>JAJAGP010000041.1:0-132500 GCA_025084515.1 Ancistrus triradiatus | reverse complement strand
AATTTGGGATAGATATTAGAAGACAATCTAAAATTGTAAAGCTGCTTTGTGACAATGCTCCATTGCAAAAAGCGCTATATAAATAAATCTGACTTGACAAGATCAATAAAACACTAAACACTGTGGATTCAAATCCTGTAACTAATTTGTTTTTAGTTCTGAGGGATTTGCCCTGTCTGATATTTGGATATAACATGCCACAGCAGTGAAACGATAATAAAATGATATGTTATTTGGAATAAGTGGACCTAGGGGTGGGAGATTAATCAAAATGAATTGAAGCCGACATACAGAACCTCTATCTGACATAAATCTTGCCCATGTTGGTCATTTCGACTTTATTGAAATTCTGTGCATGTTTATGTACTGTGCTCTTAAAAACATTCTACCCCATGTGTAGTCACATCACTCCAGTCCCCTCCAACTGCCGTCCAATCAGCGACATGGAAGCAATATAGATGAGAACTCAAACACTGAGAATCAGATGTAAATACTGAGGAAACAAAGTAAATACCACTGATCTCTCAACACTTGAAGCACAATCAGGTTAAAAAATATGAACAGTGCATGGCTTGACAAAAGAGAGACTGACAAGAGCCCAGCAACAAGAGCCTCCACAAAGCAGCTCTCAATAACAGAAACATTTACAAACCAAACGCTACACAATCGAGTGTGCATCCTGACACCTTTTATTCTATACAGGACTTATTTTTCCCCACAGTGACTTCATGACTTTGGTTTTGGCCTAGTTGTAAAATCGCCTGGGTGTAGTAATGCCGGCCTTACACCAAACTACTTTAAGAGATTTCCCCGTTGCAGATAAATTTCCAATATGGGAATAAACTCACGAGAGTGTTGTAGGGTGCTGCATCTCTGCTCCAAAGCCCTGGTTCCTAACGACTAAATACGGACGCAAATCCCTGGTAATAAAAGTTGGGAGAGAGTTTGTAATTCTATTCATTCTTTGAGTTGGGTGGAAGCTTTGACGTTGCTTGTTCGTCTCTGAGTCTCCGTTCGGCTGTCCGGACAGCGCTGCACTTCCACACTTCCGAGTTCCACCTTTTGCATTTGTATGTCAGCGATTTTTGACACGCCAGTCGAAGCTGAATCATCCACATCCACAACGCTATGCATCCAAGAATCGGTTTTCCCCCACCAATACTATCTGGACACCTCCCTTTCGTTTTTTGCCACTATGTCTCTTTCTGTTTATGGTGAAAAATATCTCAAAACTGTACAACATATCAAACCTCGAGGTTTTTTGGCTGTCTGCACTACTGAGACCTTACACATACAGCACATTAAGCATCAACAGTGCAAGAGATGCATGTAAAGCACAGAGTGTGAATACATCAAACAAGAACACGTCTTATGTTTCTGCAGGAAGCTCAAAGGCATGACTGAGTGGAAGATGCGGTGGAAATATTCCTTAAAAGAGAGACATGGCACAAACATCAGTGCCAGAGCAGCCGCCCTGTTCTCTCCTGGGATAGCCCTGAATATTTAAATCACAAAAGGGAATCTGTAAAAGGCAGTACATTAATATTTCATGTCTGGGTTTATGAGCAAGAGTACAAACGCTGATAAGGAAAAAGGTACTTTCTTTATTTGTAATCCAGACCTGAACTGTACACTAGATGATTTGGATGTTTTAAGACAAAGTTAGAAGAGTGATGAAACTATTAATGCACAATAAAAATAGAAGGTCAGAACCTGAAAGTCTGAGTTTTAAGTACTGCGATGGGATGCAGGAGCTTCTCCCCAGGGATACGGGAGCATGTGAAAGAGCCAGATTTATAATGCTAATTAAAACGCATGCACCAAGCTCTTTTTTTCTTTGGCTTGGAAAAGTAAGTAATGCAGAGAAAGTAAACAGACGCATGAACTGTATGGTACGAGGCAGATGGCAGACTGTCTCCTGATCCAGGTGAAACACAAGACAGAGAGACAGAGAGCGAGATAGATTGAGCTGTTGATTTTTTTATTTATATTCTGAACTGCACAAAGCTGAAGAATGTAATGTTGTGTGTGGGGAATCTTTTTCGCTGTCTCCGGAAGATCAGAAGGTGTTGAGCCTTGTGTTATCTACTGAAGAGCCGAGAGCTGCAGCATTTCAAGTGGCAGTAAGGCCGTGCTCCAGGGGTCAATGGTCTGCCTGTACAGTTGTTACAGCTTTCGGAAACCGTTTCGAATGCTAAATGAATGTACCGAAACTGGTGTGCGGCCGGCCACACTACTCAAAAAGGAAAGTAGTACTAAGAGTAATAGCACTGTAATGTACACAAAGGCTATTGAGTCTAAACTGTTTAATTATTAGAAATTCACAATAATGATAGTAAATTCAGTAACAGACCATTATGAAGCTGTGTATGTTAAAGCACTTAAGAGAAAGGTATGATGGACCTGATACTTTTGAAGGCAAAAAAAACATCGTATTAGATACAACACAGAAGATCAGCCAGATGAACCAGAGATCAGTCCGTTGGTCAGGTTCTCAGTCGGTTAGAGGGTTAGTCAGGCTCTCTGCCGGTTAGGCAGTTAGTCCGTTGGTCAGGCTCTCTGCCGGTTAGTCCAGTGGTCGGGCTGTCTGCCGGTTAGGCAGTTAGTCCATTGATCGGTCTCTCTGCCGGTTAGTCCATTGGTTGGGCTCTCAGTCGGTTAGGCAGTTAGTCCATTGGTCGAGCTCTCTGCCGGTTAGTCCGTTGGTTGTGCTCTCTGCCGGTGAGGCAGGTAGTCCATTGGTCGGGCTCTCTGCTGGTTAGTCCGTTGGTCGGGCTCTCTGCCGGTTAGTCCGTTGGTCGGGCTCTCTGCCGGTTAGTCCGTTGGTCCATTGGTCAAGCTCTCTGCCGATTAGTCCATTGATCGGTCTCTCTGCCGGTTAGTCCATTGGTTGGGCTCTCAGTCGGTTAGGCAGTTAGTCCATTGGTCGAGCTCTCTGCCGGTTAGTCCGTTGGTTGGGCTCTCTGCCGGTGAGGCAGTTAGTCCGTTGGTCGGGCCTCTCTGCCGGTTTAGTCCCGTTGGTCGGGCCCTCTCTGGCTGCCGGTTAGTCCGTTGGTCGGGCTCTCTGCCGGTTAGTCCGGTTGGTCCATTGGTCAAGCTCTCTGCCGATTAGTCCAATTGATCGGTCTTCTCCTCGCCGGTTAGTCCATTGGTTTGGGGCTCTCAGTCGGTTTAGGCAGTTAGTCCATTGGTCAAGCTCTCTGCCGGTTAGTCCGTTGGTTGGGGCTCTCTGCCGGTTAGTCAATTGGTCGGGCTCTCTGCCGGTTTAGTCCGTTGGTCGGGCTCTCAGTCAGTTAGGCAGTTAGTCCATTGGTTGAGCTCTCTGCCGGTTAGTCCGTTGGTCGGGCTCTCTGCTGGTGAGGCAGTTAGTCCATTGGTCGGGCTCTCTGCCGGTTAGTCCGTTGGTCGGGCTGTCTGCCAGTTAGGCGGTTAGCCTGTTGGTCAGGCTCTCTGCCAGTTAGTTTGTTGGTTGGGTTCTCTGCTGGTTAGGCGGTTTAAGCCTGTTGGTCGGGCTCTCTGCCAGTTAGGCGATAAGCCTGTTGGTTGGGCTCTCTGCCAGTTAGTCCGTTGGTCGGGCTCTCTGCCGGTAAGTCTGCTGGTCAGACTCTCTGCCGGTTAGGCGGTTAGCCTGTTGGTCGGGCTCTCTGCCCAGTTTAGTCCGTTGGTCGGGCTCTCTGCCGGTTAGTTCCGTTGGTCGGGCTCTCTGCCGGTTAGTCCGTTGGTCGGGCTCTCTGCCGGTTAGTCCGTTGGTCGGGCTCTCTGCCGGTTAGTTTGTTTGTCGGGCTCTCTCTGCCGGTTAGTCCGTTGGTCGGACTCTCTGCCGGTTAGGCGGTTTTAGCCTGTTGGTCGGGCTCTCTGCCAGTTAGTCCGTTGGTCGGGCTCTCTGCCGGTTAGTCCGTTGGTCGGGCTCTCTGCCGGTTAGTCCGTTGGTCGGGCTCTCTGCCGGTTAGGCAGTTAGCCTGTTGGTCTGGCTCTCTGCCGGTTAGGCGGTTAGCCTGTTGGTTGGGCTCTCTGCCGGTTAGGCGGTTAGTCGAGCTCTCTGCCAGTTAGGCGGTTAGCCTGTTTGCCGGGCTCTCAGTCGGTTAGCCCTTTGGCCGAGCGCTCTGCCGGTTAGCCCATTTGGGAAGGCTCTCTGTCAGTCAGTTGGCCTGTCAGCCCAACTCTTTGATGGTCAGTCATATTGGCTGGCTCTCAGTCAGATTGGCCACCTCTCCATCAGGCTCTCAGTCTGTTGATCTCTGTCTGTCTCTCCTTTTTCTCTTTATACGTCTGTCTTTCTCTAACAATGTTGCCAAAGCAAGTTTCATTAAAAGTATAAAAAGTGTTAAAGAAAGAAAAACTGTTTAAAGAAAGAATGAATAACAATGTGTGTACAGGGACTGGCTGTGGTTCATGGTAGAGCTCCACTCACTGTTCCAGCTTCTTCTTCTTTTTCTAATCCTCACACAGAGCAAAGAGCTTAAAGAACCCACGAGGATCCTTTCTCCCTCTTTCTCCCTCTCATACTGGATCCCTTAGAGCAGCCAAATAGATCATTAAGTGTTATCAGTGCAGAAATATACCACCATCTCTGCAGAGTGCTTCTGATGTCCAACAGAAAGAGCTTTTAGAGTTAAGGCACAACATGAAAGCTTCGAGGTAAATGGAGAGAGCAATCAGATCCACTACAGTCGTATCATTCCATCTCAGGACACTCCTAATGATATCCCATGTGTTAGTGTATACAGTGTGTGTGTGTAGAAAGAGTTATAGGATAATAATAAACAGCGCAGGGGTTCTGGTCTAAACCTGAATTCTACTTTTACCACAGAAAACTCACTACCATTAATGTTCTGGTTAGTTCATTTAACAAAAAGCCAAATCCAATTTCACTTTCACTCTAGAAGCGTTGCCAAAGTTTAGAAAGAATTAATGTGTCCTGAATTAAAATTAACACCAAGTCCTTATAATTAATGAATAACCACAGCTTGTTTGAGATTCACCAAGTTTTCTTTTAATCATCTTTCGTTCTGATTGGTCCAAAACATTCCTCTCTTTATTCAGCTGGTCGATGTGAACGTTACCTGAAGCCGCTGGCCCGTATCTGCATGACTTTATGCATTTCGTCATTTTATTTTGACTTTCTTTCTCGAGATCCTCTGAGCTACAGAACGGGTTTAGTTCCAGTGCAAGCGAGCCACAACTGAAGCAGATTTCATATTTCAGAGTTTCTCCAGCGTCCCTCTTTTAATCGTTATGCAATTTATGCTTGCCATAGCACATCTGAATGGTGGTTTGGTTAAGAGCCAGAGGAGAACGTCAGCACACGCGCACACGCACACATGCACACACACACACACGCACTTAAAACTGCTGATATGGCTGATATGTTACACAAAAGCACACAGACACATCCAGTCGAAAAGTACAGAACACTCCAGAGAATTTAAAAAGGAGAATTATAAAGCCTTTACTAATCCCCAAAACTCATTCCAGAAAGGACAGATCAGCTCCATATCTCAGTGTGTGTGTGTATGCTTTACTGACACACACACACACACACACACACACACACACACACACACACACACACACCCTTATCTTTTAATATACTACCGGCATTGGGTGAAGTGTAAACACGGGGAAACCCACCGGTCTAAATCATACGCAGCTCCACAAGTACTGACCCTTAGAAAAGCGAGAATATATGAATTTGATTTTTTATCACAACAATCAGAGGCAGCAGCATCACACACAGCGCCATCTCTAGGGTTTAACAGAGAATGATTCGAAAAAGAAAAAATATCCAGTGAGGGCAGTTCTCTGGGTGAGAATGGCATGTTGATGCCACATCAAACCTTGAAGCAGATGGACTACAATAGCAGAAGCTCACACTGAGTGCCCTTCCTGTCAGCTAAGAACAGGAAACTGAGGTTACAATTGACACGGCTCACCAAAACGGCACAATAGAAAATTTGGGGGGGGGGGGGGACATCGCATGCTCTGATGAGTCTCGATTTCTGCTGCGACATTCGGAGGGTCGGGTCAGAATTTGGCGTAAACAAATAATGAAAGCATGGATCCATCCTGCCTTGTAACAATGATTGTTCGCATTAGTTTGGCACATTTGGGCCCCTTAACACCAGCTGAGCATCGTTTAATCCTCATAGCTTACCTGAGTATTGTTGCTGACCATGGGCATCCTACTTCCAACAGGGTAACGTGCCATTACCCTCACATTTTTGGAAGCATCAAAGTCACTATTTGTGGCTAATTAAAGACATGTCAGGTGAGTCTAATTACTAATTAGCTACAGGTTAGTCTGATTTTGTCCTCTGTTTCAAACTGAACAAAGGCCGCCTTTGTCTACAACGGTGAAAGCGATAAATTTTCTCATCTGAAAATGTTATCGTCTTGGCTGGGTAAGAACACACCGACCCCCACATCCACAGAAAAATTTGCTCAATCTCTCACGTCAATCCCTGCTTAAAGAGAGACAGAAGCCTCTCCTCAGTAAAGACACATGAAAGCCATCTAGATTTTGAAAAAGCACCTAAAGGACAAGACTCTCTGGTCTGATGAAAAGACTGAACACTGCCATAAAGCCCAGACTGGTGGAGTGCTGCAGTGATGGCTGACCTTCTGGAAGTTTCTCCCGTCTGCACACAATATCTTTGGAGCTCAGCCAGAGTGATCCAATCCACTTCATTTACCACAGGTGCATCCAATCAAGGTGGAGAAACAACCCAGAGCTCAATTTCAAGTGTCATAGCAAAGTGTTCGAATACTTATGTCCATGTGAAATTTTTGTTTTTTTTCCTATAAAAAAAATTATACTGCTTTTTTTTTCACTTTGTCGTTATGGGGTAGTGAGTGCAGAATGATGGGGAAAACTTGATTTTTTTTTTTTTTAGCACAAAGCCACAACACAAAATGTCAAAAAAGTGAAAGGGCTTGAGGACTTTCCGAATACATTACATCTCTTTGGGTGTGTGTATATCCACACATTAGGTATTTAAATAACAACAGTTACTTAATAGCCCCCACTTTTTAAAAGGAGGAGGGGAAACATCCTCAGAAACGAGAAAAGTCAGCCAACACAGTGTTAATGATGTCCAGGCACTATATTCAATTTTGCATCATTTTTTTCCCTGCCAAGTTTGTATGTTGTTATATTCTTGCCTTTGCTTTTCTGTATCAAACATTTGGGTTTATATAATAATTTATACAACCAGGGTAACTTAAAAAGTAATTACATGTTACGAAGACACAAAAAAGTCTTATCAAGTGCAATGATCTCTTGCTTCTCTTAAGAAATAAATGCTTGAAATAAGTAAAGAGACACTGACTGGGATTTGAAGATGTGTTCACTCAATATCGTCGTGTGTGTGTGTGTGTTCGCCACAGTACAAACTCGAGATGAAAGGAGACTGCGCACGAGTGTGGCTGGAATTTCAATCACAGACTTGGACAGAGGCATCAGAGAAAACACACACACACACACACACACACACACACACGATGTTGGTGGAAGCTTTCCTGTTACACCCATCACATCGCAGTGAGTTAGAGGAGAACACCAGCGTCCGTTTCCCATCCCTGCTAATGAGTCGTTAAGGGCAGCGGCAGCACAGAACAGCGCCAACACATTAGTGCAGGGCAATTAATGCGGGCAAAACACACTGTTAAATGAAAATCGACACACTGATCCCCCACCGGGAAAGGAATGCAACAGGACTATTGAAGACGTACAAGTGCTTTTCATTTCTAAAAATCCTGTATGAACAGCATGGAATGTTCCTGTTCCTTCTCATGACACTTAGGAGACGTTTGGCACCGATGATACCCAGTGCTTGAGTGTTCAGGTGGCATATTGTTCCGTTCTTCCTGCAAACCCGTCTTAAGGTGTGGAACAATACAGGGGCAGTGTCGTATTATTCATTTATAAATTCTCCACACATTCTCTATGGGGGGCAGGTCAGGACTGCAGGGGGCCAGTCCAGTACCAGTACCCTCTTCTTCCACAGCCGTGCCTCTGTAATGTGTGCAGCATGTGGTTTTGTTTCTGATTTGTCTTGTTGATAAATGCATGGACGTCCCTGATAAAGATGTCGTCTTGAAGGCAGCTCATGTTGCTCTAAAATCTCAGGGTACTTTTCTGCATTAATGCTGCATCACAGACGTGAGAATGACCTTTACCAAGGGCCCTGACCCGACCCCATACCATGCCAGAGCCTGGCTTTTGGACCCAACAGTCTGGATGCTCCTTTTCTCGTCTTCCAAAAAATATCTGTTATACTGATTATACTGATCCCCGTTCCCACTGTGTGATGGTCCATCCCAGATGCCTCCGAGCCCAGAGAAGCCGACGCCCCTTCTGGACATGGTTATAACATAAGGCTTCTTTTCAGTACAGTAACGTTTTAAGTGGTATCTGTGAATGTAACTCTGTATTGTAGAGCTTGATAAAGGTTTGATAAAGGAATCCCTTGTCCATGTGGTTCTATCAGCTATTGATGAATGCCGGTTCTTGATGCAGTGCTGCCTGAGGGAGCAGAGATCACCCCTCCAGTTTAGGCTCGCTCCCTCGCATAGCATTGAGGTGTGCTTTTGGGTCATTACCCTTCTGCAGTGCTCTCACTGATGCTCTCAGACTTTTGGACCTCACTGTACACACACACAGCAGGTGTCTTTGGCAGAAATGTGAAGCAGTCCATGCACATTAGAGAGGATAATGATTGGTTTAAAGCAGTGCTTTAGTGAGCATTACGGGGATGTTCCTCCAGTCCTCCGATCCTCCCGAGTGTGTTTAATCCTAATTAAAAACAGACTCCCATTCATGTGTATTTAACTTTCTGACTAAAGCAGACAATCTAACCCTCGTAACCATCAGTAAATTGATTAGGGAATGAAAGCTGCGCCGTAGAAGCGAGGGGAGAAAAGGAGGACGGATTTTCTTTTTCGTCGCGTGTTAATAAGTCGAGGCTCAACGAGACATCGGGGACGGTTCATCATACCAGCTTACAGGCCAGATTATACTGTGTGCTTTACGTCCGGACTGCAGAGGAGGATTCAGGCCGGAATCATGCAGCTTTACACGAGTCAAAAGTATTGGGACACACTTTCACCCATACAGTGTATATTGAACGCTATGGATATTAAGACCAAAGGTGTATCATTAGTACCCTTGAATTAAACCCAATGTCACATCCAATGTAGCGAAGAAGCACTCTCTCTCCGCTGATTTTCTCAAAGTTAACATCTGAATTAATCGAAGACTGACTCTGTGCTGCAGGCACAGAGCTACGCCCGCTCCTCCTCACCCTACAACCACCAAACGGATTCCACTCATTAGCTCAGACTGCATAATTTAGACATGCTCACTAGTTTCTCCTTCAGCCCTTTCTGTCCTTGTTTCCCTTTCAGAGTTTATGCACCATATTATGCAGCAAAAAAAAAAGTACTTACACTACAAGAACGAAAAAAGTTGAGACAGTCAACTTCAATTCATTTGTTAATAACCATCCATTCCTGCAAAGTGTAGTAATGAAATAAAAAATTAAATAATGATGTGATTTCAAACGTGATTATAATCATGATTTAGTAAAAGCAGTATCCTCAAAAGCCAGAGTCTTTGAGGAGTAAAGATGATCAGAGGATCTCCAGCTTAAGGAAAGATTGGAAGGGATTTATATATTTCTCCCTCTACAGAGCATAATATCATTAAACCATTCAGAATCTGGAGGAATTTCCTAAAAAGCCTACACTGAAGAGGGGTGATCTCCGCTCCCTCAGATGGCACTACATAAAGAACCGTCATTCATCAACAGCTGATAGAACCACATGGGCAAGGGATTCCTTTATCAAACCTTTATCAAGCTCTACAATACAGAGCTACATTCACAGATACCACTTAAAACGTTACTGTGCTAAAAAGAAGCCTTATGTTATAACCATGTCCAGAAGGGGCGTCGGCTTCTCTGGGCTCGGAGGCATCTGGGATGGACCATCATACAGTGGGAACGGGGATTGTGCCCAGACCAAAAAAGACCACCCAGACTGTTATCAGGAACATGGTATGGGTTTGGCTCAGTGCCCTTGATAAAGGGAGTTCAAAGCTCAGTGTTTACTTCTTTGCAGCCACTGCTTCTTAAAAAACCCTCTTAGGAACAGGAAGGTAAATCCCTTTATTATCAGAAGGTCTAAATCATTTCTTACAAAGTTCTCTCAGCAGGTGGGGGTAAACAGAACCGTGCCAGACTTAATAACTGTTAGCACAGGAGCTCCGCAGGGCGTGTAACGATGGCACTTCTGTTTACTTAGTATACAAATAATTGCCTAATAGAGTTCATGGCATTAAATTCTAAGGAATATAATGGGGAGACAGATCTGTCCGCTGGTGCTGTCAGCATTTAGTCTGTAATCTCTGTAGCCTTTCTTTTTCTCTTTTTCATTCTTTCTTTCTATTGTTCTTTTCTTTCCTTCTATCTTTCTTTCTCAGTAATCTCTTTAGCCATTCTTTCTTTCTTTCATTCTCTAGCTTCATCTAACACATTTAGAATCACTAGTCAATTAACGGAAATGATAGCGCTGATGCTGTGCTTTGGTTCTTTGGTAGAACAGTTTGGTTTGCTTTGGTAGAACAGTGCATCTTAGTAACAGCCTGCCTTAGAAATCAGACCCATTTTATTTACTGAATGGAGATAAACTTGTTTTATAATAAATTAAAGCTGATCTATTGATATATTTGTGTTTATTTTCTGTATAATAATCAGTTCTTGATAAATTCTGTTCCTCTGTTAGGACTGAAGTCCAAAGTCTGATGATGATGATGATGATTTAGCAGAAGGGGAGCCATAGAATGGAACCATTTCACCTCAGACAATGCTGATAAACAAATTGTTCCTTTTCCCCCATGTTGTTGGGACGTTGCCAGTTCTTTACACTTAGTTGTTGTGAAGCAGAGGTTTCTGGGTAGGTGCGAGTTCCTGGGTAAGCAACAGTAACGACGTTCCCCAGGGTTCAGTTTCCAGCTCCAGAGCTACTTAACATGTACACAAGCCATTTTCCGATAAACCACAGCTCCTGGTTCATTATCGTACGTGACGTCTCCTAGGTAGTGCAAACACCTGAGAATAAAGGAACAAAGCTAACAGATCTGTAACATCACAGTTAAATCAAACTCTGTGCGATTCCTTACAGTTACTATGGTTCTATCTGTTACAGCATCATCTAGCAGCACCAAAATGTTTAACTCAAAGCCACTTAGAATAACATCGCTGCTCTGCAACACTGTCAGGAAAAAATCCATAGGAATTGATTCCATGGGCCTGACTGTGGGTCTCTAACTTACAAATCACAGCTCAACAAAAGTGTGCTGAAAGCTGAACAGAGATCACTCCACAGATTACTCAGATCTCCCCAAGTCCTCCAAATCTCTGATTACTCCAACACCCTGATTCCTTTACCCACTCCAACGCCATTTATCCAAAACCCCCCCGACCCCACTGACTTTTCCTTGACCCCCCCTCCCACCCCAAAACGAGGCCTCCAACTTCACAGATTGTTCAGTTCTTCAATTCCTCAAAACTCTGATTATTCCAGTCCCCCCACCCCACCCCCTATACCACTGGCTTTTACCAATTACCCCATCTCCATGGACTTTTCAGAATTCTCACAGACTCTCCTGAATTTTACCCATCTCCAATGATTCCCTCCTACCCCACTGACTTTCCCGATTCCTTCTATCCTACTGATTTTTCCAACCCCACTGACGTTTCCTCAATTCCACCTTTCCTCATTGACATTGACTCCCCCCTGCCAGATTCTCCCCTGACCCCACTGGCTTTTCCCCATTCTCCACAGCTTTCTCAGTTCTCCAATTCCTCAGAAATGCTGACTACGTTTACATTTACAGCATTTAGCAGACGCCCTTATTCAGAGCAACCTACAATTGGTACGGTCTTACAATCCAAGCAATTGTGGGTTAAGGGTCTTGCTCAAGGACCCAACTTGGCAGATGTGGGATTTGGACCATCTGGTCCACAGTCCAGTACCTTAACCACTAGGCCACCACAGTCCCTGACTACTCCAACTCCACTGGCTTTCCCGATTCCCAAACCTCCATTGGCTTTGTCAGATTCCTAAACCTTTACTGGCTTTTTCCAACAAATCTAATTCCTCTGGCTTTTCCAGATACCTACACCTCCACTGGTTCTCCCAACACATAGAATTCCACCGGCTTTTTACGCTTCCCCATCCCTACTGATTATTTTCCCCACAGATTGGTCAGAGATCTCCAATTCCTCAGTTTCAGATATCTCCAACTCCTCCGTCTCTTCTGATTCCTCAGATTCCAGCATCTTTTTAATTATTTCCACCGATTGCATGGATTTTTGATTCTTCTGACTCCCTGATCATTCATAGTTTCACAGATTCTTCAGACTTTCCAATTTCTACTCCAACTCAGACTCTACAGATTCCTCTGACCTTCGACGAATCTTCTGCGATTCTTCGTTCTCTGTCCCTTCAAACTCTCACACGCCATCGATCACGGTCTTTGAAAAGTCACCTTATGAATCACATCGAACAATAACTTGCTGCCAAGCTCAATGGTCCACAGCTGAAGGCAGCTTTTGGCTTTTTGTGGAGCACCTTACTGCCAGTGTAGAGATGAGCTTAATTCTTGCTCTGTGTTATTCTGTAGCATTGATACAGAAAAAGCCTGACATGCAGTCGAAAGCAGAAAAAAGGCCATATTTCTACAGCCGTATTTGGCCTGGACCTGTCTGCTATCTGGAGAGGCATGTTTATGCAACGCGACAAGGTTAAGACGTTATCTATTCTCAATATGTCACGCCTGATAAGGTGCAACACTCCATCTGACTGGACTTGATCTGCATTTAATGAGTGTGGACCGACTGCGTCTTCATTTCTCTCCCACAAGAATAGACAATCAGGTCTGATAGCTCCAGAACAAGAAAACGTGCAGCCAAGCAAGATTGTAATGGTGATAGCTCGTACACAGACCTAACAAGCATCAAAAAGGAGAAATATTAGTCAGTATCCATTAGGATCAGTGTTGATATTTAAATATTATTTTCTACTGCGTCCATCATTACCAGAGAGCAATTCTTATACTGATAACCACTCAACAAACTGCAGGATATGAAGATCAGGCAAACTTCAGGAGTCGGCTATACACGGCAGACTTAAACCAGCACATCGACAAACTCACAAAACCTTCAGAGGAATCATTCTGCAAAAAAATGCCTTATGACAAGAAAACACAGCCGGTAAGACGCAGTAACAAACACTGTCACCGATTACATCACCAAAGAGAGACGGGTTCAAACAACTCGAATACTTCAGGCCCAAGACATACACAGCCAAAATATCGTCGAATTATCGTTATCAACCAAATTCCAGAATGTATCAAGGGCTTTTTGCCAATATCGCACACCCCTATGGTAATGTGTACATCTAAAATAAAATCATTTATCAGTAAGTAATATATATATACTGTACAAACTCATGATGATGAGCATCGTTTGGATATGTGCCTTCTGTTCATAACATCGGCCGCAGCTGCATTTTTTGAACACCAGAGGGCACAGTAATGCGTCATATCTTCTGTTCTACAATGGAAACTGAATATATTTTAATATTCGGAGGTGTTTAAAGATTTTTGTACAGCATTTCTCACACAACATGGTGTTTGACAAACTGAGCTTGATAACGAAGGCAAAAGCAGGAAGCTGCTCAACAAATGGATACAGCGTTGATATTTGAAATTTTAACACAGTGAGCTTATTTGTTTACTGTGACTTTCAAGTTAATATAGCATTTATTTATATTTGTAGTTATCAAGATGGGCTAAATACTTTTTTTTAAATAGTGCAAGAAAATGTGCAAGAAAATTGTTTTGCATTGTTTACACTTCAGAAATTAAAGGAATGTCTTTTATTGGACGTAAAATCAATAATTGTGACAAAATCGAAACATGAGAGTGTATCGTTACAATTGTTTTATTGTATTATTTAATTGGTTAGATTTCTAAAAACAATCAAATTCAGTGCAAAAACAGCTATAAATGTTCATCTATTTTTTTTTGTTAGACACAAAACGATATAAATTTTAAAGACAAATTTTGTTGCAACTAATTCGGGGACACTAAGAGATTTAAGAGAAATATCTAATATTAAGAAAAGGAAGAGTTATTCTACAGAGCTTGACAAGAGGCCAAAAGTATTGGGACACGTTTCTGCACAAGGCCAGCAGTATTGGGACCTGCCCCATACACGGCCAAAAGTATTGAGACATGGCCAGACGTGGCCAAAAGTATTGAGACACGCACCTGCACACAGCCAAAAGTAGTAAAACAAGCTTCTGCATGCGGCCAAAAGTATTGGAACACGCTTCTGCACAAGGCCAAAAGTATTGGGACACACACCCACATGTGGTCAAAAGTATTGGGACATGCCCACACATGGCCAAAAGTACTGAGACACGCACCTGCACGTAGCCAAAAGTATTAGGCCAGAAGCCACATTATTCAACATTTCAAGCACTGTAGTAGTTCCTTCAGGAAATGCAGATCTAGTTATTATTACGACTCAAGAAAGAGAAGGAGACAAAGGACGAACAAAAGAAAAGGAACAACAGCTGAGTCGAGGTTTACTAAAGAAGCATTTAATGCCAGTCTAACTCTGAGCACTGAATCTAGCCTTTGGCTGAACTGCAGCTGTACAGCTTCAGCGGGATGTCGTTTAGTCAGACCTAACCTGATTGGAAGAGGCTCAGGGGAAAGTTAGCCTGCACGTTACATTATTCCAATAAAGAGCGGCAGAACAAAGGCTTTATTACCGACACACACACATTTAATGATTTATGTTTTCATCATGCTGTCTGCGCCATATAAATTCGGATTCTCTGTAATATCCAACTTCTTTTGTATCAGGAATAAGCACTGTGTTCGGATAAAAAAGGCTTACAGCAAAAATTAATGGTCTCTGCCATCAAACCGCGTAAGAATGGCTGTAATTACAGGCTTCCAACAGGGACGAGCCCCCTCGCTCCCGAGCCATAATTAAAAGTTAGACAGTTGGTACAAGAGAGCGCGTTCCGCCGCCGTGACGAGATGACTGGCTTTCATCTTTTCTTCCTGCGAACACACATCATTATTCTGTTCTTCTCAACAGCTTTATCAGCGGGCGAAAAAGTCAATCTGTAGCTCAGCGCCGGCTCCGGTTCCGTTTTATTAGCCAAAACGCCGAGCGGGACCGTACACAAGGCTCACGCTTAGAAGGTGCCAATCCGTGCCGATCGAACGCAAAACGTTAAACTATGACATTGATACGATACTTTGAAAAATACTGAAATTCAATATTGACTGAAAAAAAGACTTTGCTGTATGTGGCCTCTTTTTCCATTGAGCCAATTGGCACGAACAGATCAGAATGCTCTTAGATAAATAATCAGACGCTTCCATCCAGTCCCTGTGAGCTTTATCTCCATCATCCTCCAGCCTTTCAGTTCTATCTCACCAGATCTTTATTTAATCTCCATGTTTTTAGAGGCAGCCTGTTGCTCATCCTATAAGCTCCCGATGAGCTGTTCTGCCCGGCGACCGAGCTCTGATTGGTCAGCCTGATTTTAACACGGTTTCAGACCCGGTGTGAAGGATGGCGTCAATATACGCGTGTTCTTTATCAAAACTTGAAGAGCTGATAAGATAAACATCGACATTTAAAACTTAAACAGTTTAGTTTTTGGAAGTTAAGCCAACATACTTTCAATTCAAAAGTTTCAAATTTAAAAGTCATTCAAGAATTTTTTCCCCCCGTTTTCTGTTTCTTCACTAAATCACTCTATTTCTTGTCTGCTAAACTTTTTGATTGCTTGGTTTGATGTCTTTCCTCCGAGTGGATTAAACTAAATAACACTAAATACAAATTCAAAATTCCGTATGTGGAACATGTAAAACAATGAAGATTTTCTTAAGATAACATTTCAGTACTTGTTTTATTTTCGAGAATTGCATTTAAGAACATTCGTATGAGCTTTAGTGTCTGTCTTCAGAACCTTCACAAGTTTTTTTCTTAAGAAAGCTTTCACAAATCCGGGCCTCGTCCTAAAAACAATTGAGCTGTATGTGTAGTACATTTCGGTTTATCACACTGAAGGGTGTCCTGAACCTCATGCCAAAACTACTCACACACCGACAAGAGGTTCTTCAGAACACACTTCTTATTTGTTTCTCTTTCTTTTATAACATTTGTCAAATTTAAAGAAAGACAAATACAAGCTGCCGGTGCGATTACAGCCTCATCTGTTTTCAGCCACACAGACGTACACACGGGTCACTGTCACAGCGCCACCATCCATCAAACTCGCCTTAATCTGATCACTCAAAAACTCGCTAACACGCATGAGGGGTTTCCGAAGCCCCCCGGGATTAACCTTGCTCAGACACAGAGAGAGAGAGAGGGTGAAGGTGATGGGAACATGACTGACAGTGACCAGAACAGGCAGCAGATTGCCTTCCACCCTCACAAAGTCACCCTGACGCGTGACAAACACCTGATACAATAACTGAGCACGGGATAAATACAAAAGAAACAGACATAGCGATACAGAGAGAGAGGAAGTACATGCAATGACAGTACAGGAACATAAGCTTCTGCCACTGGCCGGACATTACCACAGTTACAGTCTCCTTAGGCTACTGTAATGTGCATATCAAACTGCATGCAAACGAAACATGAATGCATCAGAGACACCGCTGCAGACACCAATAACTGAAACAACCAAAAATTCATCAATAGGCAGTACCAATGTTTCCCATAAGGAATTATGTAAACTGAATGAATGGGTTCCAGATCCCCAGAGAACCCCCCTGTATAAGGCATTATCAGCATTAATGGAGCTGTACTGTACAGGAGCTCCCTGATTTATGATGGGGAGATGTTCAAATCCATCAGAAGAAAAATGGATCATGAACTGATGAGTTTAATAGAGTCTGTACTGAATCATAGAGGAGCCGATTCCACATCGACACTTACATTATCCTACAGCTACCCAACATCATTACCACA
This sequence comes from Ancistrus triradiatus, assembly GCA_025084515.1. NCBI lineage: Eukaryota > Metazoa > Chordata > Actinopteri > Siluriformes > Loricariidae > Ancistrus > Ancistrus triradiatus. Next base: position 115,425 of record JAJAGP010000041.1, on the reverse strand, counting down.
GAGCTTATTTATAATAAAGTGCTGAAAATCTCATGTCATTTAGTGAGTCATGGATTGAAAGTGAAAAGGAAGAGCAAAACATTTACTCGATGTTCCGGGGGATTCAGTTCCTGGTTTGCTTTCAGTTGGCTCTTATTAAACTTTCTTGGACCTATGGGGATTTATTAGAATGCAGTACTGTAGATAAAAATAAAGAAAAACACGATAAACACAGCACAGATCAGCACTGAGAAACCGCTATTGTGACTCTGAATCACTGAATCACTGTGTACTGAATCATGACTCGAGTCCCACGGCTCAATTCGTACAAGTGTAAGCAAGTGCGCCGAGTGCCGCGCAAACGACGAGACCAGAGAAATTTTCCTAGTCAAAATTCGTCAAGAACCGAATTCACTGAGGTCAGAGGTGGTCGAGAACCGAGGTACTGCTCTACAAAGATTTGTCCATGTTCATGTAGATGTAGGAATTCAGGAATCACTCAGGGGTTCAAACAACTTTTGAATACTTTATACCCAAAATACTCACTGCCAAAGTATCGTCTAAGTAGCGTTAGTCCCAAAGAGTACTGACATCTAATTTCTGGTCAATATCACACGCCTTTAGCAGACGCCCTAACCAGGGGTGTAATGATGCATCACAAATGCAGACATGGGATGAGACAACGATGGTGTTCAGCAATGCAATTCCACTTTTGAACACATCACACTCGCATCTCCCGTTCTCACGGTTTATTTTAACTGCAGGGAAACTAGGTTTGTTTTGTTTAAATGATTATATAAAATGACATTAAACAATTATATTAAATAGTGTTTATACAAGAAAAGTACACATTTTAATTGCTATTCTTCAGAAAAAAAGGTTTTGCCCCAGCTATTTAATATATGATGAAGCTACAGTAAGATCATGCCTTTATTGTTATTATATATTATACAATGAAATTAGGATTGCTGCTCCACAACAGAGCAACTCTACACAAACACAGAATAAAAGTCACAAAGACTTGATCAGTATTGCAGTGACGGAATAAAAATAAATATTGAATATAAGAAATACTGTACAGCGGTATTGGCACTGATGGAATAGGACATTGCGCTTACAATTTTAAACCTAGTGTTTCTAGTCATTTCTCCTGGGACTGTGGTAGCTTAGCGGGTAAGGTGCTGGACTATGGACCAGAGGGTCCAGGGTTCAAAGCCCGCCTCTGCCAAGCTGCCACTGTTGGGTCCATGAGCAAGGCCCTTCACCCACAGTTGCTTGGATTGTAAGATTGTATCAGTTGCATCTGCTCAATGCTGCAAATGTTCTTTTATTGCAAAACAATAAGACTTTTATCATTAAAAAAACCTTATACAGGAAAATTATCGCCGTTTACACCACTCCAGAAATACAAATAGGAATGTCTTTTAATAGTGACCTCAGTATCGTGGGCAGAGTGGATCACTACAGCCCTAAGCCTGAGTGACTCATCAGGGATACACACTTATAACCCAAAAGCCAAGCGACTGTGGAGTAACAGCAGGAGCTCGGAGAGTCCTGGAGCTTCTGGTCCAAAGTCCCGTATCGGAACCGCGACGTCGTCTTAGAGGAGATTATGCAGAAAAATACAAATGAGCAGCATGAAATAATGAAACAAAACAAAATGAATACTGACTGATGTGTGTGTCAGGCTGTAATTTAGGTCCATGGACCCATATTTACCGGCGGCGGCGGCAGCGTGCGGTTCCGTGTACGACGTTCTCCCGCTGCGGCTCCCTATGTAATTATTTAGTCATGCATTGAGATGGAGAGAGGCGGAGATAAATAAAACGTGTCCGAAAACAACAGAGAGGAACCTGTCAACAGGAACCAGAGGGAGGGGAGCAGAGGAGGGAGAGCACTTCACAATGTGTCACCGGCGTAAGAGAAAGCGAGAAAGGGGCGAGAGGGAGGGCGAGTGAGAGAGGGAGACAGTGGCCTTTCGTCTCAAATTTAAAGAGCACAGATAAGGCAGAGGCACCGCAGACACAGCACACTTACACCGCTGATAGAGGGAGTGCAAAACGGTTTTGGGGAGGGTACGAATTTGCCCTTTTGTGGCACATTTAAAGAGCACAGATAACACGGACGCTCCGTTATACAGAACTTCCTGTGCTGGGCTTCTACTGCGCGCTGACATTTATGATCCTGTTCATATAAATCAGCTTGTACTTCATCTTTCTCTTATTCCTCCCACCGAGCCTTCATTAAAGCTGTGCCGCTGGGTCTGGGACATAGGCCACGCCTCCTTCATTAAGACTGGCAGATACAAAGAACACGCCCCCACATTAAGACCTCCTCTTACAGGACATGTATGATTTATGTAACAAATACTACAGGAGTCATGCTGCCACATCTAAACTCTTATGTGCCCACTATGCCATACCCAAACCCAGTGACCACCCTCGTAGCGATATCTAAACAATTACGTGCCCACATCGCCATAGACAAACTGCTCCCATGTTGCCATATCCAACACCAATTATCCCCCATGTTGCCATATCCAAACGCGTATGCCCACCTTCCCATATCCAAACAAAATGCCCCACGCATGTTGCCATATCCAGTCTCAATTATGCTGCCATATCCAATCTCAATTAAGTGCCCACCTTGCCATATCCAAACTCAATTATGCTGTTGTATACAAACTCAATTACTCCCCATGTTGCCAGATCTAAACTCAATTACGCCCCCCGTTGCCATATCCAAACTCAATTTCCCACGTTGCCATAGCCTTCTTCCCATAACCGAATTCAATAACAGCGCACGTTCACAAATCCAAACCCGGTTGACGAGCTGCCCATGTTTCTACATATGGACTTTAAGGGCACCGTCTCCACACACACACACACACACACACACACACACACACACACACACACACACACACACACACACACACTTATTTTCTGAACTTGATAACACGGCCACATTTCCTCCCATGAACTCGGTGACACACGATTCAGATTTTTAACAGAGTATTTCCAAATATTACACCATCTAATTTATGCAGAGTGATGCAGATTTGGACTTTAGGAACACGCATATGTACTCTGTGTGTGTGTGTGTGTGTGTGTGTGTGTGTGTGTGTGTGTGTGTGTGTGAGAGAGAGAGTAATGGGCTATTTAAATGCACCGAGTCTGGCTGTACAGTGAGAATGAGGCTGTGGCTTCAGGCCTCGGCAGTAAGACCTCTGTATTTGAAGTGCATCTGTAAGAGGAAACTGTCTGGAGGTGCTCCATGATTAAAAGGAACGGACGCGGACGTGACGCTAATGCCGACGGACAGAACGAGAGCGTGATACGGGAATAAAGGGCGTGTGAAATGAGGTCTGCAGCCAGAAAAAACCAGCAGAGGCTCCCACAGCCTGCTCCGTCAAGCTTCCAATACTTCTACAGTTAAAGCTTATACATGGCTAATTAAGACCTTCAAACGTCCGTCAGAAGACAAGCACACAGGCCACACCTCCTCATTAAGAGACAGGCACACAGGCCACACCTCCTCATTAAGAGACAGGCACACAGGCCACACCTCCTCATTAAGAGACAGGCACACAGGCCACACCTCCTCATAAGAAACAGGCACACGGGCCACACCTCCTCATTAAGAGACAGGCACACAGGCCACACCCTCCTCATTAAGAAAGGCACACAGGCCACATCTCCTCATTAAGAAACAGGCAACACAGACCACAGCTCATTAAGAAAAAACACAGGCCACACCTCCTCATTAAGAAAAACAGGCATGCAGGCCACACCTCCTCATCAAGAAACAGGCACACAGGCCACACCTCCGCATTAAGAAACAGGCACACGGGTCACACCTCCTCATTAAGAAACAGGCACATGGGCCACACCTCCTCATTAAGAAACCAGGCACACAGAACTCGCCTCATATGAAACAGGTACACAAGGCCACACCTCCTCATTAAGAAACAGGCACACAAGGCCACACCTCCGCATTAGAAACAGGCACACGGGCCACACCTCCTCATTAGAAACAGGCACGCAGGCACACCTCCTCATTAAGAAACAGGCACACGAGCCACACCATTAAGAAACAGGCCAACGGGCCACACCTCCTCATGAAGAAACAGGCACACAGGCCACACCTCCGCATTAAGAAACAGGAACACGGGCCCACACCTCCTCATTAAGAAACAGGTACACAGGCCACACCTTCTCATTAAGAAACAGCACACAGGCCAACACCTCCGCATTAAGAAACAGGCACAACGGCGACGACCTCCTCATTTAAGAAACAGGCACACAGGCCACACCTCCTCATTAAGAAACAGGCACACGAGCCACACCATTAGAACAGGCACACGGGCCACACCTCCTCATGAAGAAACAGACACACAGGCCACCTCCGCATTAAGAAACAGCACACGGGGCCACACCTCCTCATTAAGAAACAGGTACACAGGCCAACAAACCTTCTCATTAAGAAAACAGGCACACAGCCACACCTCCGCCATTAAGAAACAGGCACACGGGCCACACCTCCTCTTAAGAAACAGGCACCACAGGCCACACCTCCGCATTAAGAAACAGGCACACGGGCCACACCTCCTCATTAAGAAAACAGGTAACACAGGCCACACCTCCTCATTAAGAAACAGGTACACAGGCCACACCTCCGCATTAAGAAACAGGTACACAGGCCACACCTCCTCATTAAAGAAACAGGCACACATCCAACCCCACCTCCGCATTTAAAAAAACAGGCACACGGGCCACACCTCCCTCATTAAGAAACCAGGAACACAGGCCACACCTCCTCATTAAGAAACAGGCACACGGGCCACACCATTAAAGAAACAGGTGCATAGGCCACACCTCCTCATGAAAGAAAACAGGCACACCAGGACACACCTCCTCATTAAAAGACAGGCACACAGGACACACCTCCTCATTAAGAGACAGCACACAGGCCACGCCTCATTATGAAAACAGGCACACAGGCCACGCCCCCGTCCTCATTAAGAAACAGGCACACAGGCCACACCTCCTCATTAAGAAACAGACATGCAGGCCACACCTCCTCATTAAGAAACAGGCACACAGGCCACACCTCCTCATTAAGAAACAGGCACACAGGCCATGCCTCATTATGAAACAGGCACACAGGCCACGCCTCCTCATTAAGAAACAGGCACACTGGCCACACCTCCTCATTAAGAAACAGGCATGCAGGCCACACCTCATTAAGAAACAGGCACGCAGGCCACGCCTCCTCATTAAGAAACAGGCACACAGGCCACACCTCCTCATTAAGAAACAGACATGCAGGCCACACCTCCTCATTAAGAAACAGGCACGCAGGCCACACCTCCTCATTAAGAAATAGGCACACAGGCCACACCTCCTCAGCTTCTTTATTAATCTATATATGGTTCATTTCAAACTGATGTAACACAGTAAGCGACTGCATTTCCAACCGTGTGTGTGTGTGTGTGTGTGTGTGTGTGTGTGTTAATTAAAGGTGTGGCTCTGATTTGTTGTTTTCATGTAATAACTCACCAGGGAAAAGGTTCTGCACTTTAATACTCTAGACATTTTCTAACGGTGTGGTTTTGTTTCTCTTTTTCTCTTCGCTTCTTTATTATTCCACCTTTTCTCTTTTTCAGCTCCACTTTTTTCTCGTTTCCCTCTGCCTGCTTTCTCCTCGTCTTTGTTTTTGTTGTTTGTTACCCAAAACCAGGTGCCCCGGGGACCCAATTAGACTTAAAGGAAGCATTCTTCCCACCTTTTTAATTGGTTTGCAACTCATTTCCACACAGACAGAAGCACACAGGGGTTGGATGGGTGAGCTCACTCGCTTCACACCTGTGATAAACCTGATGTACTTGGTTTATTTATGAGAAGCAGCCATGTACAAGACGTAAGACAATCCTGCATGCAGCTTATCTTGTCCTGACTTTACAGCCCTTATTCAAGTCTCCGCTCAGATTTGGTCAGAGGCGAGCTGAAGGCGAGTGCCGCAGATAATCGCAGCCTCGGCTGTTCTACTGCTTTGATACAACAGGGTTTTACAACTGAATAAAGTAAGTGGTCTAAGCATGTTTTAATGGTTGTGTTAATGATTTTGAGTGACTGTAGGATAATGTAAGTGTTAATGTGGAATCGGCTCCTCTATGATACAGTACGGACTCTATTAAACTCATCAGTTCATGATCCATCTAACTTATGATGGATTTGTTGAACATATCCCCATCATAAATCAGGAACTCCTGTATAGTACAGCTCCATTAACATCTGGGTAACGTCCTGCTGCCAAACCGTGGGTCCTGGCATTCATGTGGGTGTTACTATGGCACGTACCACCTGCCCAAACACTGCCGCAGACCAAATGCACCCTGGCATGGCAACAGTATTCCCTAATGGCATCGTATTTCCTCATCTCTCCCTCTCAAACCATCTGATCACATCCCATTAAACTTCATTCGGTTCAACCTCACATGGCCCCCGGATGTCACCCTGGAATTTCGATCATCTCCCTACATGGGGGGGAGGGGGGGTTCAGCAGAACTTTTCTTTCAGACTGAGTTTTTCAGGAAGTTGATATAAATCTAGGCAGATCTGCTGAATAATAGATCTCGCTGCACTCTCCCGATGCTGCACTCAGTATTCAGGTGAGAATATAGCACAGGGCAGCCTTTAGGGCTTCGCATAGGGGGTTGTTTGTGTTACAAATAAGCCATGTCGCTTTGTTAGACCATCCATAAGTCTAGGAAACAATCCTAAATCTAGTTAAAACAAAGGAGCCTTCTTTCTCTTTTGCTTAACATGACAATTTATCGAGAGCACCAACCTTTCAGACCACTGTCAGTTCCATCTATGGCTTTTAAGCTTCGAATTTTGCATGACAGCTGTTTAGGTTTTAAGTTGCATAAGGTACATGACATCACGTCAAACACCTCCTCAAACTCGTCAGATCGTTTTAAAAGCCATGGCTGGCGATGTAGACCACTCGTCTTGAGTAGCCAAGACCAAATGTTAACAGTCACTGTCCAGATGTTGGAAGGAAGGACATGTGCATGAGCTTTTAATGGTCAGAAAATCAGCAAGAAGTAAGTAAATGCTCCCCTGAGACCTGAGGCACCATTTGCTCGTTGCTGCAGTGAGCTGTTGGAAGGAACATCCTGGAAATGAGGACATTCACCTGTTTCAAATTGAAAAAAGTTGGGACGATAGGGAAAATGTAAACAAATATACGCATTACATTTCCTTTAACTTTTATTTCATTGCATACAGAATGAACTCGAGATATTTCATGTTTTGTCTAGTCAAATTCATTCAATTTGTTAATAAACATCCATTCCTGCATTTTAGATCTGTAGCACATTCCAAAAACATGTAATGAGGTAAAAAGAAAACTAAATAATGACATGATTTCAAACAGGTGATTATAATAATGATTTAGTAAAAGCAGTATCCATGAAAGCCTGAGGCTTTGAGGAGTAAAGATGATCAGATCTGCAGTTTATCAACAAACGTGAGAAAATGTGAAATGTTTAAAAACCAATGTTCCTCAAACAAAGTTTGGAAGGGATTTATATACAGTATTTCTCCCTCTGCAGAGCATAATATCATTAAACTAATCAGAATCTGGAGGAATTTCCTAAAGAGCCTAAACTGAAGAGGGGTGATCTCCGCTCCCTCAGACGGCACTGCGTCAAGAACCGTCACTCATCAATAGATAGAACCACATGGGCAAGGGATTCCTTTATCAAACCTTTATCAAGCTCTACAATACAGAGTTACATTCACAGATACCACTTACAACGTTACTGAGCTAAAAAGAAGCCTTATGTTATAACTTCTCTGGGCTCAGAGGATCTGGGATGGACCATCATACAGAGGGAACAGGGATTGTGCCAAGACCCATCAGTATAACAGATCTTTTTTGGACCAAAGACGAAAAGGAACAATCCAAAAGCCAGGCTCTGATATGGTGTTCCTTTTTCTAAATAAACTGGGTAAATTAGAAGTGTGAGCAGGTTCCTGATGACGGATAAAGGTCAGCGCTGAGGTGAGCTCAGTTTACAAACACTGCTATAATGGAGTGCTTAAACACTGAACAAAACATCTTTCAGCTTCCTTTGTTTGATTATGTTTTGGAGCTTTGGACAAACAGTGACCAGGATCTCAGGAAACCAAAGTCCGAGTGTAAAAGCTAACGACTCTGAGACATCAAAACAGCTCTTTAGTCCTCAGTCGAGTATTAAAGCCCTAGCCATGGTCCATTTACAGCCTGGAAACCAGCGGTACCCAAGGGAATAAGAACTGTCCTGGACACCACAAACTCTCATCTAAAGGGGGTTCAGGAGTTACAATGGTGCCCCGTCTATATATATATATATATATAGAAGAAAAAGTGTCCAAACAGACAGCAGATATTTGAGCTACAAGTTAGATATAGCAGATCTACCCCTTAGCCTTAGACAATGTCACTGCCACATTTCAGTTTTGAGCCAATCACATCACGCTCCAAGTTCTGCTCCCTATCCCATGTGACATACACTCATCATCATCATCATCATCATCATCATCATCATCAGGGTTCAGTCGTGCCAGAGCCTAATGAGCTAATCGTGACCCCTCAGTGGCACACGGGCCGAGGCTCGTTTACATTCGGAGAAGAATCAGAGATGCCCAGAAACTGACCTGCTTTATGAGGACGGCTGCACTGAATATGAGGAACTCAAACAGATATATAATGGAATTAACTCACAACCTGCTTCTGGTTCTGCCTTCAAACTGAAAGGGACAAAGCAAGGCAGAATCCAGAGTGCTACAGAGATAGACAGATAGATACAAACTAAGAAAAAACAAACAAACATACATTTGTTATCAAAAAAGATAGAGGAAGCAAACAAAAAAACAGAGAAAGAAAAATGGAGTAATAAGTACTTGAGTTATCAAAAACAAATGAATAAAGAGATATACATGGAGTAATAAATGAATTATGAAAAAGAAAAAAAAATTATTAAAAAAAGAAATTAGTGTATGCAGAAATGGAGTAATAAATAAGTTATGGAAAGAAAAAGAAAAACAGAACTAGTGGCAGAAAAACAAAAAGTAACTAACTAAGAAACAAACAAACAAAAATGACACAAAGCTGAGTAGTAAAATGAGTTACGACAAAAAAGAGAAACAATGGGATGTAGAAATAGAGTAAAAAATACAAGATTTATGAGAAAGGAAGGAAGAAAGAGGCTTCGTGAAAATTAAAGAAAGAAAAAAGGGAAGTAAACAAAATAAATAAAAAACATTTGTAAGAAAGAAACAAACAAAAAGAGGCAAAAACTGAGTAGTAAAAATGAGCTATGAAAATTAAAGAGGGAAAAAAAAGGGAAGAACAAAAAAAAAAAAGAGTGACAGAAATGGAGTAGCAAATAATTCAGTTACCAAAAAACAAAGAAAAAGAACAAGATGTAGAAATGGAGTAATAAATAAAATATTTATGAGAAAGAAAGAAAGAAAGAAAGAAAAGGAAGCAGAAATGGAGTAGTAAATAATGAGTTATCAAAAAACAAAAAGAAAAAAGAAACAAAAACAAGCAAACCATCAAACAACACTTAGAAGAGTTAGAACTGAAGTAATAAATGATTCATGAAAAAGGAAGAAAGAAAAAAGCAAGAATGAAAATGAGATGCAGAAATGGAGAACTAAAAGACTTGTGAAAAAGAAAGAGAGAAAGAAAGAAGAAAGAAGAAATAAAAAGAGGCAGAAATTGAGTAGTATAAAATTAGTTATAACAAAAGAACAAGAAGGAAAGAAGGGTAGAAAATAAGAAATGGTCGCCGTGTGCTCCGGACCAAAGATGAAAAAAGGAGCATCCAGACCGTTATGAGGAACCAGTCCAAAAGCCAGGCTCTGGCATGGTATGGGGTCGGGTCAGGGCTCTTGGTAAAGGTCATTTCCACTTCTGTGATGCAGCATTAATGCAGAAAAGTACCCTGAGATTTTAGAGCAACATGAGCTGCCTTCAAGACGACATCTTTATCAGGGACGTCCAGCATTTATCAACAAGATAAATCAGAAACAAGACCACAGATAATGTATGGAGAATTTAGAAACCAAAAATGCAACAACTACGAAAGCGTGCTGCTCCACACCTCAGGGCAGTGTTCCCCAACCCCTGTGGCATCAGAAGCCATTACCCAGTTTCACCTGATTGCTACTCTAAGAGAGTGGGGTGTAGGTACAGGCAGAACAGTTACATTCTCTTCCCCTAGAGGGCAGTGAGATAACAGCTTTGTGTTCAACTAAACAGGCCCAGGTTCCACACTGAGTGAGTAAACTGACACTAGATTATTATTACATTTCAGGAAATATACTTTTGGTGACATGTTTGTTTGGGGGTGTGCCTTGTGATTTGTCAAATGTGAAATACGGCTCAAAATATGGCTCAAAAAGGCTGGGAGCCACTGCCATAAGACGTGTTTAGAGGAAGAATGGAACAAAATAACCTGAAACACTAACTCACCTGGTATCCTCGGTACCATAACGGACTAATCATCACACCCCCATCCCCAGCAGAACGAGCAGCACCTGAGACCATTCAGCAGCTTCTCTACACTAAACTTTCCAAAAAAATAAATACAACATGCATTTTCTGTTCTGCTGTTGTATCAAAGAACACTACAGGAGCTTTCTTAGAGTCCATTTAGTCGCTCTACCTCAAGGACGTGCTTACACAATATTAAAAAATTCTTTCTATAGATATAAAAATAAACATGTTGCTCTGCTTCAGCAGCTTCTCTAAACCTCAGATTGAATTTCTAGATGGATTCTGCTTGGACGCTTTTATGTTCCTTATAACAGCCTTATATCTGTTGCAGGTCCAAGAGAGTCTAAGCTACCGATTACACGGATACACTACGTACGGTTACTCCACCATTTACGAAGAGGATACGTAAAACAAACAAACAAACAAGGCCTTAATTCAACATTCAGAGAACAGTGTCTGCTGAACATGTATCTATGTTTAATATCGGATTCCCATCGATAAGTCGAAATATCGTAAGCCAGGCCAGGATTACCTGTAGTAGGGCTGCAACAAAGGACTACGCTGATGACTCTGAGTCGAATAATCTGTCTAATTATTGAAACAAATAATTAATTATTCAGATTAATGGAATTGGTGAACTCTTTATGAAACAACTTATGCAGCCATCAGCCTGTATGTTCCATTCAGCGTAAGGTCATTTCTGCATTTGTTAACTAACCGAGACCAATGAAGTTCCAGTGCTTTTCTGCAACATAAACTATTGGCCGCCGCTTCAGAACTTCATGAATGTCATGAAATTGTAAAACTCTGCAGGGGACTTTTAATTTAAAACGACAGATGGAGAGCGAAACAAAAGCTGAGAACGATTACCATAGACATGGATCATGCGCCAGTGTCGTCCCCATATTGGTCCATATTGATTATATTGGAAAAAACATGCCTGATTCTACTAGTAATTAATAATATAACAAAACAATAACAGTAACAGATTAACAATAGTATATAAACAATAATATAACACAGCTCCTGCATTTACTTAGATCTGTTTACAAGCCGGTCTTGCCTGGACCAGTATGGTGGCCGTGCTGAGGTATCGCAGCAGCGGGCTGAAGCGGCCTGTCGGTATTATGGGTATGGCGATTACGCCCGAGAGACAGCAGAGAAGAGACGAAGGTAGATGGACTAGCTATAGTTAAGCCAGATGTACAGCTCACAGCGAAAAGACGACTCATAACGTAGCATAAAGCCCGTCCCATATGATGACTCTGATGCCCCTGTCGGCATCACAAGTGCAGGCTAAATGTGACCGGGAACGCATTCAGTAGTCGGTTTTAGCGACAAAGTCCACTAATCGTTGCATCCATACTATGTAGACAAATGTTTGTGGACACCCATGATGTGTTAATATGGAGGTTGTCCCCAATATTCTTCTAAAAGGGCTTTCCACTAGATCCTGGAACACGACTGTGAGGTCGGCTTCTGATGTTAGACAATAAGCTCACTTTTGGCATTCCAACGCATTGTCAAGGCATCTGATTGAGGGCCAGGACTCAAACCGGATCTGTGGAGCTGTGAGGCAACGCCACTTAAAACTGCGATATGGTGGTATTTTTTCAGATCGTGATACATTTTGTGATACCTTATTATGTCGTACCGCAGCCAGCTTAGGGAAATCTGCTGAAACACAAACAGTTCTTCTGGAATAATACTTTGCTAGTACAGAACCTTAGCTAAAACAAGGCTTAACAATAAACAGTGTTACTCTCACTAACAACAGCCACGGCGAAAAATATCCACTGGTGGCCCATTTTTCACAACGGAAACAAGAAGACTAAATAAAAATAACACTTGAAAACAAGATAAAAACTAATCGATAGCGTCCCGAATCTTTGATATTCCCATGTAGAGTCCATCAGCGCTTTATAACTCCAGATCTTGCAGTTACTGCTCCTCACTCGATGCACTTCCGATTCCAGGTTCCCATAGCCCAGTCCCAAATCGCCCCCTACCATCTACAGACTGTAACTACAGCACTCATCAAAGGCCTACAGGGGGCGCCTGGCTTTAAACACATTTGTCTGAGTGCGTTTCTCCTCCTGCAGGCCCACAGCACGCTGTAACTACAGCCTCTAAAGTTCCTTTTCAGTAACGTGGATCTAACACGGCTGACAAAATACTTAACAGACAGAAAGGAAGAAGTCGGTCCCCGGGGTCGATAAGGCGCGTGTCCAGACAGGCTAAATTTTAGTAAATAAACCTGATCTGCATCGGCTTTGCTTTTAAAGAAGCAGATTTAACAGAAAGTTGAACATTGGAGAATCTTTGTTGAATCACTCGTTGTTCTGCAGTTGAAGTAGTTATGAACAAAATACGGATGAATCCTGACATCCAAGCCAAACTGTCAGCATGTTTAATATGAAATAGATGCAATTGTGTTTGAAGAAAAAAGTGCCTTCCACAATTTGGGACTTTAGTTATTAAGTGTGACAGCTGTTAAGCTATTGTTCATGAAAGTGAGTAAGAAATAAGACCTCAAATAGGAAAACCTTTAAAAAAGCACGATAAACTGAGGCTACGTTGTTTCTAGTTGTCACAGAGTAGGACTAAACTAAAACGAACAATAACTAAATGACTAAAATGCAATTAAAATTACATGCAAGGCAAAAGCCTGAGACTAAAACTAAACCAAAATGAACACTGACGATGAAGCGCCAGTGCTGGGAAGTTGCACTGATATGAAGCTCCAGGTTGGGATGAAGAGCATAGCTGCTGTTATTGCGTTTATAACACTAAGTTCTGCATGCAGATGCAGGCGTAACTCCCAGATGAGCTGCTCCCTGGGCTGCTTCGGGACGCGCCATGCTCTCTGCGGTGTCATTTCTGGGGGAGATCGCAGTAAAAGTGCACGATTTGGGACACGGCCCATTTCTGCATCTCAATCTCTCTCCGAGCTTCGGCAGCGACCGAGCAAAAGCTCAGCCCCGTCTGTTTGCTCGCTCTTTGAAACAATAAAGAATAACCACAAACAACCAGAGCGCGTGCCGCTCACCTTTCCTGGAGAGGACGGTGCTGAACAGCGCGAGCGCAACCCAAACCAAACGCGCTGACTCTCTCGGCGTCTTCATTCCGGTGCCTCCGCTGAAGCTCCAGGGTGTTCGCTGCAGCTCCTCCGCTCTCCGGCTCGCTCTCCCGGGGACGATCCGAACCAAACCGCGGCAGGGAACCGAGCTCAAGTCCGGCGGGTCGCGGAGAAATCAGGAGAGGAACAACACTGGCTCGCGATGTGTGCGCGCGTGCGTGCGTGTGCGTATGTGTGTGTGCGCGCACTTCTCGCTCCCTGAAATACAGAAGCGCCCGGGATACGCAGCCCGGACTGTGACGTCACAGCCCGGGGGAAAAATAATAAGTAGATAAAAACCAAACATGAATAATGTATTGCTTGTTAATGATAAGCTTTATATGTTACATTAATGTTAAACACGTTATGTTTATCTATAATATTCTTCCCATGTTCAGTATTAGAGTGTCTGATGTCTGCTCGCCGAAACCAGGTTTGTTTCATTTCAATAACAGCAACAATAAATAAATAAATAAATAAAATTCCCAGCTTTGTGATTTAAAATTATAATTTGTTTTAATAATTAATTATTATTATTGATATTTAAAAATATTTTTTATTTTATAATTTGTCTTAATGATTAGTGTATATTTAATTAAAACAAATAATCAAATTAAAATACACACACACACACACACGTGTGTGTGTGTGTGTGTGTGTGTGTATTTTAATTTGATTATTTGTTTTAATTAAATATATATTATGTAAATTGTCTAATCTTTTAATTGCAAATTAGTTTAAATCTAATTAGCTTGGAGTTTTTATTTTCAGTTTTAAAAAGCGTTATTTTTATAAGTTTTACTTTTATAATTTTTTTGATTGGATATTACTTTTAACCTTTTAATTGCAAATTAAAGTCTAAATCTAACTAACTTTGACTTTACATTATTTTAATTTTTTTTAAATATAGTTTTTTAAAACAGTTGTTTTAATTGGATATTATTTAAAATCTTTTAATTGCAAATTACAGTTTAAATCTAACTTGCTTTGAGTTTATATTATTTTCAGTTTTTCTTGTAAAATCAGAGTTTTTCATTTTTATAATTTGTTTTAATTGGATATTATTTTAACTTTTTAACGGCAAATTAAAGTTTAACTCCAACTAGATCATATGAGTTTGTTTTAGTTTAGATTTTATTTTTTTGACTGTTTATACCCGTATGATTATGTTGTGTTATAATAATTTAAGTTTAATTACTTTAATAGTTAAGTTTTTTTTAATAGTTAATACTTTTATTGTAGCTCTGGGGACAATTTGTTTTATGTACATTTCAATTAATTTATATTATTATTTTTCTTTGTATTTATTTATTATTTTACAGATGTATTGTTATAATTTGCTTTAGAGAAAAAATAACATCAAAACTTTTTCTTCAAATAAGTTTTGATGTTATTTTTTCTCTAAAGTCTCTGTGTGTGTGTGTGTGTGTGTGTGTGTATTAAACATCCAAACTATTTATAGAGGTGTAAATACAGGACAGGACAGGCAAGAACAATGTCTCCAGAATGGCACGTTATAATAACCGAACCTTTTATAGAACACTAACACCAAGCCCCACCCCCCACCCCCCACCCCCACCCCACGAGGACTTCATTATGGAATCACTAACGTGAGTGCTTCTAATGCATACGTATCTCATTACTGGGGTTTCTATCACTTCTATCTGGAGGTAAATGCCTCTGGTGCTGTAAGGAATAAGGGCTTCATTTCAGAGCGAGTCACTGAGTGTCAGTTAATGATTTTACTTTAGGCAGCCCCCAGGCTGGGACCCGGGTCCCTGAAGCTGTGAGGTGCCCCTGCTCCCCTACGTTCTGATGAGTTAATAATGATGTTCTGAGATCTTAAACACAGCTG
The DNA here is from genome assembly GCA_025084515.1 of Ancistrus triradiatus. Taxonomy (NCBI): domain Eukaryota; kingdom Metazoa; phylum Chordata; class Actinopteri; order Siluriformes; family Loricariidae; genus Ancistrus; species Ancistrus triradiatus. Next base: position 99,916 of record JAJAGP010000041.1, on the reverse strand, counting down.
GTTCATCTGATCTGTGCACAGACTTTCATTTTATGCTCTGTTCAGCCAAAGCCTTTAAAAATAAACACATTAAATGATGCCACATTCCAGTTTTGTTGGCCATCATCACACAACCCCAAAGAAACCACACAAATAACACATTACCATCTGAATCACCAGAATCACAAATCACAAAAATCACAAAATCGCCAGAATCACAAATATCGGGCGCCATCGCAAATGCCAGCTGAAGCAAAACGAGCGAGAGGATAAAAGCAAGCACCAAAGCAAAACAAATTTCAAATCAAGTTTGTAAATGAGTTTCAGATCAAGTTACAAAATCGAGTTTTAAAACAAATTTCAAGTATATAAGTATCAAATCAATTTTCTAAACAAGTTTCTAATCAAGTTTCAAAGCAAGTTTCTAAATGATATTCAAATTGTTACAGTTTCTAAACAGATTTCTAATGATTTACAAAATGAGTATTTCACTTCGAGTTAAAAAGAGTTACAAAATGACTTTCTAAACAAATTTCTAAATGAGTTTCCAATCAGCTCACAAAGCCAGTTCTAGTTGAGTTCTAAGTTACTAATCGAGTTTCAAATCAAGTTTCTAACTGAATTTCAAATTGAGTTTCTAATTGAATTTCAACTCGAGTTTCTAATCAAGCTTATAATCGAATTTCAAAGTGTTTCTAATCGAGTTTCTAAACGTGTTTCAAAGCTAGTCTGAAGCATAAACGCTGAAGTATGAGCACCAATGACAGTCACTCCCACGTGTAGATTCAAAACAAGGACGCATCATACGTGACGTCAGTGACCTCTGCTGCTCTCAGGCTGATATAGCAAACACTGTGTGTGTGTGTGTGTGTGTGTGTGTGTGTGTGTGTGTGTGTGTGTGTGTGTGTGTGTGTGTGTGTGTGTGTGTGTGTGTGTGTGTGTGTGTGTGTGTGTGTGTGTGTGTGTGTTTTCAAATCAAGTTTCTAAGGGAGTCAAAGTGGTTCCCTAAACCAAACACCAGATGAGTCTGTACGGAATAACTTAATCAGATTTCCTCAAATCCAAAGAACTGTGGATGAATTGATTTTCCATGACGGCCCTTCAGCACTAGCTGTTCACTCTACTGGTGAAAACAAAGCAAGGCATCCAGATTTACCCCCATTTATCCTGATCAGGGTCTCAAGTGGGTCTGGAGACTATTGTGGCATTCACTGGACCCAGGCATAGGAAGCCCAGACGGGGTTTGAACCCAGGACAGGAACTGAGCTCTGTATAACCAGTCATCAAATCTCAGATCAGTGTCCATTGGAATTGTCCACAACAAAACCAAGCTCTGTGCAGGACAGGCATTTGCTTCACCAAACATGAATAACCTCATCTGCTGTGCCATGTGTATAATGAGAGTGCTGCAGAATTCAAACCACGAGTGGCACAAGACAGAGGGCCGAAATAAATAAGGGAATGGTAATGGAGATTGTGGCACAAAACAGATTGTGAATTACCAGCTGGTGGGCTGGAAATCTGTTTACTGCAAATGATATGGTGCGTTATCCTGCTGGAACAAGCCAAAAGAAGATGGTACAACGTGGGCATAAAGGGTGCACATGGTCAGCACCAATACCCAGGTAGGCTGTGGGGTTTAAACCATTCTCAGTTGGTATTAAGGGGCCCAAAGTGTGCCGATTACACAGCCTGAACCCTTTGGTACAAGGAAGGATGGATCCATGCTTTCAAATTCTGACCCGACCGTCTGAATGTCGCAGCAGAAACTGAGACTCATCAGACCAGGTGAAGCTTCTGTTGTCCAGTTTTGGGAAAGCCAGGACAGGAGTCCCTCATTAAACTCATCTACTGCTCTGAAAAATAATGTCTGAACAAATACAGTGGCATTAGAGCTGATAAAATCAAACTGTGCTGGACTCCTGCTATCTGTTTTACATCGTTACTTCTGTGCCACATTTGTTTTGGTGAGCAACAGCGTTTATTATTTACATGAATAGTAACAGATCCTGTTCTGTCTTGTTTGCAGATGTCTTTATCACTAACTGCTCTTTTATAAAGCCGGAAAACGAAGGTCACGTGTTGATCTCATGTTAATCTTTCCACATGCACGTCTCCAAACGTTTTCCCAATCTTCTAATAGCTACTCATTTCTAAACACGTAACGTTTCAGGTCTTGAGTCTCGTTTGTACGATTCAGCCTGATCTTTTGTGTGTTGCTGCCATCTCCTGGTCACTTTATATAATAACAGCAGAAGCACGGAGTGGATGCTCCCAGTCCTCTTACACTCTGTGTCAGATCAGATGTTAAAACCTTTTTCTTCCACCTCTGTAACATTTCCAGAAAATTTCCAGTAGAGATAGAAATGTCGGATTGCTGCAGATCTGTAAATAATTACAGGTGGGGTCTGATTAGACACTGGGTCTTGCAACATGTGCAGCCCTAAAAAAAGGCTCTCAGATGCTGCTTTTGGGTAGTGTACCTCTTGATGAGAGATCATTGATTGCTAGACATGCCTCTACGACACATTTTATACCCCAGAGATGTTACAGCAGGGCCTGTGGATCCTGCACACTCGTAGTTTCCTGAATCTGCTGTCCCAGCTGGTCCCATAAATGCTCGATTGGTGATAAATCTGGCAACCGGGCACCAAGGAAGTGTTACAATCTGGCAGAGACATTCCTTGGAAACTTAAGCTGTGTGGGTGAGCATTATCCTGCTGAATAACAAAAGGGAACACATGTGGCCGCAGGATGTCCTGCATATAACGCTGAGTTGTTAGTGTCCCTCGTATCACTACTAGGGGTGACCAACTGTCGTAGTCGATGGCTCCCCAAATCATCACACCAGCAGGTGGGGCAGTGTGTCGCTCCACAGCAAAGGCAGGATTGAGGCGTCACCACGAGGCCTCCATACTCGAACCCGACCATCATCAGATCCCAAACAGAACCTGGATCCATTACTAAAGACGATACGGTTCCAGTCCATAGCAGTCCAGGTTTCTCATTCATGGCATCACTGCAAACGAAGGTGATGGTGACTGGCTGTCAATGGCAGGACACGTTATGGGCGCAGTGACAACAAATTTCCTTCTGCTAAGCTCCTGGAAATGGTCCGGGCAGAGACAGGGGTGTGTAGTGAAGGCGCCCCCTGTGTCTGGATGGTGAATGATGAAATTGTAGGAGCTGCTCATGTTTGTCAGTGGATCAAACAATCCTCTCTACTGGGGGTCTGTCTGGGCCTTCCGGAGCCTGTTCACCATGTCTGTGTGCCCCCATAAAACCACTGCTCCCAACAGCTCCTACCAGCTAGGTCAGAATGGCCAATTCATCAAAACCACCCTCCTGCTTCTCTCAGTCCAATGATGCTCCCCCTCTCAAAGTCTGTCCACTGGACAAAATATCTTCCTCTCACCAAGAGGTACACTACCCAAAAGTCGCCTCTAAGAGCCTTTTTATAGGGCAGCACTATAGGGGAAGCACTTTTATGCCCACACCTGGAGTCATTTACAGATCTGCCTGAGACAGAACCACATGCTATCTGCCACTCAGCTGTTTTAATGAACCCCTGTGTGAACCTGAGAAATAAAGCCTCAGATCAGCCTCAGATTTGTGGGTCATTTGTAATTTTATTAACATCTTAATGTTAAGAACAATCAGCCAAACCAGTTCTTAGAATAACAGCTTGCTCGTACAACGAATCCCAATTATAGTAGTTCCGTTAGAAATACAGCAAAATCAACAAAACCTTCCCGATCACATCCAGAAACGTTTCTTTGGCGAAATTCGAAAGAAATCAAATCACAACTGAAGCATTTTAAAGCTCTGGTTCACCGACCGTCTCAAATCAACTCTCTTGTGGGGTTAATCCTATTTATTTATTGCATTCTAAAAGAACACCAATTAAATACAGACACAATTTCTAGTACATTTTACCTCGGGGTGATAAAACGCGTTCGGTTTGGAGCTGAAGCCACTGGGAGAACCTTCAGGAGAGCTTGTAAGATCTTTCTTATGCGTGTTATGCAGTTGTGCTTAGTTTCGCAGCCTGGGTAACTCCATATTTAACATCATTTCTTCAAACGCATGAATCCAGGACAAACAGCACCACTTATTTTTTGGATGAGCAAAGAAGCATGACCCGAACTCCAATCAAGAATGGCTTTATAAATTAAAAAAACACATAGAATTACATCCAAAACACACTGCTGAAAAAAAGGCGATACTGCGATCGAAGCAATTTATTCAGCGTTAGGTTGTTTACGTCGGATCAGGAGAAGCAGGAGGAATTAGGAGGTGACGCGGCAGAGGAACTGTACAAATTCCGGTTCAGTCGCTAGAGAGTTTTAGAGCTAAGATGCTGGTAAAAAATCGGGGTGACACTTTAGGTAGAGGATCCTAAATCCTAAAAAACACATTCATGAGACGATCCTACTCGTGCAACGTGTGGACATTCATCATGGTCTCATCGGACAGTGGCCTGGAACGGTTTGACCTGTGGTACTGAACATACGAAAGGATTACTTATCGGTTCCTAAAGGAGCATCCGGGGGGAAGAAGTGGAACTGTCCTAAACAAGCAGGTGGTTCTCGACTATGGTCTGATGTCATCTAACAACAGCGTGACACGATCAGGAACGTCTGTACAGCTTACAGAGAATGTCTACGCTCGACACGACCTAACATAACGTATCCACAAACGTGTTACACTAGCTCAGAGTCTAGAAACTGATTTGAGTTATTTCCTTAAAGAACGAAGCTGTCAGATGAGGTACGAATGGTGTTCTACAGAATCAACGCAAGGTGTTGTCAGGTGCTTCTCATTTTGAAACTACATGCATGGAAATAACAGAGGTTAGAGAACGTACATAAACTATAATCCTCTTATTAATTCAATCGAAGGGCTACAAATGCTAGACCTGTTCCTCATACGTTTGCAGCCTTTCTTATAAGTCGTCACAACGTTTTTAATTTTTTTTGGAATTATATTTAGCGAGATCTCGTTCAGTTCTGGGGAATCGCATGAGAGCTAACGTACATCAAACTTCAGAAACTCCTTCTTAATCCATAATCCTATAAAAAGCACTTTCCGCAAACATCTCACCATCACGTAGGAAATGCAACTGATAAGGAAAATATCGTATCAAACGCCATAAGGTTTGATTTCAGTTGAACTGATGTCATCATCTGAACAGTTACAAACTCCTAATGTAGCTAACCGTAGCTGTCTGTGAGTTACGTTGTTATTGTATAGTAATGCTGAACTATTATTAAATAGCTGTTATGTATTTATACGCACGTGTTACGTAAGATTTAAGTAAAAACTGATTATTTTCAGGGAATGTCAGATTAGTTACGTAATGCAAAGTAAATGACGTCCAGCGGATAACGAAACGCCTACGGCTCATGTTGATGCAAACCTCCGCTACCAACAAACCACCACCACGCCTGATGTTCTAGCAAATGTGAGGATGCATTTTATCGGCTGGAAGAACCGCAAACCCTGTCCTTAACCACAGCCTTCGTAACTTTTAGTACGATTTCAGCTAATATTAATATTTAATGCTATTTATGGGATAAGAAACTAGATTTGAATTTACTGAAGAAACTACATAGTGCTTGAAAAGAGCTGAAAATGTGTGTGTGTGTGTGTGTGTGTGTGTGTGTGTGTGTGTGTGTGGCAGGAGTGTGAGAGGTTAGAAAGAAAGAATTGTGACAGTTATGTCAGTTAAAATTAGGATTCCTGAACAGCTCTGCCATTCATTTCAATGGGACATTTTTTCATGTTTAATCGTAAATTTTGTAAAAACTATACATCGGATCGACTCCAAATTACAGAGCGCACCCCTCACTGCCGAGGCCTTCGTACCGCAGTCTGAGCGGAGTCTCTACGTTAAGAGGCTCGGCCCGTATTAAGGGCGGAAAACTGGAGAGTGAAATATAAGAAGTATGAGGAGTGACAATCTAGCACTTTTTTAGCACTATAATTAAGGTAGATCTTCTTGCTACTTCAGACAAATTGAAAATCAGGTCTATTGTGACGATTGTTGTCTCACTGTAACACAAATGAAGCTGTAAGACGAGGTACGAAGGGCTTTCAGACACTTTTTCCCAGTGGAACTCGTTAGGCTAACGTACGAGAGGACAAGCGCCATCGAATCTAGCACAGCAGGTGAAGAACTAAAGAAGCCAAGAGGTCGACGTCTACCTAAAGATACATTCAGTTGGGTTATGGTGTCGTCGTCTTGTGCTGGTTTATACAACAGTCCGTTTTCATTCAGCCATGTTAGGAGTATTTTTTTAATTCTCTCTCTCCGTTTGAGCAGCACAAAGTCACCTTTTTGAAAAGTTTGACGTTCCACAAACGAACGACTCCGGTTACACACGCCGAGACATTTCATCGAGAAGCTCAAAAACAGGAACAACACAAGTACGTTTATAGCGTAATACACCAAATTCAGCATGCGCTTTATTTACGTTAGTGGACCGCAGATCACGTTTGTTTTTAATCCTAAGAAGCAGTACAATAAAGTAAATCATAATCGTTAGAAAAGAACTTCCGCACTAATTTACCGAGTCGGTGGCGTAGGGGTTTGGTGTTGTGGTTTTCTACAGATGATCTAAGCTCATGACGTGAACAAAAAAATTATCGGAAAACTTACGTAACGGACGGATATTCTGACATTCACAGGTGAGTTCGTACGTTTCGAGGTTGGATTGATTTCACGTCGTATATTTACATGCTGAGATAGAACGTTATGACCTCACCCACATCACGGGTACGCACGAGAAATCCAACGCAAGACCGGTAAGATGGCGCCGCGATAGTTTCGGCATCGGAAAAGAAAAACGGATGCTTTTACGCAGACCAAACGCATTTATCTTTATATCTATATCTATATATATATTTATTTATATTTCTATTCATATGTTCTCTCCCGCTTATAACCGAGAGAGCATCAGCCGAGAGTGCAAAATCCTGATTCTGATTGTTGGTCATGGACACGTACATACAGTGTGAGGGAGGGGGGAAGGTGTTGCTATGGAAACCCCTGCTCTCGAACAGGAAGTTGGCGGAGAGAGGGCGTGGTCTTTTAGTTCATTTGCTCAAAGAATTTGTAGGTGGGGTTTTCATAGCCGTGGTTCTGCATCTTATTGAGCTGCCTCTCCTCGGGGCTCAGCATGGGGTCCACCTGCAGAGAGCCAAAACGAAACGTGCTTTCGGTAAGAATGAACAAACGGCATCCATCAACAGCTGATAGAACCACATGGACAAGGGGTTCCTTTATCAAACCTTCATCAAGCTCTACAATACAGAGTTACATTCACAGATACCACTTAAAACGTTACTGTGCTAAAAAGAAGCCTTATGTTATAACCATGTCCAGAAGGGGCGTCGGCTTCTCTGGGCTCGGAGGATCTGGGATGGACCATCATATAGTGGGAATGGGGATTGTGCTCAGATCCATCAGTATCACAGATCTTTTTTTATTATAAGAAATGGAAAAGAAAGAAAGAAAAATGGAGTAGTAAACACCTGAGTCAAAAACAAACAAATAAATGGGTAGAAATGGAGTACTAAATAAATTAATTAAGATAAAAAGAAAGAAAATGAAAAAAAGAAAAAAAAAGAATGCTATCAAAAGAAAGAAAGAAAGAAATAAAAACTACACATAGAAATTGAGCAAAATTTATGAAAAAAGAAAAAAAAAGAAACCATGACATGCAGAAATTGAGTATTAAATAAAAGATTTATGGGAAAGAAAGAAAGAAAGAAAGAAAGAAAGAAAGGCATACAGGCAGACAGATAGATATGGACTAATAAAATATTAGTTATCAAAAAAGAAAAAAGAAAGAAAAAGGAAGATAGAACCAAAGAAAGAAAGAAACAACACTTAGAAATTGAGAAAAAATTATTTGTGAAAAAAGAAAAAAAAAGAAACCACGACATGCAGAAATTGAGTATTAAATAAAAGATTTATGAGAAAGAAAGAAAGAAAGGCATACAGGCAGACAGATATGGACTAATAAAACATAAGAAATAAGAAATAAAGAAAGAAAAAAAACAAGAAAGAAACAATGAGATATAGTAATGGAGTAATAAAGAAAAGATTTATGAGAAAGAAAGAAAGAAAGAGAGAGACATGGACGCTGTGTGCTATGGGGCTGTGTTAGCGACGGTACAAAGTGGTGAATGCTTCACTGTCCCAACTTCTTGTTTTTCAAACCTGCAACTCATTTGTTTATAAGCAAATGAAATGTCTCAGGTTCTTACTGTCTGCAATGAAATAAAAGTCAAAGTAACGTAGTAAACACTGCGTTTAGTTAGATTTGTGTTTTCCATAATGTCCCACCTGTTTCTGACTTGGGGATGTAGGAACACTGCCTCCAGAACGACACCAAACAGAATGAAGGTTACAACCCTCAATAATTTCTCTTCCCGCTGGAGAGACCTAAGCTCGGAGTTGTGTCCCGCAGTGTTACACCATGTGACCTGACCCAGGAGATTATGTGCTGTTACGTTAGACACAGATTATATAACGTAATCCCTAAAGAGTTGAGCGTCCTGCTGTAGTTTGGGACCCGTCAGTGCTTGGGACTGTGTGTGTAATGATGCTTCCTCTTTAAAGACTAACAAACATATACAGAAAAAAATCTCCATTGTGTTTGTTCCGGCCTGGCCTGGAGTTCCGAGCTAATAAACCTGCTTCATTTTTTTAGAAATCCACCAGATGGCGCTCCATTACAGGCAAGACCGTGACCTTGCACCCCCCTCCTTATCCTTGGACCAGACGAGGCCCTGTCGGTCCGACTCACCTCCACGATGCCGTGGCTGATGGTTCCGTACGGCTTGCGGCGCACCAGGAGCAGACTGATCACCATCACCATAGCGATGGCCACGGCGACCACCAGCAGGCCCACCATGGCGCCGTGGTTGAACGTCTCGAGAACGTCCGGCTGCTTAGGAGCGACAGAGAGAGACAGAGCGATGGAGGGAAGGACAAATAGAGATGGTAGGTAAGTCTCAGGAGCTTCCCTGCAGCAGGACGTCCGGGGGGGCGGCTCCAGGTGCAGCAGGGCTGCTGGGCTAGCACGCTAAGCTTTAGCTGATCCATAAGGAGCTCCCCAGACAAACACTGGGTCTTCTGGGACTGAACCGTGACTCACAGCGTGCCATAGCTCCAGGAGAACAAACAACAGCTGCCAATGGATTTGGCACGGACTGGGCACGTCTCTGGATAAGGCCGGGGAGCTCACTTACCAGATAACGGTAAATAGAGATAAATACACATTTTATAGATGATATTTGGAGAACACCTACCAGCTCATCCCGCTGGATTTCGGGAGGCTTGTAGACCACCTTCTTCATCTCCCTCGAGGTGTTATACTGCAAACAACAAAGAAAGAACAAGTCCCCTAATCAGGCATGAAGTGTCTGAGGATGGAGATGCAATGAGAAGAAATCAACCTAGTTTTACACGCAGAATTTTTATAGAATTTTCTAGATTTCCGCATAAAGCAAGAGCATAAAGCATCATCAGATTTTAACACCACTGATTTGTCACTATATTTTTATTTCATTTATATGAAAGTCCCTTTTTGTCTTTTAACCCTGTGTAGCATTTTGAGTTGCATATTTATGACTGCTGCTACTCAAAAAAGGATATTATTATTATTATTATTATTATTATTATTATTAGCAGTATTAGTAGTAGAATTATTGTTATTATTGTTTTTGTATTTTTAATATAATAATTATTTAATAATAATAATAAATATTATTATTATTATTATTATTATTATTGTTATTTATTTATTATTACTATACTATTAATATTATTATTGTTGTTTCATGTTATCATTATTATTATTATTATTATTATTATTATTAGTATTATTATTATTACTATTTTTATTACTATTATGATTATTTTTATTGCTGTTGTTTTTATTATTATTATTATTATTATTATTATTATAGTTTTTATTATTATTATTATTATTATTATTATTATTATTATTATTATTATTATTACTATTAATACTATTTTTCTGGCTGTTGTTTTTGTTTTTGTTATTATTATTATTATTATTATTATTATTAGTATTATCAAGAATCATAATGCCTTTATTTCCCAGTCCACTATTTAAACTTTAATATGAAAATGTTATAAATGTAAAGTCTGTTTAGCTCCAGTTGCTATTAGAGCAAGTCCTCGTCTTCACAAGAGCGACCTCTTGTGGTGAATAAGCAGCATCTCAGGGTCAGGAATGATGAATTGGATTGAGGGCTTTTCCAGGGCTGCCGTGCTACGGCTGTGGCTATCCTCACCTTCTCCTCGTACTCGTAGGTGGGCGCTCTCTCGGACGTGCTGTAGTCGTACTCGTCTACTGCGGCCACTGGGGGCAGAGAATCCCATTAGCTGCAGAAAGACAGGCGTTAAGAGCACAGAGGAATGCAGGAGGGGAGAGGCTCACCTTTCTTACTGCTGGGCTGTGGCTCTGCATCGTGGCATCGAGGAAAGCAGAAGAGGGGCAAAGAGAAGAGAAGAACGTGACTAAAGGAACTAGCACACAATGGAGGACAGTGGCAAGGAGAAGCTCCCTAAATGTGCTGAGGAAGAAACCGTGGGAAAATCAAGACTCAAAGAGGGACTAGAATTTTTATAGAGTAAAAAATATTTTAAACGTTAACCTATGCGAGGAGGATAGGGGCGATTTTGGAAGGCTTTCTCCTCCTCCTCTTCATCCTCCTTCTCTTCGTCACTTTCGGCGGGCAGAAGCTCCTCGGTGGTTCGGGTCTCTGAGAACGAGGTGGTCATGAGCTCACTGATATCGCCCCTCTCTGTCCTCACCAGCTCCTCTGCAAACACACACAGAGAGAGAGAGACAGGGGGACGAAGGACAGGCGGAGATCAGTTACAGTTCCAACAGACAGATGCAGCTGCTTTTAGGAACCGTGCATGGGCCCCCACACAGCCACAGGACTTGGGTTAGCAGTCAGAGGGTTAGCATATCAATGTGCTTTTAAAATACCCAGGCATTAGAATGTGACCGAATGACCCGTAACACCTAATTAAAAACCGATCTTCATACAAGCTCCTACACATAAATAACTGTAAGAGCTTTTATAATGAATGCAGCGCATGGTCACACGATTTGTTTATCTAAGTATCACTAAAATCACCAAACATCTGAAAAAGTAAAATGGCAATAAGCACTGTGGATGGAAGCTAATTTTATGTTTCATTCATAAAGTAGTAGTTATTTATTTATTTATTTATTTATATTTAAATGTAAAAATGACAATTGTCCTTAGTCAATACAAAAATAAATAAATAACACTTATATAATTACAATTATATCGCTTAAACCAGCACTTATTTAAATGATCCGTTTTTAACTGCTAACCGACATTTTTTATGTGCCAAAATCAGATTCAATAATAATAATAATAATAATAATAATAATAAAGTAGCATGGAAAAATAATTAAGATGACCAAAATTCATTCTAATAATTAAATAGATTAAAATAAATAAATAAAAACAAACAAAAAAAAATTAAGTAATTAATAAATTAATAATAATAATAAAAATAAAAAACAACAACAATAAACACCAATAATAATAACAACAACAACAACAACAAAATAATAATAATAATAATTTACAGTTAAAAAAACATTCGTTTTAAATATTAGAATAGGTAAATTTAAAATAAATAAATAAATGACTTAATTACTTAATACATGATAATAATAATAATAATAATAATAATAATAATAAATAACAATAGTAATAAAAAGACTACTTAATTGGCAAAAACATTAAGGTAATTTTATACTTTTAATGAAATAATAATTTAAAAAAAAGCTAAATGAATTAACAATTGATTAATACATAATAATAATAATAAACAAATATTTTTCCAGAAGTGTCATGTGTATTAATGCATTACAAATTTGTTACAGTTATTGATTAATTATTGTTGGTATTTAGTAATTAATTATTGTTAATAATTTCTGAAGAAAACAGACTAATGTTTTAACAAATGGAATCATCTGTAATAGACTACTACGACTACTACTACTACTAAAACTGTAAGTATACTTGATATCTCAGTATGTGAGTATTGACTGGGCCTTGGAGGGGAGGAAATGAGCACAGTGTTTCCTTCCTGGAGCTAATGATCCGTCATAACGATCTGTATTTCACATTTTAAAGCAGCATCAAATCAGCTGAACACATGTAAGACTGAAGTCCGTACTAAACTAGTGCATTTGGAACGATTATTAGCTGTTCTCTAGCTATTAGTCGGGTTCTGTATGAATACTCAGATCGTACGGATTTCATCCCGGAGCTCCTCAGCCAGTGTAGGAACCTTATAGAGCAGAGCCAGACTCTGGTTCATCCTCTCCTCAATCACATGGAGGTGTGTGTACACCTGAAATCACACAACACACACACACACACACACACACACACACACACACACACACACACACACACACACAATTACAGTCTTACACTCTATGAGCCACAACCAGTGGAAAAACAAACCAAAATCTAACATGAATATTCATAGGAATATCACGACTGTACTTTAATGTTTATTTCCTTTAAATATATTTACTTTCAATCTTCTTCTATATAGCTATAAACACTAAAATAATTATTACTGTAGTTGTTGTTGTTGTTTTTCTTCTTCTTCTTCTTCTTATTATTATTGTCATTACTGGTGTTTATTGTTGTTGTTTTATATATATATTTGCTGTGACTATTATTATGATTATTATTACTGTTATTATTATTGCTGTTGTTTTGAATATTACACAAATATTCAAAACAAAAACATAGGTGAACCTTAAATAATAATAAAAAATATATAAATAAAAAATAAATTAATAATAATAATAATAATAATAATCATAACAATAATAATGTGCATAAAATGCTTAACCTTTCATTTGTGTTGTATTTTTATTATTTTTGCTAAGATTTTTTTTATTCAAATAATTTGCCTCAAACCATGTGATGGAATCGTACTTACTTCACATTCTACATTTACTGCATTTAGGAGACACAATCCTTACAAAGTACAATCAGCTGAAGGAACCCTATCTGGAACCCTTGACCTTCCGGTCAGTAGCCGAGTTCTTTAGTCAGTGTACCACCACTGCCATTCTATTTTATGCTGGTAAATCTAGGACTGAAGTTTTATAATTGAGCCAAATAATCATAGTCATGTGTAATCAAATAATATGAGTGCAGAATTCAGACCCGGTTCTTATTTGAGAACCAGTCCTGCACCAAAGAGTCAAATCCCATAAACTCAGAAAATCTGATCACCTGGAACTTCATCTGCTCGGCTTTCTGAGGGTCAACAGATTCGATGTGCTGGTAATGACGCAGTGTGTGTCTCCGGTCCTTCTGCTCTGCTGCCAAGTACCGCTTCAGAGCCTGCAGGACACGCTCGGGCTGGCAGAGGGCGACAGAGTCAAAGAGGGAGAGAGAAAGAGAGAGATTATTAAGAGTACTGATGAGAGGTTTCTTAAATCTGAAAACTTTAAGACACACTAAGTTTATCTACCTGTTGCATGAGGTCTTACTGATCACCTGAAGCAGTATAGCCCATGCTCAGCCACCCAGTCAGGCAGATCAGATGGTGAAATAACTTTATCACACCTAACCTCTGGAGTTGTATTCCAGATAACATCATAAACACTGTTCCAGGTGTAACGAGGCAGCCTACTCCTTCCTATCACCAGCAGAGGGCGGCAGAGACAAGCATCTCGGATTGCCTTGTCTAACTGTATGAACGCAATTTCACAGAATCGTTTGATTCTGCATCATCTGCACCCATGTTTGGATTATATACCACCCACGAGAGGTAAAGCATGTAGCCGCAGGATGTCCCGCACATATCACTGAGATGTTAGTGTCCCTCGTATCACTTTAGGGGTGACCGAGTGTTGTATGTGATGGCTCTCCAGATCATCACACCAGCAGGTACAGACAGGACTTAAGCGTCACCACGAGGCCTCCACACTCGAACCTGACCATCATTGGATCCCAAACAGAACCTGGATTCATCACTAAAGGTGATACGGTTCCAGACCAAAAGGTTCCTCGATCATGACATCACTGCAAACAAAGGTGGCTGGCTGTCAATGGCAGGACACCTAATGGGCACGGGACAACAAATGTCCTTCTGCTAAGCGTCTGGAAATGGTCCGGACAGAGATGGGGTGTGTAGTGAAGGCTCCCCGTGTCTGGATGCTTGATAACCAAACTGTGGGTTTGACCTTAGCCCTCCTGTTACAGCAGGTCTGTTTTTGGAGGCAAAGAGCATCACACTAATCCTGTTCCCTTCCCCAAATCTCGGCGGGTGGTTATATCTCGCTCAGACTTTAAAACACAGGTTTTGTCGCAAAATCACTGTTATTATATGGGAGTACTTTGCTAGTTCTATAAGGGCACAGGCTTCAGTACTGCGGTTTCCATGGTTACGTATGAGCTGGGTGCAGAACATTATTCCAACAAGAACTACAATCTCCGCTCCTGTAGATGGCGCTGACTCCATTTATCTGCTGAATTAGCGATGTGATGTGATGTATTAAGACGACTCAGACTGAACACTTGTATTTCAGCTGTTTTTATATTGTCAGCAAACTATATTTTATGGAATATCGCAATATATGGCAATATGCATCGTATCGCAATGTATCGTGATGTAATCGTATCGTGAAGTCCTTTCCAATAACCACCCCTATTACAAATATTGCTCATTGCTGGTTGCTGGTTGTTGGGGCTTGTTTCTAAAGTACATTTGGGCTCTCTGATCAAGTGGTCACTCTCACATATGACTTGTTATCGAAACCCGGTTCAGATTCGGAATCGGTTCCATAATTCAACTTCCAATTATCGTTTCTTTTTTGTTATAATAGGTTTAAATGGGAAGAAAAAAACATGTGATGCCTTTCCTTTTGGATCGTGGGTTCATCATTTTAGCAGTACAGATTACTTATGCTCAGCAGGAAATGAGAGAAGTTTGGCTTTTAGGTTGCTGTTTTAGTACTTTAAACCATGTTAGGCTGTGCCTTATAATAGGTTTAACTGGGAAGAAAAAAGCTTAACGTAAAAATAATTCCTTTTGAAGATGAAATATTTTAAAAACAAAGATATTCCTTATACCTTTATTATTATTGGCACATTTGTTCACCATTTTGGAATTGATAAAATACGACGGTACCCAACCCTACCCTCTCCCTTCTTTTGGGCTTGTTTCATTTCGTGGGCAGGTAGCAGGTAGATCGTTCATTAGTCATTCGTGTTTTCAGCTGTGTCTGATACATTTATGTATCGTTTGCACGCAGTTTTCTTGTGAAAATGCCATTTATATGCCCCTTTATATGCCCATTTTGGGAATTCACAGTAGTGTTGTAGTAGTAGCATTAGCTGTATGGTGCGCGTTACCTGTGGAGGATCACTCTGCACTGCGCTCAGGTAACTCTCCAGCGCCAAGCGACGATTATTGTTCAGGGTCGCAACGACCCGGGCGAGATGGGTCTCAACCAGCCTCTGCCTCTCACCTGCTACCTGCTCCTCCAGGGTCTGTAACACGGCCTGGAAATGCTGAGACAGAGCGAGAGAGACAGAGAGAGAGAATCTCAGAAGTCTGGATTATCAGTATAAATACTGAAATAGGTTTTGAAGCTCCCATCTACCTCATTCAGGGCCTGCCGGTCAGATTTTGGCAGATTCTTGGACTGATTATCAGCCTCAGCCCACTCCTTCATGATCTGACACACACACACACACACACACACACACACACACACAATTCAGTATTATATGGATTCACACACTGAATGTGTTAAAGTCACGTGCTCCATCTCCTCACGCTTCACCTCATTGATGCGTTTCATCCGCCGCTCCTCCAGATCCATTTTGGCCCGGAGGAAGTTGGCATGCTCGCTGTCATCACTGGGCATCTCAAAATAGACGTCCACTCCATCTGTGGGTCGAACAGTGGGTACTGATGGAGAGAGAGAAAGAGAGAGAGAGATCCATCAGTCAGTAAATGAATCATTTACATTTAAAGCACTTAGAACCTTTATCCTGAACAACTCACGTTACCCTGTACATCTAGTTACCCTGTTAGGCCGCCTCTAGCCTGGATACAAGATGAGATTCGGTTGATCATGGAGGTATACAGGTTCTGTTTGGTATCCTGTGGCACACTTACCCACAGATGTTGTAGCTGGGTCCCTAGATCCTGCACACTCTAGTTTGCTGAAGCTGGAGTCCCAGCTGGTCCCATATATGCTCGATTGCCGATAAATCTGGCAACCAGGCAGGCCAAGGAAGTGTTATAATCTGGTGGAGACATTCCGGTTAAACCCTTGCTGTGTGTGTGAGCATTATACTGCTCAAAAATGACAGTTGGACATGACAATGTCCTGGACATATCGCCGAGTTGTTAGTGTTCCTCGTATCACTACTAATTGGTGACCGACTGTCGTAGTCGATGGCTCCCCAGATCATCACACCAGCAGTTGGGGCAGTGTGTCGCTCCACAGCAAAGACAGGACTGAAGCATCACCATGAGGCCTCCATACTCGAACCCGACCATCATCAGATCCCAAACAGAATCTGGATTAATCACTAAGGACGACACAGTTCCAGTCCATAGCAGTCCAGGTTCCTCGTTCATGACATCACTGCAAATGAAGGTGATGGTGACTGGCTGTCAATGGCAGGACACGCAATGGGTGCTGTGACAACAAATTTCCTTCTGCTAAGCTGAAAATGGTCCGGGCAGAGACAGGGGTGTGTAGTGAAGGCGCCCCCTGTGTCTGATGGTGGATAACCAAACTGTGGGAGCTGCTCGTGTTTGTTGGTGGATCAAACAATCCTCTCTACTGGGGGTCTGTCTGGGCCGTCCGGAGCCTGGTCAGTGTCTGTGTGCCCCCATAAAACCACTGCTCCCAACACCTCCTAACATCTAGGTCAGAACGGCCCAGATGGAGGCAATTCATCAAACCACCATCTTGCTTCTCTCAGTTTAATGAAAGTCTCTGAGAGCATTTTTATAGGACAGCGCTACAGGGGAAGCACTTTTATGCCCTCTTGTGGTAAGACCCAGCCTCTAATCCGACCACAACTGTAATCATTTACAGATCTGCCTGAGACAGAACCGCATGCAGAGTTTTGCAGTGATCCGACATTTCTGTTTAGGTTCTATTTAAGTTACTTTTATTGCCACTGAGTGTCCATTGGTATTTATCATTTTAAGGTCCAGACATTCTGTACAATTAATCAACTTCAATAACAATTACAGTATTATATTAATTGTTATTTTTGGTGTAAGATCTACTGACCATCTCCACGTGGTTGAGGCTGCTGCGTCGGGGTCTTGGCCCCCTGGGAGTTCTTCTCGTAGTAGAAGTTCTCCATATAATCGACAGCCTGATAAGGGCCCGAGTCGATGGAGTACTCGTATTCCTCTGGATCCTTTGTCGTGGTGGCAGCTACATCCTCGTCGTCCTCGTCGTCCTCATCTTCTTCGACGTCCTCCTCTTCCACAGCCTCCTCTTCCTCCTCCATGTCCTCCTCCTCGATGTCGGTTTCAGGGGAAGGGCTGGGGGTGGGCGGAGTCACCTTCACGCTGATGGAGGGAATGGTAACGTTATGATAACCTGTTTACTTATGAGCTAGCATTAGAGTTCAGTATGCAACGGGTTGCCAGATTGCGAGCAAAATTCCCCATATTAACCTATTATAACACATACAGCTCCAGTATATACGCTATACTAGCTCTATATGCTAGATTTTATAGACATGAACTATGAGGACCGTGGGAGGAGTCTCGTACCTTACGGTTTCTTTCTCACCAGCCAGTGACACTTGAGGGGGAGTCGCTCCCTGTGTGCTGTCCCCACCCTCTGTGTCACCACGCCCACTAGCTCCACCTCTTCCTGGACAGCAGACGTATTCGACGCCATGGAAACGGTCGCCACATGGCAACAGCATCCCGTAACTATGGAGCTCCAGATTATCTGCTGTACATGCCTGCGGAAAGAAAGAGAATCATTATCCAGCATACTACCCCAGTTCATCCTGCATACTACCCCAGTACATCCTGCATACTACCCCAGTACATCCTGCATACTACCCCCTTGCTATGTAAGTAAGCTCAGAGCAGTGCATGCACTCCCATCGTCCTGGCTTTAGCTAATATGGAAATAACAAGCCCTGCCATTATGTACTCATTAGTACTGCATTAAAGCTTCTAAAAGCAATACTGCTCTATTTTAAGCCTCTTTTTAAAAAATGCATCTAACAAAACTCCAAACGCATAAAAATGTGGGAGAAGCGCACATTGCCCTTTAATATGAAACGTCATTTGACCAGGAGTGTCCAAACTTTAATAAGGCTGAACACTCCTGGTCAGCTGACGTTTCATACATAGACTTGAAACATAACTTCTGTGCAGTATGTATCCTCTCACCACCGGAACCTGTGCAAGTTAAGGGAAATGCCAGTTGGAAGCCCTGCCATGAGAGGCAACACATGTGGCTGCAGGGCGTCCTGCACATATCGCTGAGCTGTTAGTGTCCCTCGTATCCCATGGCTC
Organism: Ancistrus triradiatus; assembly: GCA_025084515.1. NCBI lineage: Eukaryota > Metazoa > Chordata > Actinopteri > Siluriformes > Loricariidae > Ancistrus > Ancistrus triradiatus. The sequence continues at coordinate 81,297 of JAJAGP010000041.1, read as the reverse complement.
CCCAGATCATCACACCGGCAGTTATTACAATTCTAACAAGTTATACTAGGAAAAAAAAAATCTGTCTTTTAACCGTGTGTCACAGTTGCCAGGTCTGCCTATTCTAAGTGACCTTGAACTTATTTTTCTTTATAGTCGCTTACAGATGTTGATTGTTGCAGGTTGCTGGAGTTTGTTTCTAAGGTGCAGTTGCTTATATGGGTTCTGTTGTTCCTAACACTTGCCTATCGACAATTTTGGCTTCGGAAGTCTTTTAAACATTTGAACTGATATTATGTCGGCCCTAATTATAATACCTAAACTGTTTAAATCCCTCGTCAGCTCTTATAGCCTAACATAAGTGTGAGGATATTGTAAAGCTAAGAAAACATTATGAACCTAACACCTTCATGAATACCACCTGCTCTTAGAATTGTTCTTCAGAAAGGGTTAAGAAACAACAAGAAAATTCCTAAGACATTATTTGTTACGTCTTTATCCTACACAGGGTCAGAACAGTATTTTCCTGTGTATTCTACAATTACTGTGAACGAGGCATGAGGGATGCTGTGTAGATGGAGATTTATCTCCCTCCCTGATGCATTTATGGATCATTTGCATGCAGTTTTCTAGTCAAAATGCCCTTCATATTTACATTGCAGTATCATGAAGAGACTCTGTGACCATGGTCATGTCCGGTCAGCGTCCCTTTTGGTCCGTGAACATCTGGATGGCTACAGCTATTACCATAAGGGTACCTCAGTGCATACAGTAGGAGAGGAGTTACTTTGAGGTAAACTACAGCGCACCTCTTTGGCGATGTTGTGCCAGTACACGTAGCTCTCACAGGAGTCCATCTGCTCCTGGTGCAGGAACCGACAGCGGTCAGGAACCAGCAGAGCCTCGCTCACATATTCTCCAACTGCACAGAGAGAAAGAGAGAGAGAGAGAGAGAGAGAGAGAGAGAGATTGTTAAATGCAATCAACAACCCCAAATCAGAACAAGTTGGGACAGACAGTATGAACCCAAGATATTTCATGTTTTTTTGTGGTCAACTTCATTTAATTTGGAAATAAACATCCGATGGTCCTTTTCTCTATCTTTGGTCCAAAAAAACATCTGATGGGTCTGAGCACAATCCCCGTTCACACTGTATGATGGTCCATCCCAGATGCCTCTGAGCCCAGAGAAGCCGACGCCCCTTCTGGACATGGTTATAACATAAGGCTTCTGTTTAGCACAGTAACGTTTTAAGTGGTATCTGTGAATGTAACTCTGTATTGTAGAGCTTGATAAAGGTTTGATAAAGGAATCCCTTGTCCATGTGGTTCTATCAGCTATTAATGAATGATGGTTCTTGATGCAGTGCCGTCTGAGGGAGTGGAGATCACCCCTCTTCAGTTTAGGCTTGTGCTCTTACCCTTTACCCTGAAATTCCTCCAGATTCTGAATGGTTTAATGATATTATGCTCTGTAGAGGGAGAAATATATAAATCCCTTCCAATCGTTCTTTGAGGAACATTGTTTTTAAACATTTCAATTACTTTTGTTGATAAACTATAGATCCCCTCTGATCATCAGGCTTTCATACTAATGCTGCTTTTGTACCAAATCATGATTACAATCACCTGTTCTTTTTACCTCAGAAAAGAGGCGATGTTAGATTAAGAGGAAAGAGAAACGCCTACGATGAAGAAATATCAGGTGAAAGGAGGGGTTGGCGAATCACAGATCCCATTTGGGCTGATGCAGCACATTTATTACAGAACTAATCACGTGTGAGGTGCGAGCAGAAATCCAGCAGCAGAGAGAAAAGAGCTGCGAGGGCAAAACTTTACTGGTTCATGGTTATTAACAGCTTTCTTCTGCAATCTCCATTTTGGACTCACCCAGACAGCGGTAAGGGAAGATGATGAAAGGTCGAGCCTGGCAGTGACCCCAGCCCTTCTTACACCACGAAGTTATGGTCACTGGGGTGGAGGCCTCTTCCACATGGGAGATCTGTAAGCCTGGGTACATCTGAAACCAACACACACACACACACACACACACAAACACACAGGGGGACAGGAGTCAGGTCCAGGACAGGATGGAACAAGAGGATTTGGTTCTGGATGATCTAGAACCACAAGGAGAAAGAGGATAAGGGGGACAAGCAACAGAGGGATATAAAAAGCCTAAACTGTTTTCTCCTCAGAGAGCATAGAGGAAATATTAATTATTTATCCCTGAACACTTTCTCTTTCTTTATATCTCATCCACAAGACAGGTTAAACTCAAGTTACTTACATTAAATAATAAAACCTGACTGGACAGACTTTGAGAGGGGAACCATCATTGGACTGAGAGAAGCAGGAGGGTGGTTTTGATGAATTGCCTCCATCTGGGCCGTTCTGACCTAGATGTTAGGAGGTGTTGGGAGCAGTGGCTTTATGGGGGCACACACACACGGTGACCAGGCTCCGGACGGCCCAGACAGATCCCCAGTAGAGAGGATCGATTGATCCACCGACAAGCACGAGCAGCTCCCACAGTTTGGTTATCCACCATCCAGACACAGGGGGCGCCTTCACTACACACCCCTGCCTCTGGCCGGACCATTTCCAGGTGCTTAGCAGAAGGAAATTTGTTGTCACAGCACCCATTACGTGTCCTGCCATTGACAACCAGTCACCATCACCTTCCTTTGCAGTGATGTCATGTGTTGTGATGGTCTGCTGGTGTGATGATCTGGGGAGCCATCGCATACGACAGTCGGTCACCCCTAGCAGTGATACGAGGGACACTAACAGCTCAGCTATATGTGCAGGACATCCTGTGTTGCCTCTCGTTTTTCAGCAGGATAATGCTCGTCCACACACAGCAAGGGTTTAACAGGAATATCTCCGCCAGACTGTAACACTCCCTTGGCCTGATTGTAACACTCCCTAACTGAGCATTTATGGAACCAGTTGGGACACCAGCTTCAGCAAACTAGAGTATTCAGGATCTGCAGACCCAGCCGTGGGCAACTGTGTCGTAGAGGTACGTCCAGCAGTCATCCCCCTCTCACCAAGAGATGCATCACCCAAAAGTAGCTTCTGAGAGCCTTTTTATAGGGCAGCGCTATAGGGGAAGCACTTTTACACCCACTTGTGGAAAATTCTTGTGGAAATTCTATAAGCGATAAGATCAAGAGATACGTGCTCACGCTCTCATCTTCATTAGACATCCTAAATCCGGACCTTACAATAAAGCAGCATACATCAACAGCATAAGAGGAGAAATCACAGCTTAGTCCAAAGGAACGAGGATGGACAGAGTCATGCTTATTTAGGGGACACACCCATTTTTGGACCCCAGTCCACAGCTCCATGCTGTACATTCCCATGGACAGTGTACGGGTCAGAAATGACAAGACAGGATCGGGCGGCGCATGCAATTAACACGGTCTTAATTAATGCGTTTTTTTAGCACACACAAAAAAACTCTTAGGTGGTGTCATCAAAATGAATTCATGAATCTACATTTAATAGGTAAAACAAAGATTCCTTCATCCTAATGCTGAACGTCCTGCTTTTAAAAATAATAATAATAAGCGTTATTCATATAGCACTTTTTCAAACAATCTTTTACAAAGTGCTTTACTCAAGCAGAAGTAAAAACAAAAGAATATATAAAATAATAATAAAATAAAATCCAAACAGATGAAACATTAGCTAAAAGCTAACCTGAACATGTGCTAAGATCGTCCAGAGCCCTCAGGTCATCAGGAAGAGAGCTCCAAAGGTCGGGGCCATAATAAGAAAGGCCGCCTTTGCACTCTTTTGCCGGGGGGTCGGTACGACCAGCGTGTTCCTGTTAGCGGATCTGAGGGCCCTCGGTGGAACGTCCCTAACAATCATATCACTGAGGTACTGGGGAGCCAAACCATGGAGGCATTTCAAAACCAGTAAATGCATCTTAAAATCAGTTCTAAATGATACTGGTAACCAGTGTAGCTGTTTGAGGGCCGGTGTGATGGGATCCCTCTTTTTTTACCAGTCAGGATTCTTGCTGCAGCGTTTTGCGCCCTCTGTAGGTTGGAAACGGAGCTCTTTGGTAGGTCAGAAAGAAGAGCATTACAGTAATCCAGGCGTGATGATATAAAGGCGTGTACAAGTTTCTCACCATCAGCCAGTGACGGCACGTTACACACCCTGGATATATTTCTGAGGTGGAAGAATGCAGTTTTACAGATGTTGCTAATATGGATCTTAAAACTAAGATCACTGTCGAAAGTGACAGCCAGGTTTGTGACGGTGCTTTGTGAGTCTATGGAACAGGATTTTAACCATCTCAGTGCCTCTGCCTTCACTTCACCATTACCAATAAGTTATTTCAGCTTTATCCTTATGTAGCTGCAGAAGATTATGACACATCCAGGAGTTAATGTCATCATCACACCTGAGCAGGGTGTTGATAGGTCGACGAGGGTCAGAAGCTAAGGACATGTACAACTGTGTCTCATCTGCATACTGATGAAAGGAAATATTATATTTGTTAATTTATGCTGGCCAGTGGTAGCATGTACAGGTTAAACAGCACTGGTCCTAGAATGGAGCCTTGTGGCACTCCACATGACAGAGGGTGACGTTTGGATGAGGAGTTTCCAAGTGTAACGTAGTACTCAAAAGGACTGGAACCAGTTTAGTGCTGAGCCAGTGAGACCAACCCAATAGTGTATGCGATTAAGTGAAACCTCATGATCGACAGTGTCGAAGGTCTAACAGAACTAATATAAATATATTACCAGCATCTTGATTAACTGTAAGATCATTTCACACTGTAATGAGAGCTGTTTCTGTGCTGTGATGGGCCTGGAAGCCAGACTGAAAAGCTTCATGCATGCGGTTTGACTGCAGATAGTCGCCTAGCTGAATAGACACCACCTTTCAGTGATCTTATGCAGAAAAGGAATCTTTTGCGTGAAGAGTGAGAGCCGTGTGAAATTCCCTCAGTGGGCCGGCATATGGTGAGGGATTCATCGACGTCCTCCGCTCGTCTGCAGGATTCAGGAAGTGACATATTGTTTGGCTTCTTCGCTTCATTAAATCTATCATGTGAAGGGTCTCAATGGGACAGCAGCTCATGCCAGCCATGTGTGGGTACAGTATGGAGGTGTGTGCCAACTCCTGACACAGCCAGATTCTGACATGAGCGTGGTTCGAGCCCCAGCAGAGCTCTCCAAACAGGTTGTACAAACAGGTTGTTCCAGACATTTAGCACATTTAAAAGTATTTAATATAGGGGTATAACAGTGGGTTGCCAGATCATTTATTATATATTATTAACTGAAAAATAAATGAACAAACAGATTTCCTTATGCTGCCTTTTATGTGAAATAAATGGTTCATTTATTTTTCAGTTAATAATATTTAATAAATGGTCTGGCAACCCACTGCAATGCAGACAGTATGAACCTGAGATGTGTCATGGTTTTTTTTGGTCAACATTTCATTTGTTAATGAACATCCTTTCCTACATCTCAGGCCTGTAACTCGTTTAAAAACATTACAGCATCCACAAAAGGCTGAGTCTTTGAGGAGTAAAGATGAACAGAGGATCTCCAGTGTATCACCAAATGTGTAAGAAAAAGACTGAAATGTGTAAAACCAAAGTTCCTCAGAGAAAGACTGGAAGGGATTTATATATTTCTCCCTCTACAGAGCATAATATCATAAAACCATTCAGAATCTGGAGGAATTCAGTGTAAAGGGTAAGGGCACAAGCCTAAACTGAAAAGGGGTGATCTCCACTCCCTCAGACGGCACTGCATGCATGTTTAATAACAAATGAAATGAAGTTGACCAGAAAAAACCATGAAATATCTCAGGTTCATGCTGTCTGTAAGAATGTCCATAATGTCCTAACCTTTTCAGATTTGGGGTTGTATTTGCCCCCTGCTCTGATCACAGGAACGCAGAGTGAGTTCATTCATTCATTGATTCATTCATCCGGGTTGTATGAGAGCTTTATAAACCCTACAGCTGAACATTATTCCTCTCTCACTTCTCTCCCTGAGGCTAAACAGGAACATCTCCGCTGATTGATGGTAAAAATCATCACTCTGTTATTATACAACTAATTCAGCAGTGTTTAGTGCAGCAGAGTGGAACAGGGACTCAGTCAGCACTGCACAAGCAAACCTGCTGCTCGTAGCTGTAGGGCTGTGTGTGTGTGTGTGTGTGTGTGTGTGTGTGCATGTGTGCGTGTGTGTGTGTGCGCGTGTGTGTGTGTGTGTGTGTGTGTGTGCATGTGTGCGTGTGAGACGCACTGCTTGAGTAGTGGCTGGTGAGTTGAAGTTTACAGAATAAACGGGTTAGTTTTAGGGGTTTTGCTTTATGACCCCAAGTCTGAGTCCCATCAGCAGAAATGCTGGAGCAGCTTCTAGCTGGGTTTGGTTTGATGGATCAGCAGAAATGTTCTGGGAGAGTTATACAGCATCAGCGGCTCCGCCGGTTCCAGCAGCTCCTTCTTTCTGATTTCCTTAACGGCGTTTGCTGGTGTTAAACTCGGCCTCTCTCATTAAACACCATCCCCGGCTGATCGGAGCTTCATTCATGGATCTGTTAAGCCCAGCTCTGATTAACCCAACCAGCTGCTGATGATCTAGAACTCCGACTCTAACATTTCTGACTCAGAACATTCACAGTAAGAGCTTCAGATAAAAAACAAATAAAATTATAACAGTCAGGGAGATATGGACTTCTTTATTTCTTTCCATCTTTCATTGTTTCTCAGTATTCTCTTTAGCCTTTTTCTTTCTCTTTCTTTCTTTTTATTCTCTGTAGTATTCTCTGTTTCGTTCTTTCTATTTTCTCAGTATTGTCTTTATCCTTTCTTTCTTTCTTTGTATTATTCTTCCTTTCTATTCTTCCTTTCCTCCTTATTTTCTTTTTCTAAACTTTTTCTAAACTTTGTTTTTAAATGAATTAAAGCTGAGCAGTTGATATATGCGTTTATTTTCTGTATAATAATCAGTTATAGCTCCTTGACTGTTAGGACTGGAGCCCATTAAAACCGGACAGAGGCAGAGAAACCGAGTGCTGAACTGAAGATGCTTCGCCATGAAGGTGACTCACCGTGTGTGTGTGTGTGTGTGTGTGTGTGTGTGAGACCTTACCTCTTGGCAGTAGGACAGGATCTTGCTGGGCTGGGTGAAACAGTCCTGGCGGCCCTGAGGGTCCGGTTCCCACTGTCCCGTCACAGTGTTCATGTGCAGCAGCTGACGGCCGCAGAACATCGCAATCTGAGGCTCCACCACCAGGGGGCCTCCCACCGGCCCATTCACCTCAGTCATAGCCAGACACTGAAAGAGGAAGGCAGAGACAGAGAGATTTCCCATTAATTTGGATAAGTAGCGACTTCCGGACACCAAAGGGTTTGTGATGAACAAACAGTCGGAAGAGCAGCAGGAAGGGCCGGAGGGAGATAAGAGAGGAACAGGAAGCACGAATGCAGACCTTATCACCACGCCGGCAGGATGGAGGAGGAATAACCACTCCACAAAGCCTGGCTGAAAGCTTCAGCTCTAAACCTAAGTGCGTTTTTGTTTAGTTATGTTCCCCAGTGTGTACCGACAATTCCTGCCAACTCAAACACCGACATAAACAAGACTGATCTCTGGGAAGCACAAACGCATCACCTGTAACTGTAAAAATAAAAAGACGCACCAGTTACAACATACAGCTTCCAGTCCGTCTCCTTCTAAAATCATCTGTTATTATACAGAGCCTGAAAAGCCCTTTGTTTTGTTATCTCTTCTTCTTCGTCTACACATTTCTGTGATCAACACAGCCTGAACTGCTTAACGTAAGGCATGGTTCTCTGTTACGTGGATAAATACTCTGTGTGGGGTGCTGGGTATTTTTGGAGTCGATTGATTTATTGTTTTTAATAGATTTAAGTAAAAAAAATTAAAACCCATAAACACAAACAAATATGCGACCAAAAGTACTGGGACACAAATCCATATATGATCAAAACTACAGGGACAAAAACCCATATGTAAGTACTGAAACACAAACCTGCAGGTGGCCCAAAGTTTAGGGACACAAACCCATACATGGTCAAAAGCATTGAGACACAAATCCACGTGGGCAAAAGTATTGGGACACAAACCCACACGTGGCCAAAAGTATTCATACACACATGTATTTGGCCAAATGTATTTGGACACAAACCCACACGTGGCCAAAAGTATTCATACACACATGTATTTGGCCAAATGTATTTGGACACAAACCCACATGTGGACAAGAGTACTTCCCAGCACTGTTGTATTTGGTTCAGGAAATGCAGATCTAGTTACTATTAATCATTAGACCTATTAAAACAGCTCGACTGGAACACTTTCAGGATTGGTTGTAAGACTCCAGTTATCTTTATGCTACTGACACTGCAGTATAATGATGTAGATCTGGTTTACAGCCCAAACCTGACACGGCCTCCTTTCCTCCTTTATTTCCTCACTGGATCATAAATATCTTTCTTAAATACAAGCCCCCACTGTCTCCATATTTGCTCCACTTTTCACCGTCTCTCATTTTCTTTCTTGTCCCTCCAGTCTCCTTTTTTAATTTCCTTCCCCTCCCTCCCTGGCTCTCCCTGTCTGGTCTGTAGGAGGTTGGTATTGATTTTGGAAGCGCTCCTCGTTCCTGGGCGAGGGCCCCCGGGACTGGCGTACAGCTGGAATGAACAGTAACCTCGAGCTGCACTCAGGTGTTAATAAAAGCCGCTGAGTGTTAGGCCACCGAGGTACATCAGCAGTGCAGGAACAAAGAGGATGGGGGATGGGGGAGGGGGGCTACAGAGGTTTCATTCATTCATTAGGTCATGTTCAGCTGGTTCTAAGTCTTACTGGGTTTGGCAATAAAAATAACCAAACCTAGCTAACTAGAAAAACCCAGTCAACCATCATACTATTAATGCTAATAACAATTAAGAGGTTTATGATGTCACTGAACTTAACTCTCTGTCAGACTGAGTAGCTAACTTTGGGGTTGGATGATTATCTAGGGTTGATTTGTTAGTTAAAGTGGTTTAATAACAAATTTCTGACCTGGTGACCGCTCTTTGGCTGAATTGTTATCTGTGGTTGATTGGTTATCTCAATTTAACTGGTTAATTATGCTTGGCTGGTTATTTGCAATTAATAGTTATCTGTGCTCGATAACTGGATTAGATGGATTTTGTATCTTGGTTGGTCAGTTGGTTGGGTATCTGTTACCGCAGTCCCTACCAGTGTTATCCGCAGCTGATTTGTTACTCTGATTTGTGGCTGACTGGTTATCTGTGGTCAATTGGTAAATGTGTTTGACCGTGTTGCAGGTGAGTTTAACTGGTTAACTGGGTCCAGATGATCATGTCTTGATAATTATTATGTATCTAAATACTTAGCTGGACTAGAGCATATCATTTTGAACCTAAAGCTAAATCTAGAGACTCTACAGTTCTCATTCTCATGAAAATGATATTCTCATTCTCATCAGTGCCATCCTAATGGTAAATGATCTGGCAACCCGTTCGGGGACTGACACCCCATCAGATCTGAATATTCAGTGCTGAGAGACTGACAGAGGAGCCGCTCCAAACTCGAGTCTCCAGTTAGAGTTGAAATGCCCATGGGCAGGAAAAGAGGGTGAGGATTAAAAAAAAATGATGAATGAGGAAATGATCAAAGGGAAAATCCTGTCTGTGCTGGTCCGGGCAAAAATATTTGAAGTTTTAATTAAAATGTATGAGAAAAATTAATATATAAAGATGAGGGTGTAAATTTGAAACGAGGCTCGCGGGAGAAAATGAGCTGGCAGGGGGATGAAAACACTGGAGAAATGCCATTAAGTTTAAAATCAGCAGGTGGGAATCGGTGGCGCAGTTTCCATGCAGTGTGTGTGTGTGTGTGTGTGTGTGTGTGTGTGTGTGTTTAGGAACTGGCAAGAATTCACTGCAGTGCAGTTCAGATGGTAAACTGACATCTAAAGGTCCGAAAGCCTCCCAAAGCCCAGACTTTCCTGAAGTGCTGACTCCGTGTTTGTACAGACTGATTTCCCATGATGCACTGCTGCCTGACAGGACAAGATCAGTAGACCTGCAGAGGAATCCTCTAAAGGTATTAGCCTTGTTTTCAATCACTAAGTTTATAAGGCCTGACCTGCTAAGGCTCTCGGATCAGCAGCGCTCCTGTGAACACCACTCCGATGTTTGACAGAGCAGGAGGTCAGCGGGGGGGAGGGGGGGTTCCACCAGAACGTCTCGCCGCGTTTAAGAGAATTCGCAAAAGTCAGCAGCAACACAAGGCTCATAAATCTGTATTAGTGACTTCTGTGCAAATGCAGCAAGATTATGTTTCCTGGTCAGGGCCACAGCAGGACGTTTAGTCCATAGCTGATAGAACCACATGGACAAGGGATTCCTTTATCAAACCTTTATCAAGCTCTACAATACAGAGTTACATTCACAGATACCACTTAAAACGTTACTGTGCTAAAAAGAAGCCTTATGTTATAACCATGTCCAGAAGGGGCGTCGGCTTCTCTGGGCTCGGAGGCACTCATTAAAGCACTCATTTCTCACAGCTTCTGCACGCTTCATAGTTTCTTGCTCTCTTCTGAAATGCCTGCTCAACTACACTGTGCTGTCACATAAGACAGTTTCTCGTTCCATAATCACATGCCCTACATCATAAGCCCCTGCATGCCTGCGGGCTGATTTGTTTTGGATAATGTGATCTCGAGAGATCCACGCCAAAGGCGCGCTACTCCGGCTAATCAAGCGTATCTGGTTGCTCGGCTAATGGCTAAATGGACGGCTTCTTTTTCCCCTCGCTTCTCTTTTTTATACAGGTGGAAAGTCAATGCCGCAGAGCTTACTTCCGGACATCTGAGACAATAACTCGCTTCTCTGCTCACCCCACTGATCCAGAGTTACACACACACGCACGCACACGCGCACACACACATGCACACACACACGCACACACACACACACACGGTGGGTTAATAATCAGACCTACTGCTTTATTCCAGCGTTTCTGCTATTGATCGCTGTACATTAGGAGCCCTGGGGTCTGCCTTCATAATCACATGCACACACATGCAGTGATAAACACACACACACACACACACACACACACACACACACACACACACACACACACAGATTGCATTAGGTCAAGGACAAACTCATTCTGAATAACCGAGCACATTCTCCAGCTAAGTGGACTTAACCCAGATTACATGTTTTGTGCTTTGCTTTGGGACTGGCATTGTGGGTAATGTAGTACTTCACTGAAGTTTCCCTCAGACGTTATATTATAGGCAAACTACATTTAATCGATGTCTCTAAAATGACAATAAATTATAGTCAGAAATAAAACTCTTTAAAGAGTGTGTGTTTAACTACCTCACCTCCCATTTGTACTAGATTCTGTTGCAACTCGGTTGATGTGTTTAGAGCCTTTTTTGTACAAGTTCCTCTGTTGTGTGGATGACTGTGTGGCGCTTCTTGCACAAAGCAAATCGATTGGTTACGCAATCAGCTTGCTTTCGGCCAATGTGTCGTTTGTTTGCGTGTTGAAAGTCCGTGCGGTGAGGCGATTCCTTTAGAACCCATGTTTTCTCTGCCATCGTTCAGCATAATATTCTGATTATTTATTTATTTGTGGCAACCCCGTTTCAAAGGCGTACATCACGGACACACTATAAATCGGACTCTGAAACATTTCTAACACTACCAAATACAGTGCAGATAAGCACAGATTAAAGAAAAGAACAAAACTAAAAATTCATTTGAATGAAACAGATGTATTTATTTACCAACTAAAGCATTTATTGTATTATGTATTAACTAACTACAGTATCAGGTCCATCGTGCCATCCTCTTAAGTATCACAGCTTTTACTTACACAGGGACGGAACAAGAAATGACTAGTATCTAGAATTATGTGAATTTTCACAGAATGTGTAAAACTGTTTCGTGTTCAGCAGCATCCCTGTTGCTTTTACGTATCGTTTGCACAGGTTCCTTGTGATCACACTAGCCTACAAAGACCATGGAACCACGGTAATGTCCGATCAGCATCCATTCCGTCGGTAAACAGCTCATACCAACTCAGAAATCTAACTCAGTATGATAAAAAAAAAAGGATTATAACGATCTTTAACCTACATTTCAGAGCTTCTCATCAATTATGGAAACACTGTTCAAATGTAAGATATTAATAATGGTCACGAGTAAACATTTTAGAACCAGTCATGTCTTTCTTCCAACAACGTCACAGAACATGCAGACAGCCGTGCCTGCTCATCTGGCACGTAACCCCACTGATGAAGTCCAGAGGAAGCGAACTGTTCATCTGCCAGAGGAAATCAGGTATCTCAGTCTGAGCAGCCACTCTGCATTTTTAAATATTTAACCATCGCCCTTTATGATCAGCTATTAGCGCCTCGCTCGTGATCATCGCTGCAGCATTTGAATCAAACCACCTGATCTGATGGACGCACGTGTTTGTCAACAGACCTCAAGAATCCCGAACTCTGTTAGAGCCGAACCGCTCGTGTTGTACCTTGAAGGATCGCATGGGTTGTACGTCGCTCTGGATAAAAGCATCTGCCAGATGACTAAATGTAAATGGAATTGAATTACGCTGATTCATGTCATTATTTAATTGTCGTTACATCATGGAGCAGCCCTGCGATGGATGTTCAGCTCTGCCCTGTTCTCTCAAAGCAGCCTTAGACATCTCTATTATCCATAAACCCACATGTGGCCAAAGTATTGGGTGCCAAAAGTATTGGGACACAGACCCACATGTGCCAAAAGTATTATGACATAAACCCACACGTGGCCAAAAATAACTTACTAGTAGTACCACTTACAATAATACAGGTACAAACACCATTTATAGCTTGATACATATAAGCAAAGCAAAGTCATCCACACAACACGAGGAACTTACACAAAAAAATTCTCTATAGCCATCAACCGAGTTAGAACAGTCTCTAGTACAAAGAGGAGCTAACGAGAAAGCAGTACGTTAAACGAACTAACAGTTTTGCTTTATTGAAAGAGGATCAGAGAGGAAGCTCAGATAAGAAAATACACTTTAGAAACAATACCAAAATAATGCTACCAGTATCTGTAAGTGACTTTACAGAAAAATAAGCCCAAAGTCGACTTGGCCACTGTGATTGACACACTGCTGCTCTGAAGCTGGTGATTACTCGGCGCTGATTGGCTGTTACCTCGTTAGCTGCATACAAACACACTGATGTAAAATATGAGTAATTATGAAAGGAGCAGACACTTCCAGCATAACTGAGATGGTTCTTGAGGGCTAACGTTGAGGGCGGGATTACAGATGCTGCTGCGGTGTCCTTAATCAAAGCTTATTGGAGGCGGGACTGCGGGCCGGACGCTCCGCACGCCATTAGCAGTTACTGAGAGTGCAGCCTTTCTGCTTTATTGCTAATTCTTTATTCTCTGTGGGGGGGAAATGCAAATGAGACGTCCCTCAGCAATCTGGCGGCTCTCGCTCGTCCTCGTCTGCTCTTACGCCGAAGCCTTTTCATTCAAAACCAGACCTGGTGCACAAAAACATGCTGAGAGCCAAAGAGCTGCAATTTTCAGACCACTTCTTAACGTTGATCCCCAAGATGCTTTATCTGTAACTCAGTGATCCTTGGGAAGTTTTAACTCTCCTCACTGGGCATTTGGTCACAACCCAGTTGTTGCACAAGTTTGTCACAGTTCCAGTTGATTGGAACCTTTTATTTATTGCCCCGATCGTAGATATGAGCATTTTCAGGAAAGTAGCCCTTTTTTCTAATTTGAATCGTGTGTCGAAAAATGGTGAGGACAATTTCATCTCTGTGCCACCTCATGTATGCCCCAGTGGAACATGAAGTCATGGATTACTGCTTAGATTCCCTGAACAAGCTATAAAAAGAAAAATACATCAACAGGAAAAACGGATTCAGTTGTAGTTTGTTTCTAAGAAGCTCCAATAAATGTGATACATGTGGTTTTGTTAAAAAAATATCTTGCTCTTATCAGGGGTGGCCTTGTGGATATGGTACTGGTCAAAAGTCACAATTGGTTTTTTGTGGGGACACAAACCCACAAGTGACCAAAAGTATTGGGACACAAATCTGCCTGAGGCCAAAAGTATTTGGACACAAACCCACACCTGGCCAAAAGCATTAGGACACAAACCAAACGTGGACACAAGTATTAAGACACAAATCCCCATACGGTCAAAAGTCGTGGGACACAGACGTACATGCGGCCAAAAGTATTGGCACTAGCCAAAGTATTACAACACAAACCCGCACGTATTGGAACCATTTTATACCCCAGAGTCGTGGATCTGTACCTCTTACTGTCTTTAACAGAAGTCCTGCTTCCAAAATTTATGGTTTAGAGAAATTATTTTTTTTAAATACATTTTTTTTTACTTTAAGTACAATTAGTAGCATGTACTGTTATACGTCCATACAGTGGTGCTTGAAAGTTTGTGAACCCTTTAAAATTTTCTATATTTCTGCATAAATATGACCTAAAACATCATCAGATTTTCACACAAGTCCTAAAAGTAGATAAAGAGAACCCAGGTAAACAAATGAGACAAAAATATTATACCTGGTCATTTATTTATTGAGGAAAATGATCCAATATTACATATTAGTGAGTGGCAAAAGTATGTGACCTTTTGCTTTCAGTATCTGGTGTGCCCCCCCTGTGCAGCAATAACTGCAGCTAAATGTTTCCTGTAGCTGTTGATCAGTCCTGCACACCGGCTTGGAGGAATTTTAGCCCATTCCTCCGTACAGAACAGCTTCAGCTCTGGGACGTTGGTGGGTTTCCTCACATTAGCTGCTCACTTCAGGTCCTTCCACAACATTTCCATTGGATTAAGGTCAGGACTTTTTTGGTAGAACAGCTTGTGTGCTTAGGGTCGTTGTCTTGCTGCATGACCCACCTTCTCTTGAGATTCAGTTTCATGGACAGATGTCCTGACATTTTCCTTTAGAATTCTCTGATATCATTCAGAATTCATTGTTCCATAAATGATGGCAAGCCGTTCTGCCCAGATGCAGCAAAAAGGCCAAAACCTATGATGCTTTACTACCACCACATGTTTCACAGATGGGATATGTGTTCTTATGCTGGGAATGCAGTGTTTTCCTTTCTCCAAAACATAACACTTTTCTTTTAAACCAAAAAGTTCTATTTTGGTCTCATCCATCCACAAAACAAACTTCCAATAGCCTTCTGGCTTGTCTACATGATCTTTATCAAACTGCAGATGAGCAGCAATGTTCTTTTGGAGAACAGTGGCTTTCTCCTTGCAGCCCTGCCATGCACACCATTGTTGTTCAGTGTTCTTCTGATGGTGGACTCATGAACATTAACATTAGCCAATGGGAGAGAGGCCTTCAGTTGGTTAGAAGTTACCCTGGGGTCCTTTGTGACCTCGCCAACTATTACATGCCTTGCTCTTGGAGTGATCTTTGTTGGCCGACCACTCCTGGGGAGGGTAACAATGGTCTTGAATCTCCTCCATTTGTACACAATCTGTCTGACTGTGGATTGGTGGAGTCCAAACTCTTTAGAGATGGTTTTGAAACCTTTTCCAGCTTGATGAGCACTGGTGCCCACTCACACCTGATTGGCATCCCATTGATTGAAACACCTGACTCTAATTTCACCTTCAAATGAACTGCTAATCCTAGAGGGTCACATACTTTTGTTCCTCACTAATATGTAATATTGGATCATTTTCCTCAATAAATAAATGACCAAGTATTATTTTTGTCTCATTTGTTTAAATGGGGACTTGATGAAAATATGATGATGTTTTAGGTCATATTTATTCATATTTAAGTCATTATACACACACACACACACACACACACACACACACACACACACACACACACACACACACATATATACACTGGTTTACTTTTGTGTACTTCTGTCTAGTGTGCTTTCATAACTCTGGATAATCTGTGACTGTATTTTGTAGTTTGTACATTTTTCAAGGCAATTATTGATAAAGCCTCATTTGTACTAGCCTGCTGCTCGACTTCAATTTGTACAGCGCACACACACACACACACACACACACACACACACACACGGCATGTCATTAGTCATACAGCACCATCATTATTTCTCCCTTTCATGCTTAATGAAAAACTTTGCACCAGTGTGCTGCCGTCTCTGCCTGACCTCGTCCTTCTGTCTCATTATAAAATCTACTCTCTGTCTCTGTCTCTCTGTCTCTGTCTCTCTGTCTCTGTCTCTCTGTCTATGTCTGTGTGTGTTGCAGGATGACCTCATGCTCAGCCATGACGTAATCACCAATCCCTCAGTCAGCAAGTAGGGTGAAGGGGTCTGTCATGTGTCACAAATCTTTGTACTAATCCAGCCCATTTAATCAGAGTACCCTGCAGTACATACAGTCTGTGTGTGTGTGTGTGTGTCCGTGTGTGTGTGGGTCCATGCACGGCATTTAAATGTAGAGATGAGCTCATGCACCATGTGTTATTCCTGACAGGCACTGCCACACTGCTGAACCCATTCACATCCATCCTGTGAAAAACCGCTTAGCTCCCTGTGTCCTTTCTGCTTCGTACGCATATCTGAGCAAGCAGCACCTACCCTTTACTTTTATTTCAATGCAGACATTATGAACCCTAGATATTCCATATTTTTTCCATAAACATCCATTCCCTCATTTCAGGCCAGGAACACATTCCAAAAACGTTGGGAGAGGAGCAATTTAGGGCTAGTAATGAAGTAAAAAATAAATAATGGTGTGATGTCAAACAGGGGATTATAATCATGATTTAGTAAAAGCAGCATCCATGAAAGCCTGAGTCTTTGAGGAGTAAAGATGATCAGACGATCTCCAGTTTATCAATAAATGTGTGAGGGAATGGGAAATGATTAAAAACAATGTTCCTCAAAGAAATACTGGAAGGGATTTAAACCATTCAGAATCTGGAGGAATTTCAGTGTAAAGGGTAAGGGCACAAGCCTAAACTGAAGAGGGGTGATCTCCGCTCCCTCAGACGGCACTGCATCAAGAACCATCATTCATCAATAGCTGATAGAACCACATGGACAAGGGATTCCTTTATCAAACCTTTACCAAGCTCTACAATACAGAGCTACATTCACAGATACCACTTAAAACGTTACTGTGCTAACAAGAAGCCTTATGTTATAACCATGTCCAGAAGCGGCGTCGGCTTCTCTGGGCTCGGAGGCATCTGGGATGGACTTCCAATGTTTTTTTGGCCCAAAGATGAAAAGGAGCATCCAGACTGTTATGAGGAACAAGTCCAAAAGCCAGGCTCTGGCATGGTATGGGGTCGGGTCAGGGCTCTTGGTAAAGGTCATTCTCACGTCTGTGATGCAGCATTAGTGCAGAAAAGTACCCTGAGATTTTAGAGCAACATGAGCTGCCTTCAAGACGACATCTTTATCAGGGACGTCCAGCATTCATCAACAAGACAAAACAGAAACAAAACCACATGCTGCACACATTACAGAGGCACGGCTGTGGAAGAAGCGGGCACGGCTACTGGACTGGCCTGTCCCCAGTAGAGAAAAAAGTCCAAGAAAAACCATGGAATATCTCGTGTTCATACTGTCTGCATTGAAATAAATGTCAAAGTAAAAGTAAGAAACCCTGCCTTTATTTATTTACATTTTTCGTTTCCATTTCCCAAGGAAAGGTCCAGGGATTATCTCAGAATTCGTTGGGAGTCAGAAAAGTGCTCTCTGGATATGACACCACTCCATCATAGGGTCCTGTAAGCTTCATGTTCACAGCCTTTTGCTCCATGTCAGCTTAGATGT
This sequence comes from Ancistrus triradiatus, assembly GCA_025084515.1. NCBI lineage: Eukaryota > Metazoa > Chordata > Actinopteri > Siluriformes > Loricariidae > Ancistrus > Ancistrus triradiatus. Next base: position 63,422 of record JAJAGP010000041.1, on the reverse strand, counting down.
TTAGGAAGTCGATAATGAGACTAATGGCAGGTTTTTCTGTAGTTAAACATTTCGGTGCAGACTGATGAGCATGAGGAGTAGTGCTCTGCGTTTGTGAGTTTAAATCCCTCCCTGCATACGGGCGAGTTCGGCTATTTTTAATCTCTCTCTAAGGCAGCTCTCTGCTATCAAGGTCACCCTGTGATACAGATCAGTGAATATTTATGATTCTTTATGACAATATGTTTTGAGACTAAGGATTTGGAATATTTTGCCAGATTTTCCAAACATCTCTCATCATTTATGGACAAACTGTATGATGTGATCTAATCTAATGTGTTCTAATGCTTCCCTTGTATTCATTTCCTAGCACAATCTATGCTCTGCTAGTTACTCAAAGGGGACTTAATACCCCTACAGGTACTTAGTGGTACTACAAGGACCGTCTAAGGAACATTAGAAATGCCAACTTATGTGAGAAAGAAACAAACAAAAAATGTTTCTTAGTCATGTTAAAAGTATTAGAACCTGCAAGTGTTCAAGTGTTATTGCTTAATAACAGAAGTACAGCAGTACCTCGGTTCTGGTTGTTAATTCATTCCAGAATGCTTGTCGAGAACCGAAAACGATGAGTACCAAGCAAATGCTTCTTTTAAGAAATAATGTAAACTGAATGAATGGGCTCCAGATCCCCCCAAAATCCCCCTGTATGAGGCATTATCAGCATTAATGGAGCTGTACTGTACAGGAGCCCCTGATGTATGATGGGGAGATGTTCCACAAATCCATCATAAGGTAAATAGATCATGAACTGATGAGTCTAATAGAGTCTGTACTGTATCATAGAGGAGCCGATTCCACATTAACACTCACATTATCCTACAGCTACCCAACATCATTACCACACAGCTTATTTATAATAAAGGGTTAAAATCTCTCATGTCATTTAGTGAGTCATGGATTGAAAGTGAAAAGTAAAAAAAACACTTTCTCTATTGATGAACTCGGGGCACTAGCTGCTAATGCTAACTGTAGCCTGTATTCTGGAGGATTCAGTTCCTGGTGTCCTTTCAGTTGGCTCTTATAAACGAACCATTTTAGAACCCATGGAGATTCATTAGCACTAAGAATACACTACTGTAGATGAAAAATAAAGAAAAACACGAGAAACACGGCGCAGATCTGCACTGACAGCTACAGTGAATCTGAATCACTGAATCACTGCGTACTGGATCATGACTCGAGCTTCAGCTTACACGAGTCACACAGTTCGACTTATGCAAGTTTAAGCAAGTGCGCCGAGTACCGGGCAAACGAAGAGAACCACGAGAAAACTTTCTAGTAAAAATGCATCACGAACCGAATTCGACAAGTTCTAGGGTGGTCAAAAACTGAGTCCTCAAATTAATGAAACAGTTTAAGTACTACATTAGAAAAGGGGTTTGGGAACCGCTCGTAAAGTTAATCCTGATATGAAGTAGGAGGTTAGGAAGCGCTTAGCACTATGAACGGTTCAGCTTACAGGTTCTCTAGGAGCAACGAGACCTCCACAGACCTGTAAGTAGATCAGCTTGTGCACGTTTGCACGTTTTAAGCATGAACGCCTTTCCTAACTGTAGCTACTGTTCTATTATAAAATATTGTTTGGATGCAGGTTATGAGAGAGTGAAACTTTTGCATGTTGGTGATTCTGCAGCACAGATGGTCTGATGGTGGGTGGTTGGCCAGATCTCCTAACCCATAACCTTTCTTGGATTCTTCCTCCTTCTCCCTCTCTGTTTTTTGTTGTCCTCTTCACTCTCTCGCTATCTCTCTCACCACATTCGCGACTGCCACTGGTCCTGCGAAGATTATGGCACATTTATCATAGTAATCACATCAATTAATTATTCAGCACTCGACTCCGTTTGCCTGCCGGTCTGTGATTAGATTTGCGGGGTTGCAGTGAGGCCTGATGAAAGACTCTGGTGCTCAGGTTTGGTCACAGCATCTCGCCCTCTTACTGTCCATTGTTAATTCTGCTGTGTAATTAATGCTTACTAAAGACCATAGGCGAGCCATCATGTGAAGTCCTGACAGGCCGCAGACGACATGTGAATGGCCTCTTCTTCCAGATCGCCATTTAGGCTGTTGACCCATATGAGGCTTATATTGCTTCCTAAGGGGACAGGCCAGCAAGCCACTGATCTCCATCTCACCAGGCTACATTAGCCAAGCCAGCTGGGTGGGTGGGTGGATGGGGCAGCAGATGGCAGATCATCCCCCCACTGGCTCCTCTGGGACCCAATCTCCAAACAACAGCAAATGTTGGAATTCATTAAAATGTGGAGTGGTGCACATGCAAATAATTCCTCATTGATTATTAATAAGACGATACTTCCCGCGGACGTCCCTGGAAAAGATGTCATCTTGAAGGCAGCTTACATCGCTCTAAAATCTTTTAAAATCTACTTTTCTGCATTAATGCTGCATCACAAAAGTATAAATGACCTTTACCAAGAGCCCTGACCCGACCCCATACCATGCCAGAGCCTGGCTTTTGGACTTGTTCCTCATAACAGTCTGGATGGTCCAAAAAAGGTCTGTTATACTGATGGGTCTGAGCACAATCCCCGTTCCCACTGTATGATGGTCCATCCCAGATGCCACCAAGCCCAGAGAAGCCGACGCCCCTTCTGGACATGGTTACAACATAAGGCTTCTCTTTAGCACAGTAACGTTTTAAGTGGCATCTGTGAATGTAGCTCTGTATTGTAGAGCTTGATAAGGGTTTGATAAAGGAATCCCTTGTCCATGTGGTTCTATCAGCTATTGATGGATGACGGTTCTTGATGCAGTGCTGCCTGAGGGAGCGGAGATCACCCCTCTTCAGTTTAATACTTGTGCTCTACTCAGCAGGGTAAAAGTGGATATGGCAACCTCTGTCATAACACTTTTTGGAGGTAGAAGAACTGGACATTGTTATCTCCCAAACTTAAGGTAACTGAAGATAAGTAATCAGATGCATGTTATGTCGATTCTCACCTTCTTGACCCAAACATCCATTAAATATAAACAAATTCTTAACAAAAGACTCACATTGGGCAAGTTGGCATGTTGCCAAATTCCATGTAAAACTGTTCAGGATCTAATCCTGTGTGTTTGGTCGGGGTCATTATGCAGCAAGATGCAGGTCGGCTCCAGAGCTCGCTCTGTTACTGAATCACGATGAGGCCGTGGTGAGAAGCCAGGATTCTCCCACACCAGTGCTTTCGCACATCCAGATTTAGCAAACTCATTCCTCCCCTGCACTGGAATCTCTCTCTCTCGCTTCACTCCTACACTGCTGACTCATCCGATGGCGTGACGCACTGCTGCATGGTGAATTTGTTAATTGCACACAGTCATGTACGCCTTTCTGCACCACCATTGCATTTAGACTGTCACGCGTTAATGCTGCGGTGGAGATGTGTCAAGCCCAACATCGAGTTCATCACACTGGCGCAAGAGCGTAGCAAGAAGAGACATCTTTAGTTCCTTTAGCTCCATTAACTGATTAGCTGAACATGCTTTATACAACACCAAACGTAAAAACCTGCTGTGCCTCCCAGTTGTGCTTAAATACTTACACAATTTCTGGGTCACCTTCGAAATAAATGGAGTTCCCTGGCACTTTACTGCTCCACAGACGGGCATGTGTGTGTAATCTATCTGCAGATGTTGGAAGGGCGCTCTGGGTGAAACGATGCGTCATTGGACGACTTTAACTCACCAGGGTTCTCTCTTACACAGATGACAGCATCCAGCTCACCTGTGGAACCAGGACTACCTCGTAACCATGGGGTGGAAAAAAGCTGCCCAAATGTGACCTTAAATGCTGACAATTGAGTGGTGTTGCTAGGAGACAATTTATTTTCACCTTTCATTGCTGACAAGCCTAAACTGAAGAAAGGTGATCTCCGCTCCCTCAGACGCTCCCTAAGACAGCGACATTACAAAGTGGTAAATGCTTTACTGTCCCAACTTTTTTTGGAATGTGTTGCAGGTCTGAAATGCAGGAACAGATGTTTATTAAGAAATGAAGTTGACCAGAAAAAACAACATGAAATATCTCAGGTTGCATTTTCCATACGGTCCCAAAGGTTCCTGATTTGGGGTTGTACTCAGATCAGTAAATAAACACGGCCTTAAATATAGCTCCAACATCAGAATCTCATTTCAGCTTGAACGTTTAAATTGATTTCACTCTCTCGTTCACTATGGAATTAAAGATATATGACCGAGCATTTGATCTGCGACAATCGTGCCTCTTTTTCGCCCGCCACCCATCACTGAATCCAAGGCATTCATTACAGGCCGAGTCATTTTTCCCAGATAAATGCAATCTGCTTCCTTTTTATAGACATAATTAGGACTGCATCAAGGAAGACATGCGCAAAGCCTCTTTCCTCCGCTTTAAACGCACAAAGGGGCTTTTATATTCCAGAAATTCAATTACAGCCATTCAGATTGAGTTTGTATCCTTGCTGCTTGATTAGGCATTTGTCTGTTTCTTACGGTTTTTCACCCGAACCAGAATGTCAAACCGATCCCCAATCAAGCGCCAAGATGGTGCATTAGGAACAACAATATTGGAAGGAATGTGTGTGTAACATACAATCACAGCCTCCATAATCCATCACGAGGCTTCTGGTGGAACAACACAAACGTTTTTCAAACATGAACTCTAATGTAATTTATGAAAACATTTCCATTTATTATTTTTTTTTATAAGACGCAGAATGCAAGCCAAGCAGACGTGATACAGAAGCAGGCAAGGATGCTGGTTTGAAAACGTTTTGCGTGATTCAAAGCGTGATTCATTCTGCGCTTTCACTTAAACTACAAAATCATAACCTTACTGGCTGCAGTGTTTCATAAATAGCAATAAAAAGAAGCAGAAGGTCCAGATAAACAACTGCACAAGAGGTTTGAGAAACAGAGATCTTACAGATGTTTCACTTACAGTGAAACAGCAGAAATGAGACTGGTGAGGCCGCCATATTTCAAAAACCCGATTTAAAACAAAAATAATGCCTTACAACAATGGGAGAAAGAACACAGAGTCTGGACAGTGGTTGAGAGGAAAAGATGGAACGATGAACTTCAGGGTATGGCTACAGAAAAATGTTCTCTGAAGCTGTGGGTTGAATTCATAACTCCTGCACGTGCAGGATTGGTAAGTATTTTAATAAACAACCACTGAGCCGCCACTGTCCATGTTCTCTCTCAAGAGGGCGCTGCGACCCTCTGAGGACTCATTTTGCTTCTATTGGAGCCGAGACAAGATCACAGTAGGACAGACGTCAGAACTGTCAAAAATCCACACCTTCCAAATCCACAGTAGCATTCAGCGAGAGAGTGTGAGGGTGTGACTCACTGACGTTCGTCATTTGCAGTGGGTTTGGTATCTCCGTCTGTTTCTGACGTACATTTAGTCTTTCGATTCCACGCTTTAATCCGTACCAGAGGAGCTCTGCTTCATTATCTTTCCTCAAACACCACGAGTGGATGAGTAACAAATGTCCAAAAGTCATTAAATGCTGTACTCGTCGGCACTTTCCCTCTCCCTCTCTCTCTATGGAAGGGTCCCGCCAGAGCTTAACTGATTGGTGATGGGGATGGAGATCACTCTATACAGCCACATCACAAGTTGGGATTTGAACTCCCAGCCTCCCCACTAGCAGGCACCCACAAGATACTCGAGACACACGCACACTTTCAGCACTACGTAGTTGCAGATCTAGTGAACATATGTTATCACTAGTAGATGTAGGTACTGAACCGTGCACAGGAAAGGCCTCGGCTCATGTCCACTTCTGTGTAAAATAGCGCTTTGTGTTATTGTATGATTTGCCTTTTTTAAAATCCCGTTCCACGGTCGGCTCCCTTTACAGCCCCTGCTGCAGCAGAACTGTTAATAACCATGTCGGCCGTGTCAAATAAACAAGCTATTTATCAGCAGACGAGGGAGAAGGGCTAAACATTGGTTAAACGATAAGCACCAGGACGGTTCTGCCCACTGCAGATGAGTCACAGCGGTTTGAGGGGAACAAAAGAAGCCCTCTGTTTTCTCCAGGATGCCATGTTCCACATGTGAACAACATCCAATTATGGAAACATAAGCGCACGAGCGCAATCCCGGAGCCCGAAGGAACTCGCTGTCCTTAAAAATGAGCCGATCATCAAAAATCACCCCGGTTTCCTACGTACAGGTTTGGGCGAGGGCTGCCTCTGTAGCTCGTGTTTGCTGAGTGAAGAAATCCATTACAGGTCTGACTAACGTCTGCCGCTGATAGGTAAACACTGCTGAATTAGATTAGTGCTCTCTGGTTATGTGAGCGTCAGGTAAGTACGTTCTCCCAACACAGCAGGTGCCGAGGGAGCTCTTAGTGCTCTCTGTGCGTTTTCAGTTTGCCTTTGAATGACTGTAATCCTGAACCTACACCATAATCCCTCTCACAGTGTTTGTACAGGGTTTGGGTTTCCACCAAACAGACGCGCTGTCAGGGCATAAAGACAGGATTTAGCCCGGGACGGTTCAATCTGACGAGGAGCTATGCATGTTAAAGTCTGATGATACCTTTGTTTTATAGGCATTACAAATATTTTAGCACAAAGGTAACGTGGTATGAACTTCACTATGAGTATAAGTTAATGTAAGCGAGGGTAACCATACGTCCTCTTTCTTTTTGGGACCAAAAAATGTGGCCTCCGTTTCTAAATGCTACAAAATGTCTGGGATTCAGCTTTTGTTGTCTGCAGCCAAGCGCCGGTGTCCGTTGGCACCATGCCACCATTGTGGCCCCTTTTCTGAAAACCAAAATATGGGTACCCTTATGTAAACCAACAACCTGCTCCAGCATTTTAGGGTTAGATATATTTGTTAAGTGTTAGACGCAGCACTGCTACTGCAGCTAAATGCTGAAAAAAAGGTGTAACACAATAACTAAAATTGGACTCCTTGACATTTTTCTTGGCTTTCTGTAGCATCTGAGTGTTAAACTGCTTTGAGTAGATTTCATGCTACATTCATAGCTTTCAGAAAGGACTTTATTATTATTTTCAGCTGTACACAGAACTTATTTACCCAGGTGGAGGCATTATAATCAGCAGCGTAATGCTCAGCAAGGTATTAGAAAACTGGATTGACAGGTTTATAGTTCATGTTATGCTCTGTTTCATTCATAAAAGCTCCTAGATGCAGCCATCTTTAATGCATTATGGCTTTTATTGAGAATATAATGTCACCCTAGTACACGGTACTAGTGCAGAAACAGGAAGGCACACTTTGTTTCGGCATAAACTACAGGAGACGTGCATGCCGCTCCAAAACAGAAAATCTGCAGAACAACAGATCTGCATTTCCTAAAGGAACTATAACAGTGCTTGAAATCTAGCAAACAATGTGGTTTGTGTCCCAATTCTTTTGACTGTGTGCGGGGGTGACACATGTTTGTTTGTGTCTCAGTACTTCTGGCCACATGTTGGTTTGTGTCTCAGTACTTTTGGCCCTGTGTGTTTGTCTCAGTACTTTTGGCCATATGTTAATTTTTGTGTCCTAAAATTTTTGGCATGTGGGTTTGTTTGTGTATGAGTGTGTATGTGTGTGTATTGTGTGTATTGTGTGTATATGTCTAAGACTGTGCTGTGTGTGTCGTTTTGTGACGTGTCTCATTTAGCGCGTGAGTGGAGTGTGTGTATCGTGTGTGTGTGTGTGTGGTGTGCTTTTTTCAAAACATGCTTTCTACCAACATGCTAATTTGTATACCTTTTGCCCGCTAGGCTGGTTGACCTTATCCTCCTGATAAGCCCATGTTAGCACAAATCAGGAGATCCTGGGGTAGCCAGTGTCACCCTGTATGGGTTACCTCCAGCACACCTGGCTGTAGCATTACCCCTTAAAAGTAGGTACAATGCATCTCAATCCAAAAATGTCACAAAGTTATCGCGGAGTTATCACGTGTCTTCTCTATACGAACATGTAATAATGCTGTTGCTTTCTCTGAACACCAGAGGGCGTGATCATACACCATAGACAGCACATCTTTCTTCATATCTTCCCAATGGAAACCGAAGGGATTTGGGATGTTGAAATGCTTTACTATAGCGGTTTTCACAAACACAATCGATACAAAATTGTGTTTGACAAACTGGGCATGACAACAGGGTCTCATTTCAACTTAAGATAGCACTTAGTTGTTTATAATTTTAGTTATGAAGGTTTTTGTTTAAAAACTTAGAGAAGAAATGTGCACTGGGCTGCATCGTTTACGAATGTCTTTTACTGAAGGTAAAATCAATAATCGTGACAAAATTGAATTGTGAGCTCAGTATCGTGAATCGAATCGTGAGTGTATCGTTACACTCCTACGGAAACCGGTGCCATCGGTGTCAAAAGTCGAGGCCATTTGCAGAGAGAACCGAAGGCTGATGTGACAAACTGTTGTTCCAAAACCTGTGACATCATCTGACACTGAATTAACAAAAAACATTGCATGACCAATTTCATTTTCAGTCACCCCTGCTAACTACATATTTGGCTTGGCAGAGCCACACTCAGGACTGGCAGCACAGTGTAATGAACCTCTCGTTCATTACACAATCATCAACGTGCATTTTTCACACGAGCCCACGTGCATTTTGGCTTGTCAAAACGCTAATACTGGCGCGGATACGCCCCCTGTTCTCCGCGGGGTATTACCGATTAGGGATTCGCAATCCATGAGATTGGATTTGGACAGATTAAAAGCATTTCTAAGCCTTTTCTTCTCTGCTCTCGTAGCCAGGTGTGTCAGATGGCATTTGGGCATTTAGAATACGGATGTTCTGCTGTTTAACTGAGCGAGAACGAGACGCACTCCCAGAATAATTCCATTTTATCCGAGCGCCACGTTCGCGCTGGGTAAGACGCTGATTCAGCTCGGCACTGCGGGTTTTCGAAGCCTCCTCTTCCTTCCCGGTCTCTGTAAGATGGCACCGTCAAAACTCTTCTGCCTCCAAGTTTGGGTCTAGTCCTCTCTTCACTTCACTCAGCTCTCAGTCTTTCTTCTCGGCGCGAGTAGGTGTGGATTGAAGTTGCAGCCACTACTCTCACGGGATCCATCACGTGCCTCCCTAAGATCCGAGCGATGCATTGTGTAACGGTTGTAGGTGCAGTGCTGTGCTTACTGCAGCTTTGCTGAACACGAGATGCATCTTAATATGAGCGCTTTCCTATCACATCTACGATGCACATAAGTTACCCTTCCCTTTCTCTGATCCAATAGTTCCAAACCTTCTCTGGCAGTATCATCGGCACGAAGGCACAGGTTTCTATGGCCGAGCAACTGCACACAAGCCTTGCGTCACTAAAGCATCAAATAGAGTGGTGTAAAGCACAAAGCCACAGGACTCTGGAGCCGTGGAAACACGGCATGTGGAGTGATGAATCATGCTTCACTATCTGCCAGTCTGTAGAAAGCCTTCCCAGAAGAGTGGAAGCTGTTATAGCTGAGAAGATGGGACCAATTTCATATTAACACCTATGGATTTAAACTAGGACCCTCTAAAAGCTCCTGTACGTTTAATGTAAAGGTGTCCCAATACTTTCGATCATACAGTGTAGAGCAGTGAAGTGGTCACTGTCTTGTACTCCCAGGCTCAGCTGGAAGGCACTGTTAGGCACCCAGGTCACCCCAGTGATGGAAAGAAAGAAGGACCAAAAACGCAGGACGAAATGTGAGGATGAATTCGATGAGCGCTCATGGAGAATTTTGGGGCAGAGTTCCAAAGTCTGAGTGCTCAAGCACAGTGTGACCTGCCACCTACAGATGAGAGTGTAATGTGAGGAACAGCGAGGAGTCCAGCGCTCAAAGATCCAAGCATGAAGGGCATTAGAAGTCGATCTGTTCTGAAGGAGCTTTGAATGTTAGAAGTTTCGACTAGCTCTGAAAGGATCGTGGTAACTAACTACAGACTGAGTGAATGAGTTGAAGCTATATATAGTAAAGGGGCCATTAAATAGAGAACTTAAGTGCAGAGCGCATTAACCAGCATTTTAGGCAGTAGGGAGCAGGGAGCAGGGAGCGGAGGCGTTATATATGATGCAGATGGCAAAATGTGGCCTTGGTGAGACATTAAGGGTATTTCCTCACTTGGATCGTTTCAGCATCTGAAGTGGAGTCGGACAGCTGAGTCATGAACACGTCCAACCCAGTGGTGTGCAGTGCGTACAGTGGGTACAGTGGGTACAGTGGGTACCCTCCTGCCCCCCCAACCTCGTACACTTATTGTTGATGCACAGATTAGCATGTGCACAGACAGTGATGTGTATTTATGAATCTATGAATGATGAATACATGGCACCTTCTTCAGTATGTGGAGAAGGGTTATACAGCTATGGGACATATGAGTCCTATAGCAACCAACAAAATGCAGCTGTCATTGTTGCTGCTTTCTTCTGTATCCATTCTGCCTTTTCAACTGCACCTTGGCTCGCCCTATCCGCTATGTAATTACATTTTACACACTAGGACCTGGGGGAGGCGCTGCTGCCCCGTGCGTCCGTGTAATGATGCTCTAAAAATATGCAAGTGAAAAGATCTCAAACACAGCCAATCCACAGAAGATCTCGTCATAGGACTGACAGAATATTATGATTATTCAACCTGTTTCTGCTTTTAGTTCCAAAAATGAAAGTTAAATAGATCTAGAAATAGTTTTCTCATAATGAAAGTCATTTGATGTATTTATTGCCACTTTTGGTTCATTCCTTTTTCTTGTTGGGGTTTTACCAATAGCCCTTTTGTTCTCTGGCTGGGGATGGACTTCGATTTGTTAGTATTTCCCAAATTAAATAGAGAAACTAAATTTTCTGCTGTCAAATGTCTCATTGTCCTAAAATTGCAGTCATCCAGGTTATTAAACATGAATGCAGCTACAGAGCAGATGCTCATAGGACTGTACCATTCTGGACTCTCAGTCTGTCACTGCAGTAACATTGCTAGTACCTTTGCTGGATCTGTACCTCTCGGTAGTGGATGGAGGGTTAAATCATTCACGAATTAATGACAATACCACTAGTACCTCGTTTCAGAAGTCTTTTCAAGAACCGAAACAACGAGTACAGAGAATTGCTTCCATATGGACTAACAAATTGAATGAATCCGTTCCAGCCCTTATGTTACAGGTAAAACGTCTACATTCAGAGTACGGTATCTGCTGAATGTGTATTTTATTGTTCTTGTCATTGTAAGGTTGACATGTCATAAGTCTGGACATCATGAGGTAGGGAGTACCTGTACGTGTTTTCCTTTAGTCATCTGCAATTAAAAATAAATTTGTAGTGTCTCCATTTCTTAAATAACTGAGTGAAAACATTCCTTCCTTTTCTTGTATAAATCTTTAGTCCCTTGCAAATAAAAGGAGCTACATTCCATTAGATGGTACAATAAACAAGAACACATACTCATGCTAGACGATGCACTTCATCCCATTACACTCCTACTGTCGTTGAACAGAGAAGGTGGTTTACATGACCAGCTATCAGCCACCTAACAAAGCAGATGGAGATCCCTTCTCAGGGGGTTTAACCCCGACCCATGTGACTGACGACTCACGATGGCAGGTGGGGCAACAACTCACCAACAGGCCACACCTTGTGATCCTAACATCTCATGTATTGACAGGGTGGGTCAAGGACTATCTGGACCACCCCCAATGTAACACCCCACCAGGGTTAAATACCTGGGCGACTCCCCATCAGTTTCTAGAACTGAAGAAGCCTTTTGGATGAGAGGTGGAATGTCTTCAAGAACCAAGAAGTCCAGTTGCCTTCAACTCAACACCCAAGTCTTCCATGAGTTCACCCTACTTTCTATCCATCTCCGTTTCCACCTCCTGCCCCATGTCTTGTAATAAATACTCTACACCTGTGCTTACGTCCGCCTCCGCCCTCGTTCCCACTTCCATAGGTGATGCTAACACCATGCATAAAAGCTTTCTTTAGTCCCTCAGAGCTGTTTGTTCTAGGGGTCGATGATACAGTAATAAAAACAACCTCTGATCACCACTGATCTAAATAGTGCAGGTACAGGTAAGAATGTGATCCATTTTGGACAATATGGTCTCTGGTAACAGCGTTCAGCTGTACTAAGCTCTTGAATTCAATTCAGTTTATTCTCAAAGCATTTTTCACAAGACAAAGGGGCGAGTTTGGACTCCAAATGAGTAATGGCACTGTTAATAAGAAACCCAGTTCAACTGGCCAACCCATCCTCCCATGGGAGAGAGCTAATAATGGGAGATACATACTGTATAAAGTTCCTAAGGATAATATGAAAAGACAAATGGAAAATAGACCGGCAGGGAGTAAAAGATCTCGTAAATAATAGCGGGGAGAGAATAAACACGCCATAAAGACCTGAAAGATTTCGCTTAAAGCCTATCGTGAATATCGGCGTCTGCTTCGTTAAGTTCGTGGACATGTCGGGTGGCAGCGGATTCCCCCGCTTTGTTCTCTGGCACCTCCCCGACACCTAATTAGCGTCTCCCGTTGACAGGGTGGGCGTGATGACACGCGTGTTTTCCGTCAATTCCTTCATCTTGCCTCGTCAGCCTTTCCCCTCCTTCTCTTTGTCTTTGTCTCTCGGCCGTCTCTCCCTTTCACTTCGAGTGCTCGTGCATACATTTCGGCCTCCTCTCCGCCCCATCCCCGATCTCGCTAACGTCGCTCTCCGGCAGCATCGCTCGGCCGCAGAGGCCGGTTGCCACGGCAACGCCTCCCTCCGGAGATGGCTACCTTCCCTGTTGCCGTAGAAACCGGTTCCCTGCAGGATTCCAAATGAGCCATCTCTCTCTCTCTCTCTCTCTCTCTCTCTCTCTCTGTGTTTCTTGCTCTAAGTCGTTCTCTCTGTCTAAAGACGTTTTGACAACCTTGCGTACGCTTTTTTACATCGAGTACGTCCGAGATGCGCTCTGCTGGGGGTTTAGTCGAGTGCGCACAATAACATTTGCATATGGTGTTGTGGAAAAATCTGAGGATCCCTAGACAGATTATATTTTGGTGCTATTCTATATCAGATTACCTAAAGACTACGTATCACCAACATTGTCTTGCCTACGTTTGATCTAAATAACATCCGATAACCTGTTTCTGTGAGCAATAATGAATTTTGTCAGTGTTCTGGAAGCATTAATACTCCTAGTCACATTTAAAGTCTTAGAAAGTACGCTCTGATCTTTAGCAAAATGCCAAGTGAGCACAGGCACATTTCAGCACTGGGAACTCTGGTTATCCAGCGGTTAAGATACTGGACTATTCACGATTCACAAATGCCAACATTTTTAAAAATGCTATTGATAATGTAATGTTGAAGAACGACTGCGAAAGGTGGACCAGTAAAATGAGGTGTTTCCAAGATCTGGTCAGATCCCTGCAGATCTACACCTGCTGACCTGTAAAAATCCCCTTAACCTCCAACACCCACATACACATGGAATAGAGAGAGAGGAGCGCCACCTATTGGTCATCACAACGTTCACCTCACTATCTGCGTGACTTACGATAATATTCAACACAGTCGATTTGATCAGAGCCTGACTTGAGACAGCGATCCTGATCCAGCTCAACCCAAACGATCGAGATGAACCACTCTCGTGGTTTTATTCGCACATCAGAAATGTATCTGCGGCGGTGAAATCTTAAAGTCGCTTGATGACACAGCCAATCTACAACCAGACCAAAACCAAAGTCATGGAATCAGTGCGAGGGAAAAGAAATCCTGCTAAGCTTGGAAATAAATCCTATTCCATAAACAAGGCTGCTATAAAAGCTGCTGCATTGCTACAGTGCGGCCGCAGTCCAGGTGCCAGTCTGCATCACCCGGGCAGCTTCTGTTGCTTTCTGATCAATAAGCACCTAATGGCACTGTGGTTTCATTACTCTGTCGTGTAATAGATATTGTTTTTTTTCAGAAATCTTTTCCATTTTACAATCCCCCAGACGTCAGGCGATGCATATTCTAGCAATGATTCACAAGCAAACCGAACATTTCACCAGCAAACACCACAGACACGTCACCACAAACCGCCTCGTGAGTGCTCGGAGACGGACCTGACAGCATTTTGCCTTGGTGAAAATATTATATATTATAAACACTTCTCTCTCACACACAAACACACCCAAAAATCTTACCAAAGAGTAAACAACGGATGCAGCAATTCTGCTTTCTACAAAGTTCCCTTCTATAAATAAATATGTGAACATACCACATAGAATTAAGTGAAGATAGCGGACAGTGTTTCTGCTCAGGTTCTCACACTTTATAGAAGGTTCCAGAGAAGTGTTTAAACTCTTAATTCCTACTGTCTATGCAAAGAACAACTGTGGCTTTACTGACATAGAAATGATAAAAATAATAACAACAATATATGATATAATACTAATAACAATAAATATGTGTAAGTGATGCATCGATTTCAACGTCCTTGTCCGATTCCGATTTTTTTTTCTGCTTAAGAATTATAAATTTGATCAAACAGAAACAGTTTTCTTCAGCTTTTCTTTTAATGGAAACTTCTTCATTTTGAAGGAAAAATAGCAGGGGCTGCTGGCTTGTGCCCGGCTCTGTGCTGGCGCTGGCTTTAGCTTTAACCTCTTTGCCTTTGCTAGTTTTGTGAAATGCCACGGATTCAGTGGGGTGATGCTGCTGTGAACGTCTTATGTTCCGAATGTCGGAGTTGTTCCTGTACGGCTTTTTTGTTTTGCTATGCATGTATTCCAAACAGCACACTCTGAAGAGCTCCAGAGATCCCTACTCCTTCATTAGTGCTGCACTGTTTGGGGAGACTATTTAGTTGACCAAGAAGCACTCAAAACACAACTGAAACCGAACGCTTCCTCGTCATGAACATGCGTCCGGTGAGTGGCTGAGCCGTGTTTAAAGCTCCGTACATCAGCTGAAGTCTTAAAGTAAAAGCACTGTGCTGTTTATTTGTGCCGCTGTCACCGCCATCATTTCAGCAGTGGCATCATGGCCATATCTAATCATTTCTCTGTCTCTCTATTAGCATACAACCAGATTTTACAGGAAATACAAATATCAGAAAAACTAAATCAGAAAAACAGCTTCTATAGGCTATATGGGCAAGGATTTAGTGTGCATTTACTAGGACTGTGCTGAGAAAAAAAAAAAATCAATACAGCAATGTATCACAATATTTATTCTTTGTGATATACTACATCAAATTTCAGCTCAAAAAATAAATTTTTTGAAGGAAGAATAAAACCACGTTTTAATCTCCACTCCTGTAGATGTCGCAGTAGTGTTTTGACTCAATTTATTCGCTGAATGATCGATGTGATGTATTAAGACGACTTGGATCAGGCACCCTAACGTATTTCAGCTGGTTCTATATTTATATTTATAACCATGTGGAATATGGCAATACATCACAATATGCATCATATCGCAAGGTATCGTGATATAATTGTATCGTAAAGTCCTTTCCAGCCATAGTAGTTACTGTGGCAGCGACCCTTCTACAGGCTGAGGAAGCCTGATCAGGAATGATTTTTCCAAGGGTAGCAGCCAAACCCCTTTTTTGGAAGGAGAACAGGATCAAAAGGCTAAGGTGGGCTAAAGCTCAGAACTGGAAAGAAGATCAGTAGAAGTTTTTGGGTCCAGTTGTTGACAGTATGTTAAATATGGTCATTATAGCATCGCTAAAACAACAGATCTAAATGGTGGCCTAAGACTTTTGCACAGTACTCTATGTAAGATTTTGTCGGGGAGCTCTTCTAGGACCCGGAAAAAAGGAGAAACGTGAAATGGAAAGGTTTATACTCACTCCCTCTCAGTTGGGTGCAGCCGGTGAGGTGGTTATTAACGCATGTTCATATTCCTTCGTGAGTGTTTATATTTTATCTACAGTGTGTGTGGTTAATGCGTGCCTGTGTCTGAAGAACCGCGGCGTTATGTTATCTGGAGGCAGCGATGTGTAGAACAGATTAGCTCTCGGATGCTGTGTAGATGGCAGAGTAATGACGCTCATGTTTTCAGCATTTACGTATCGTTTGCACGCCATTTCTGCAATCTTCAGATTTATAATTCGTTCTCCTTTTCAGGCTGTCTCAGAGAGCAGATGGATAGCAAATCAAAAAGACGCTAAGACTGAAGCAGCGTGTGCATGATCAATGTGTGATCAATAGATGCCTGGAAGAAAATGTTCCATTTGGACTTGATGAGGAAGGAGACGCAGAAACACAATTCATGATCAATGGGCTTGTTTGTTGGTATGGACGGACAATTAGGCTGCTGTTCGGAGCATCGTTTCCATTAACAGGGCAACATTTGCATCAGAAACAGTCGTGTGCAGAGAACCTGATCGAACTGTAGATCTGCAAATGGCAGAGAAGAAATGCAATAACCAAAATACAGAAGCCAAGGAAGAGAGATAGGACGAGCAGAGCTAACGCGAGACAGAAAGGAACCAGTCCGACAGAGAGAGAGATCGGGAGATTTATATTTCATAAGACAACAAAGCGAGAGCATGAAAAATTGAAGAATGAAGTGGCAGAGAGTCACAGGAAGAGAAATCCCACACAAAGGCTGCAGAAGTGGGGGTGAACGAGGGGCAGGGCGAGAGAGCAGCAGGGTTTATAAAAAAAAAAAAAAAGAGAGAAAGCAGAGGGGGGGTTGATGGAAGGAAGCGCCGAGGAATGGGGTGATGGCTGAAGTAAGGAGGGTTAAAAGAAAGGCTGAGAAAAAGAGGAAAACACATTCATAAGAGGTGCTGCAGCGAAGGTGTGGCTGAAGGTGGGACGCTGGGAAGAAAGAACCGTGATAAAGAGAGGCGGGGTGAAGAAGGAAGAGAGAAATTCTGGAATAAACAAAGGAACATCATTAAGGATCGTGGAGAGTGCTTCAAAGATCCTGGAAAGAACGAGAGGAAAAAGAAAGATGAGGAATGATGGAAAGATTAAGGACGTTACGATACGGACAAGACGAACAAAATGTCTTCAAGTGATCAAGATGTGCTTTTGCTGCTCACAGAGAAAGGCAAACGCCGACATTGGGTACATCCGATTTAGTAAATAATAAAGAGAGGATAAAGCACAGAGCTTCAGCGTCTCATTTTTCAGCTTGAACACATTCATTTGATTTAGGAGCTCTGTCCAGGTGCACATCAAAGTTACGCTTTTACCCAAATATCATCGACTATTAATTATATATTATTTGTATGAACATCGTCCCAAAGCTGAACATTTTATAGGCAGTAAAACGGCTCTGTGGTTTGAGGAGAGAGAACAAGAGAGTAAAGGAACGTGAAGACAAAATAAGTTCCAGTTTTTTTACTCAATAGTTCCGAGTAAGAAAAGGCTGCTAGTGGAGAGGCAAACTGAAAATACAGGAGCTGCTTATAACATTCAGGGAAATTTTCCTTACCACTCTCGTCCTAGGCTTGCTCAGTTAGGGATTTGGGCCTAGAAAATTGTAAAGCTGCTTTGAGACAACGCTCCATTGTAAAAAAACATCAATACTGCTGACAAATAGAGGTGTGTTTAAAAGAGAGGTGAAGAGGTTTGTAATATAGGGACGTGGAAAAGTGGAGAGAGGTTAGAAGAACGATTGTGACAAAGATGGAAATAATGAGTCTGGAATGGTGGAAAGGAAAAGGATGAAACTAGTTTGGGAGGGGATGTTATGAAGAAGTACCTGAAAGAAGAATCCTGTGAAAAAAATAAGAAGGTTCAACAAAGTGTTGCAGAATAATACTGAAAGGAAGAAATAGGGTTAGACTACATACACTATTCAACATAACTGAAATACAAGTGCTATAAGCAACGTGGGGACTTCAAGGACGGTGTCAAGAAAAAAGTGATGAAGAGGTTGAAAGTGGAAGCCGAGAGAATTAGGAGGTTTGAAATTGGGATGCAAGGAAGGAACAGTTTCCAAGACATGTACTGTTCTGGAAGAAAGACGGATGCTGAAGAGAAAGTCGGGTTTGAATAAATGATCGTGGAAAGAAGGACAGGGTTTAAAGAGAAACGCTCAGAAGTAAGTGGTTGGTCACAAGAATGTTACTGAGAGGAATGCTGAAAAAAGAGCGGTTTGAAAAAGTTTAAGTGATGCCTGAAAGAAAAGAGGTGGAAAGAACTTAAGTATTTTTTAGGTATCTGTATGTTTACTTACTACATTTCAAAAGAGAAAAAATTATTTTACTCACAGCATTTTCAGGCTCATTACTTTAGCCGTTATGAATCTATTTATTTATCAATCCATTTACCTGTCTGTTTATTTTTCTTTCTTTGTTTTTCTTTGTTTCATTTTAGATTTATACTGGACGCAATGCAGCTGGGGCGAGTCGTGGTCAGCACTCTGAAAGTGTGAAATGTTCAGCATACAACCGTACACACTTTAGACTGTTTATTAATCAGACACTGGAGGTGTATCCATGTCCCTGGGATGCTGAATTCTATTCCTGTCATGAATATAAATTATAATAAAAAGCTATATAATATTTCTAAAGGTTTTACATAAGGGTTTAGTGGTAAAGACGAACTGCTCTAAGAAAGAGCTGCAGTTGGTTGGGCTACAATGCAGTGAGAGTGTTTCAGAGTCGATGATAACTGTAGTTTGGGTTAAATATCAGGATTCACTGCATTACTGACTGTTACCATGTCTAGTTATCAGAGATTTAGCAGCATTTATTCATAAAAAGCTTTTAAAGATGATAAGGTCATTTGTATGATTGTTTTGCAGATGGTTGTGGGTCAGAGGTACAGATCCGTGACACTCAGGGTCCATAATGGTTTAACTACATGAATCATCTGCAATAATCATACAAATGACCTCATCATCGTTAGCTCACCATGGCAACAACAGAATAGAAACATTTTCACAAGGAACCAAAATACACAAAATACCTTTATAAGTAAATGCTGCTAAATCTCTCATAACTAGACATGGTAACATTCAGTACTGCAGTAAATCCTGATATTTAACCCAAACTATAGTTATCATCGACTCCCTGAAACACTCTCACTGCATTTTAGTCCAACTAACTGCAGCTTCAGTAAAAACTCCACTTCACTACTTAATTTAAAATACTTATACAAAATGTTTGATGTACCTCTAATATTCATGGCAGAAATAGAATTCAGCGTCCTAGGGACAAGGATGAACCTCCAGTGTCTGATTAATAAACAGTGTAAAGTGTGTACGGTTAGTTTTGGAACTAGAATGCATTATGCCGAACGTTAAGTGTCAGACTAAGTTTTATACTTTATAGAGCCTGTTTTGAAAGTGCAGTGATGTAAAAAGGACCGATTTTTCTCTTGAAATGTAGTAAGTAAAAGTAAAATGTATGAAGCTACAGAAATAATCACAGAAATAAAAGAAAAGTACAAATACCTAAAAAAATACTTACTTACAACCTCTGGGGTGAAACCGGTGATGCTGGGCAGAAGGAAAGGTCTGAAAGATTTTGGAAAGTAGGTGGTTTAAAGGTGGATACTGAAAGGAAAGAAAGGAAGGGGGTGGCTGTAAGAGGGATGCTGGAAAGATAACGATTTTTTGCATGTTTGTCACACTTAAGTGTTTCAGAACATCAAACCAATTTAAATATTAGTCAAAGACAACACAAGGAAACACAAAATGCAGCTTTTAAATGAAGGTGTTTATTATTAAGGGAGAAATAAATCCAAACCTACATGGCCCTGTGTGAAAAAGTGATTGCCCCCTAAACCTAATAACTGGTTGGGCCGCCCTTAGCAGCAACAACTGCAGCCAAGCGTTTGGATTCTGGCCACTCATCTCTGCAGAATTGTTGTAATTCAGCCACACTGGAGGGTTTTCCAGCATGAACGTATTTTTTAAGCTCATGCCACAGCATCTCAATAGGATTCAGCTCAGGACTTTGACTAGGCCACTTCAAAGTCTTCATTTTGTTTTTCTTCAGCCATTCAGAGCTGGACTTGCTGGTGTGTTTTGGATCATTGTCCTGCTGGCAGAACCCAAGTTCGTTTCAGCT
Organism: Ancistrus triradiatus; assembly: GCA_025084515.1. Lineage (NCBI taxonomy): Eukaryota > Metazoa > Chordata > Actinopteri > Siluriformes > Loricariidae > Ancistrus > Ancistrus triradiatus. Next base: position 43,409 of record JAJAGP010000041.1, on the reverse strand, counting down.
GAGGTCACCAACAATGGCCAGAAACATTCTCCTTCAGGATTTTTTTTTGGTAGCAGCAGAATCCATGCTCCATCTATCACAGCAAGTTCTTCCCCAGGTCCTGCAAGCAGCAAAACAAGCCCCAGACCATCACACTACCACCACCATATGTTACTGCTGCTTGCTATAATGTTCTTGTTCTGAAATGCTGTGATTACTTTTACGGCCAGATGTAATGGGGACACACCCACCCACCCTTACAAAGAGTTCAGCTTCTGTTTCTGTCTCATCAGTCCACAGAATGTTTTCCCAAAAGTCTTGGGGATCATCAAGATGTTGTTCGGAAAAACTGAGATGAGCTTCTTTAATGTTCTTTTTGCCAGCAGTGGTTTTTCATCTTGGAACTCCTCTGCCATGCAGGCCCATTTTTTGCCCAGTCCTCTTTCTTATGGTGGAGGCATGAACACTGACCTTAACTGAGCCAAGTGAGGCCTGACAGTTCTTTGGATGTTGTTTTGTGGGGTTCTTTTGTGACCTCTTGGATGAGTCGTCGCTGCGCTCTTGGGGTAATTTTGGTCGGCCGGCCGGCCACTGCTGGGAAGGTCCACCACAGTTCCATGTCTTCGCCATGTGTGGATAATGGCTCTCACTGTGGTTCGCTGGAGTCCCAAAGCTTTAGAAATGGCTTTATAACCCTTTCCAGACTGATAGATCTCAGTTACTTTCTTTCTCAATTGTTCCTGAATTTCTGTGTTCCAGGACCAGTTCCTGCCCCACACATGATGTTCATCTGCTGCAGCTTCACTATAGCTGCTTCCGTCATCAGCTCCAGCCCCATCATACCCGGGCCACTTAATGCCGATGTCCATACTTCACATTTTATTTGAACTTTGACTCCATGACTTTAGTTTCGCTCTTAGATTTATCATCTACGCCGCCCAAGGAGGTTGGGTCCCTTTTTGAGTCTTGGTCCTCCCAAGGTTTCTTCCTCATAACTCTCAGGGAGTTTTTCCTTGCCACTGTCGAACTAGGCTTGCTCAGTTTGGGATTGGACGTAGTTATTAGGAGATAATCTAAACTTGTAAGGTTGCTTTGAGACAATGCTCCATTGTAAAAAGCGCTATAGAAATAGATCTGACTTGACTTGACGTCTTTGGATCTCGGCATGATGTGTAGCTTTTAAGGATCTTTTGGTGTCCTTCACTTTGTCAGGCAGGTCCTATGTAAGTGATGTCCTGATTGAGAACAGGTGTGGCAATAATCAGGCCTGGGTGTGGCTAGAGACAGTGACCTCAGGTGTGATAAACCACAGTTATGTTTTAACAAGAGGGGGCAATCACTTTTTCACACAGGGCCATGTAGGTTTGGATTTATTTCACCCTTAATAATAAACAGCTTCATTTAAAAATGCATTTTGTGTTTCCTTGTGTTGTCTTTTATTTAAATATTTATCTAATATTTAAATTGGATTGATGCTCCGAAACACTTAAGTGGGACAGACATGCAGAAAAATAGGGAATCAGGAAGGGGGCAAACACTTTTTCACACCACTGTATTCTGGGAAGAGGTAGAAGGATGTTGGAAGCAAAAAGGTTTGAAACACCAAAAAAAGGGACGATGTAAAATGAGGGTGTTTGAAAAATCAATGGTAGAAAGTCGGAGGTGGATTAAATGGAGAGAGCCGCCGGAGGACGGCACTGCGTGACAGGAGTACCGAAGCTGGCCTGACGAGCGAGAGCCAGGGCCTTTCTGACGGCCTTCATAATTAATGGAGGCGCAGCAGAATGTCCTATTTTTTAAGCTTTCTGTCTGAGTCACACCAATAACTGTACCAGCCGACCCTCGCGACTAAGTGCCGAAGATGTGCTGAGAACAATGTCATCCCTGCTAGAACGTCCCCTTCTGGGGCCTCATTACAAGGCTCAGAGATACGGAGTCGAACCTGGCACTGACAATGAGTGCCTAGAGACACAACAGGGACTGGCTGCACCCAGAGATCGTCTGTCTGTAACGGCTTTTTAGATGCCAGTCGAAGAGAAACTATCAGAAGGGACTTTAGAGCGGTTAGACCAAACAACGTGAGAACGAGTCTCTGATTTCAGTGGGTTTGTTTACGAGTGCACTGCCTATGGTCCACGGTTCGTGGCGGTTATCGTCTTGAAAGTGGCAAATGCCAAATGACTCACGGTGCTTCAGAGGATGAAGAACAGATAGCGCCAAAAGACGAGAGAGGGCAAAAAACATGAAGTGCTCTTTTGATGTTTCACATTCCACCACCAAGCTAAACAGTCGCTGATTAAAGGATTACTGTATTAAAACAAACACTCAGAGACAGAGCAAAACTTCAACAAGTTCTCAGCACAAAATAATGTTTTGGCCAACATAATGGATTTTGCTCCACAGAGCACCAATCAGCAGAACCCAGCCCTTTCCGGTAGCATTAACATGTACAGTATTCATAACATCCTCATCCAGAGAGACTTTCAACCCAAAGTTTTAAGACCATGTATTCAGGCCACAGTAAATGAACTCGAGCTCGTCTATAATGATGGTATCTTCCACACCAACCACAATTTTTCAGATGGGGAAAATGCGACGTTCTTTTATTCGCCCTCTGTTCAATATTTGGAAACTTTCGCCCGCGACAAAAACCACTGACCAATCAGTGTCGCTCCTGAGCCTCACGGATCAGCTCCTGTGTTTTCATACTTGGTACTAGACTGAGTAAAAACGCAGTTTTATTTTCGTCTTCACCCTCCTTTACCCTCTGTTGTTCCCTCTAATTCTCGAAACCACACAGCTGTTTTACTCGCTTATAAAATGTTCAGGCTCGGGACAATACTAATAAACTTTCAGCCTTGAAACTGTCTGTACTCCTTTCTTTTTTCCTGAATCAGCATTTGCATTTTTCTTTGAGCAACAAGACATTCTGTCCATTTGTTGCTGCGAAAAAATTGAACCATGCAGCAAAATACAAAAATGAACAACCAAACAAAAAGAAATGCATTGCTTCTGGTGCCTATAGATTCGGGGTTAGTGGCTGGCTGCAAAGTAGAAATCCGATTATTATAATATCCGGAGCATTCTCATCACCTGATTACTCAAGTGCATGTAAATTCGTTGATCGGATTACCGACAATTTTCTGCAGTTATCGGATTATTAAGTGCGGAGTATTACTCAGTGAACTTGTTGGTCATTACAGCGATTCACTCCTCCAGTACGTAGCGAGCCAATGCCAGAATGAGTGAATCATTCAACCGTTTGGTCATGATGAGTCAGTGGTTGATTTAATACATCATTTGGCCGTATCTGACATTCACTTCTCTATACTGGGCAAGGGTTTGAATTAGTGAACCTTCAAGCTATGGCAAAAAAAAAGTTCAGCAGGTCAGTGATTGAATCTATGAATCATACAGTCCGGATGAGTCAGTACTTGAATCAGAGAATCGTTTGTCCACTCCATTCTATTTGAATCACTTAAATTCGATCACGACTGAGCTTCACTCCTCTCCAATTCAGCAGGTTACCATTTAAATCTGTAAATAAACAGAGAACACCGCACTGATCACGGCGCTTGTTCTCACCCTCACATGGCCGAACGATCAGGCTGCACATTTGGGTGAACAAGCCACACAACTGAATGAGTCGATGAACAAATTACTAGACTGAACAAAAATACGTTTTCTACCAATCCTCCAGCGGAATTCAAGTTAAGACACTAAGACAGCCACCTCACATTCCTCAAGCCATGCCGAATTCCCAGCGGCTTCACAAATCTGTGGATTTTTGATGAATTACAAACCACCATGAGACCAGCTAGGGCTTGTGGGAAATTTACCGTGCAATCGATCCAACAGATCTGCTAGAGACCGGTATGATTGATGGAGACCTTCAGAAAACAGAACGTCTGCAAACCAGGAACATCAATTCAACAATCAAACGTAAGCTGGCAGGTTGAGGAAGCCAGGCTGAGGTCTACAGAACATTCCAGAGTGGCATCGTTAATTATGGTGGGGGGTCGGGGTCCAACCGGAGCGTGTACAGAGGGGCGCGAGATGACTGACTGCACAGCTAACGAAAAGCTGGACGAACTTATAATCTCGCGGAATAACAGCGCTGCGTACCGACTCCGGGTGCTGTAGAGGCTTTAAAAATAGCACGAGCGCCGACTCCCGTGGGCTGCCAATCACGCGCCGATGCCTGGATTCAGGGTTTGGTTTCCATAGTAACAAAAACAGCTTGCAAATGTTAATGCACGACGCTTCTATCTCGGTAGGAAACAACACTCCGGATTGTATCCTGTGTGGAAAAACTAATCAATAACGTGCCATCACAGAATTATGCCCATGACTGGCTCTTCTGCTAATTACAAAAACCTCTAATCGAGACGATCGGTCCGGCAAACTAGCGTTCCGCAGCAGTGCCGCCTCTAGCTCTACTAACATTCATTCATTTATTAATTCACTGTGGGGAATATCATCAACACTCAGGGTTTGATCCATTGGTTATCAGTTCCACCCGAGAGCAGCGCAGAAGGTAGCTGCTGCTTCTCCATTGTAGTGTGCATCTTAGACAGACGTTCTTTACTTAAGTAAAGGTACTACTAATCTGTTAAAAAATACTCAAGTAAAGTAGAATCCTGACTTTAACCCAAACAATAGTTATCGGCGACTCTCTGAAACACTGTCACTGCATTTCAGTCCAACAAACCAGTTCTTTTAAACTCCACTAATTCATTTTATATACTTTTGCCAAACCTGTACAAATGCTATATAGTTCTTTTAATACACAGTGCATCTTATATTCACGATAGAAGTAGAACCCGATGCGAGAGAGGCCTTTAGTTGCTTAGAAGATACCCTGGGTTGCTTTGTGACCCCCCAGACTGTTATTGGAGCGAGGTTTGGTTTTAGACCGGGCCTGTCTGTCTGGGTATGGATTGATGGGTTTCAGCATCTTCAGAGATGGCTTTCTAATATTTTCCTGCCTTATGAGCATGAGCAGATCTCTTTGTACGTACTCTGCTGCACGTCCACGGACATGCATGTAAAATGGGTTCTCCTCATCTACTTTTGTTGCAAGTCTGACAATGTTTAGCTCATATTTATGTATAAATCTCGAAAACGTTTCAAGCACTCCTAGTTCGTCTTTGCGTCCCTGAGTTTCCACTGACAGGAAAATAAATGGAGCTAGTCTCAGTAAATTTACCTCAATTTGATATGGACAGACTCGCCCATTTATCTTCATATGAAAGGCTCTGTTTATGTTTTCGCCAGCTGGAGAAAAGGCCGGCTGGTAGATGTTGCTAAATGATCATACAGTGATATGGTCCTAAGGGTCACCACCCACTGATATCCAAATGCTACACAAATCAGAACTGCATTTGCTTAATACCGGGTGCGTCACAGAACACGAGTGTGTTCGCTGTAGGACAAAATCGTATCTGTGCTACAGGCAAGGTTTTGTCTTACAATATTGGGAGGCTGTAGCTGTAAAAAATCATCCGTCATGTATGGAAGTACCAGCTCTTTAGTACTGCAGAGGATGGACAGTATTTATTTATTATAGGGATGCTCCAAGTATTTGGCAACCGAATTACTCAGCTGAAAATGGCAAAAAAAAAGCACTTGAAAAGACAATAACAGAGCGAACAAGGATGTTTCCGATGACGTGATCTTTGTAAATGTAACAAACATGTCAGAAGCAGGCCTCAACAGTACGAGCATTTAGTTCACATTGCGCCTTCTTTGTAAAGAAACGCGACTATAATATTTATTCAGGAGACCTTGACCGAGTGTTCATCGGGTCTGTCTCATTACCAGGTGAGCGTCCTTGCGGCCTACTTCCAATATGGGGCGCTCTCTTGATAAAGCTTCCTAACTTCATAATGGAGCCCTCAAACTGGTTAATGAGGCAGATTACTGTGTTACTTTGCCATTTTACAAAATTTTAATCTTTCCTTAAGGCTTCTTTTGGAGGAACAGTGTAACAAACTAAAAACAGATCAAATGAAGACAGGAGCTAATATGAGGACTAACATGAGGGAAATGTAAGAGCTTCTGTATGAGATCTGTGGTTTAACTCTTTTAGCTGGAACTGGACAAAAATGAATGCATTAAAACTAAGACTCAAAGTAGTAATATGTGAAATTGATAAAAACAAAGTACATTTACATCATTACATACATATTTAACACCTACGTCTAATTTATCATCTAAGCCACCCAAGCAGGTCGGGTCCCTTTTTAAGTCTTGGGCCTCCCAAGGTTTCTTCCTTATAACATTTAGGGATTTTCCTTGCCACTGTCGCCCTAGGCTTCCTCAGTTTGGGATTGGCTGTATATATGAGAAGATCATCTAAAATTGTAAAGCGTTGTTTATCGTCTGCAATACGTCCTGTGAAAGGGGGTCTGTAATGTACTCTAATGTAAAAATAAAGGGTATGTTCACAAGACAACTGTGCAAATGATACGTAAATGTGTCAGAGATGCAGCTGAAAACACGAGTATAACTACAAGCATAACATCTGCACAGCTTTTTAGTTGATGGAAATTCACAGAGTGACGTACCATTACAACCATGTGCAGGTTAAAGCCGTAACACTTAAGAGGATGATGTGATGGACCTGATACTTTTGCATCGATAGGCTGTATTAGGAACAACATTTATATTTATAGGTTAGAGAGAGTAAACAAAGGAGCACTACTTACAATAGGACAGGTCCATACACTTACAAACACCATTTACAGCTTGGTACCAATAAATAGAGGAAAGTCAACCATGTCTCTAAACACATCAACCGAGTTACAACAGAGTCTAGAACCAACTGGAGCTAACGAGCAATAAAGGAAGCAGATAAAACAATAAGGGAACCGAGCAAGGCAGTATGGGTAACGTAGTATTATGCTGTATCGTACTAAAACAGTCCAGCGTCTCTACCAGGTGCCAGAATGATGAATTATTTTTACAGAATACCCATGTATACACAACTCATTTAATCCAATTTCTTCAGCCTTAATGTCGGGGCATGCGATCTCCAACGCCTACCTAGAATTAAGCAGACATCTGCCTTAGCCGAAATACACCAACGGCCCTCGCTGCTGAAATACAGCTCCTCACAAGCACATTTTCCACATGACTGGCTGGCACATTTATTACAGAAGCACTTTATCTAATATCTACAGCCGCGCCGGTAAAATGTTCCGCTCACGAGCCATCAGGAGCGCCGAGAGTAACGCTATCGCCATCGTAATCAATGGCCAGACGCTGCTCCCTCAAGGCCTGCCGTCTCCCATCAGCCCCTGCTGCACACTGAGCGAAAGGTCTGCTCTGACAGTGATGAAACGGGTAACGTCCCGAGCCCCGGGCTTTGGGGTTTAAGGTTACTCTAATGTCTCTGCCTCCGATTCTCTTCTTACGACCTTCCCCAACTCAGTCACGTTCCTTTCAGGTTTACCTTTCACTGCCTTTCATGAGACTCACACTCCCTGGGTAATTAGATTAAATTTAGCTTAATACTTCTGAATATACCGTACATCTGACGATTTCAGTCACAACTGGGATGTATCCTGTAAATAATCGGAAAAAACATAACTCACCAAGAAGGAGTTGTTGGAATCGAATGAATGATGATATATGGAAGGGATTACAATATTAGAGCCAAAGTTTATTGGGCAAAACTGTACTACTGAATTCAATGGAGGCTCTAGTTACCCTGTTAGGCCGCCTCTAGCCTGGATACAAGATGAGATTCAGTTGATCATGGAGTTATACAGGTTCTGTTTGGTATCCTATGGTACATTTACCCACAGATGTTACAGATGGTCCTGTAGATTCTGCACATTCATAGGTTGCCAAAGCTGGCATCCCAGCTGGTCCCATAAATGCTCTATTACTGATAAATCTGGCAACAGTGCAGGAGGAATTGTTATAATCTGGTAGACATTCCTGTTAAACCCTTGCTGTGTGGGTGAGCATTGTCCTGCTGAAAAATGAGAGGCAACATGTGGCCGTGAGATTTCCAGCACGTATCGCTGAGCTGCTGGTGTCCCTCGTATCACTTCTAGGGGTGACTGACTGTCGTATGCGATGGCTCCCCAGATCATGGGGCAGTTGGGGCAGTGTGTCGCTCCACAGCAAAGGCAGGATCGAAGCTCTCACCACGAGGTCTCCATACTAGAACCTGACCACCAGATCCCAAACAGAACCTGGATTCATGAATGTTCCAGAATGTAGCAGTCCAGGGTTCTTCGAAGGCGACAGTGGCTGGCTGTCAATGGTAGGACACATAATGGGCGCTGTAACAACAAATTTCCTTCTGCCAAGCCCTTGGAAATGGTCCGGGCAGAGACAGGGCTGTGTAGTGAAGGCGCCCCCTGTGTCTGGATGGTGGATCCATAATGGCACGTATCTCCAGTCCATGTTAGGAGCAGTTAAGATTATTATAAACAGGGTCAGGCTAAGCACTCGTTTTTCTTACATTGTCTTTTGAACACAATTGAATTAAGGTGCCTCTCTTACTCTTTTCAGTTCTTTCAAAGATTGCGCCTGCCCCCCCCCCCCGTCTCTACTTCGCCTCCCCTCCCTCATTTCGTGAAACCTTATCTACCGATTGCAGAACTTCCACAGGCTGTCTGACGATCTATCTAGTGGGAGAGCAAATCTTTGATATGCTCCTCGGTTTCAGCCTCACGGCTACGCAAACCCAGAGCAGGAACCGCTGCCAATTAAGCTTAATCAGGCCCGGCGAGCAGGACCGAAGCCCTCGTGTGCCTCGCCGTGCCGCGCCCCACCAACCTAACCTGCAGCTGATACACACCGCACAGCAGAGATGAATGAACACACTCTGCGCCTGCAGCACGAGCTTTAGGAACACGAGCCTCAATGCAGATGGTAGCATCATGTGCAGAGACATGAACAACTGCATTAGGTTCTGTGGAATAGCTTGTTGACCAGACATAACCATAGTCAATTTACTGGAATCTACTGGAATGTAAATCTAAAGGATATTTTCACAAGACAACTGGTTCTTCAGTTACAAGCGCACACTAACAGTCACACACACACACTGCAGAAAATGTATAAATGCACACAATGGAATATAAACATTAATAAACACCTCACTGGCTGCACACAACCAAGAGGGAATGAGTCCAGTTACAGAAACAGTCATTTCCAGAACAGGTCATGCGGTGTCACCTTTTAAACACTTTAAACCTTTAACTAGGTGAATCCAGCGCTAGCAGGAAGTCACGGCAGCCAAATCACCAGCGCTTGGCACTTCTAGGTCTACGTAGGTGAAGCGGCACAGAGCTCGTAGTGTTAAGCCAAGTACAACCTTTTCTTCTATAAAGTGTCCTAAAAGTATCTGTGCACAACAAAGACTGTTACGTAGTTCCTACATATGCACGTAGTTCACACAAAGTAAATCAATATTCATGAAGATAATTAAATGATAATAAAATAACTAGATCTGCATTTCCTGAAGGAACTACAGCAGTGCTTGAAATGTGGCAATGTCAGTTTGCGTCCTAATACTTTTGTTCATGTGTGGGTTTGTGTCCCAATACTTTAGGCCATGTGTGGGCTATGTGTTGGGTGATGTGTCTGTTTTCAAGCTGTGTATAATAATAAAATATGTAAAAAAAACTTCAAAATAAGATAAATAATATTCATGGCAGTTAAAATACACATCAAGGTAACCATAAGTTCTCTCTTTACCGGACATGTCCTCTTTTTGGGACCTAAAGATGGTTCCGGTCGAGATTTCTAAATCGTCAAAAATATCCAGGATTCGGCTTCTGTTGTCTGCAGCCAAGTTCGTCGGCCCCATGCCACCAGCCTGCCCCAAGTGTCCTCTTTATTGAGACCCAAAATATGGTCACCCCAATACACACCCTAACCCTTTTCTTAACTCAACCAGCCATTTACAGACGCAGTGTCTGGAGTTAAAAGACAGACCTTTATTTCTTATTATAATTTATAATAATTAAAGCAAACAGACGTTGATCAGATGGTCATTAAATCGGCACTTACCTGTAATTTGTTTCTGTAGCTTTACTGGTATTTTAAAAAAAACAAAAAACTTGTTTTTCTTTTAAATAAATAAGTAAAAAATCATAAAATACAGAACAACTACGAGTCACAATCTTAAAACACAACATGTAAATATTTAGTACAGTACTGTACGATACAGTCATTGTCATCTTTGTATCTTCAATAAAACTCAAAACACTTAATGAAAACAAAAACGAGACTGGAATATTGCCATGTTGTTTTCTACCTTTCAAGACTGCAATTCTGTTTTCTGTCAGCAGGTGTCACCCATACTAGATTTCTGTCATTCAGACGTGAATTAGATATATATAAAACAGATTTCCTATTATAATCTGTTAGACCTCGGACGTCAAAGTGAACGGACATCAACTGGATGGATGTTATTTGTGGATGATTACGTCATTTAACCTAGAACTCACAAAAGTGATTAAGGAGCAGCCCTGGGACATATTAGAGCATAACGCACGCCGTGCCCTTTATTATCAGCCTTACATAACATCACATTCCTAAAAGATGAGCTGTGCAGTTCCCATGGCCGGGCCGTCACTAACTAACTGTACGGCTGAGATCATCTGCGCTCTGAAAGCAGGGCCTTAATGAGTCCTGGGCATTGCTACGTTTTCCTAAATGAACACAAATGAGCGATGTCAAACGAGCAGACATGCTTCTCAGAGCAGGAGCCGGAGAGGGTGAGGGTGAGGGTGAGAGCGGGGCGGGGCGCGGGCCAGGCAAAGCGCCGCGTTCCATGCCCCGTGGCTCGTGCAGGCGGCATGAGCGGAGCGCGTTGGAAAACATTAGCGGAAACCAGATTATCCTCCAGCTCCAAAAATTAATTAAATGAGAAAGAGGGGGATCTGGTGTGGCTCCTATCTGTCTCGACAAATCCCCTGCCCTCCAGATACAGCTAAAGGGCGACAAGCTGCCGAGGAACTATCGCTAACGTGTCTATTTAGCGCTTCAGCCCCTGAGCATGTTCTCTTCTCTTACTGCTGATTAACGAGGGATTGCCTCAGTAGCTTTCCTGCTGCAGCGTCTGAACCCGAGTCCGCCTGATTTTCCTCTTTCTAGAGCTCAGCTGTTCAAGGTCAAACCCCCCAAAGAGTCAAACCCCGCTGAGCAAGCTCCCATTATTCACAATCCTGCTGAAATATAGAGGATACGTACAACCCCAAACCAGATGAAGTTGAGATGGTATGGAAAATATAAATAAAAAAGAATAAACATCCTTGTAATGATGATAGCGAGTGCTTTAGTGTTCAGGTGTTATTTTGGTGTGGAACATTACGGGGTCGTCATTGTCGTGTTTATCGATTCTAAATCCTCCACCCGTTCTCTATTGGGGGCAGGTCAGGACTGCAGGGGGCCAGTCCAGTACACGTCCCCTCCTCTTCCACAACCGTGCCTCTGTAATGTGTGCAGCATGTGGTTTTGTTTCTGATTCATCTTGTTGATACATGCATGGACGTCCCTGATAAAGATGTCGTCTTGAAGGCAGCTCATGTTGCTCTAAAATCTCAAGGTACTTTTCTGCATTAATGCTGCACCACAGAAGAGGAAATGACCTTTACCAAGGGCCCTGACCGACCCCATACCATGCCAGAGCCTGGCTTTTGGACTTGTTCCTCATAACAGTCTAGATGCTCCTTTTTTTCGTCTTTGGTCCGATCAATGTTTAGCACAATCCCCGTTCCCACTGTATGATGGTCCATCCCAGATGCCTCCGAGCCCAGAGAAGCCGACGCCCCTTCTGGACATGGTTATAACATAAGGCTTCTTTTTAGCACAGTAACGTTTTAAGTGGTATCTGTGAATGTAACTCTGTATTGTAGAGCTTGGTAAAGGTTTGATAAAGGAATCCCTTGTCCGTGTGGTTCTATCTATTGATGAATGATGGTTCTTGATGCAGTGCCGTCTGAGGGAGCGGAGATCACCCCTCTTCAGTTTAGGCTTATGCTCTTACCCTTTCCACTGAAATTCCTCCAGATCCCTTAAATCGTTTAATGATATTTCAATCATTTCCTCACACATTTGTTGATAACCTGGAGATCCTCTGATCCTCTTTTCTCCTCAAACACTCATTAGTTAGGGTTTTTTTTAACTTAATACTACCCGTAAACTGCCCTGTCCCACCTTGTTTTGGAATGTGTTACAGTCCTGAAATGAAGGAATGGATGTTTAGTTATGAAAAAGTTGACCAGAAAAATAAAAAAGACACGGAATAAATTGGGTTCATACTGTCTGCAATGAAATGAAAGTCAAAGTGAATGTTTTTCTGATTTGGGGTTGCACTTGCTTTCATTTAGCAAATCAACATAACACATGACCAGGGTGCCAAATAAAATCATTAAATATAATTACGCTGGCGCTGGCACTGTTACACAAAGCTTTAGATTAATCCTCTGTCCTCTTCTGCTAATTGCAATAATTAACATTAAAGAAAGAAACTCACAGAGCGACGACCAGGAACGACGGTGGCGGCTCAGAAAATTAATTAAACACCACATGCCATGCGTGGAGAGAGAAACTTAAGAAATTAAGGACGTGTTTTCCTTCTTAAAATGCATTCTGATTCGTGTGTAATCTGGATGCTGAACCCCAGACGCCGCGGCGGAAAACTATAAAATAAAAATAAAAATCAAGGCACTAATTCTATTGCTCAGCCCCAAACCATGAACTCAATCCCGAGTCTGCGCAGACAGACGCCACGCCAACGCTGCAAGGTGACTTACTGTAATCTTGCCTCGCGTTAATCCTCTCAGCACTTCAGCTGCCATTTCAGAGCACTCATGCAGACCATAATCCTCGACTCAAACAATTTTCAGCTAAATCAAAATGTGAATATTTCCATTTTTCGCCGTTCAGTGATTGTGCTCAAATGGGGCCATGATGGAACTCTGCCCTACTGCCAGGCCATATGATAAACTGGTGTCCCATCCAGAGCCTGCTCCAGGAGAAGCGAAGTTAAAAGGTGAAAAGTACAGCTCTAGATTTTTATAACTGCTTTAATACGACCAGTGATTCGATGTGGAACTCTTATGGCTTAGTGGTTAAAGAGAGATCAGAATTCATGTCATTCCAACTCCTGGTTCATCACAAATGCTCGCTGAGCAGAAGCAAAAACGGACGACTGCAACGAGGGAGGTTTTCAGTGGCGAGAAACCACATAAATATTCTTGGCCATGTCTCTGTCAAAGCTGAAGGATCTACACGAATTCCACAAACATTTCTGGAACTAGAAACTGTACTTATGTGACGCTGTGATGAAGTGCAATGTATTTCATGTGAGCATTTCTTTCAGAACGGAGCTGGGAGCCGACTGGGAAGCGTGCAGAAACTATGAGAAACGAGCGCATTGTACTCTGGTGGCTGCCTTACAAAGTCTTACTCCGCTAATGTTCTCTGTAAAAAGCTCTTAATGACGTTCTGACAGACTAGTCCATGTTTTAGGATGCAGTAAGGACTCCCTGTGAACTGTAAAAGCTCCTGCTTCAGTTAAGCATTTCAGCTTAATACAAATCATTTACTGTTTAAAATAGAACGTTAAAACATGACATTGATTTATTAGTTTAAAGAAAAAATATACTTTCTTTATATTTCACTGAAATGCTGCATTTTTTTTTATATTGTCTCTCAATGTATTTTCTAAAAAGAACAGATCAATTGTAAAATCGTCCGATTAATCGAATATAAAACCAATCAATTAGTTGCCGTCTTCCAGCCCAGGACCCAGCATGCCAGCTTTGATGATCCTATGCTCACCCTTGCCATCCTCCCCCTCGTGTAACTGCACTTCAGCACACAGTCAGGCGGACAGAAACCAGGTGGCACAGGCCGAATCTGACGCCATCACCCAGCAGGAGGCAGGGAGAGTCTGCTTCATGTTCAGGCTCTTTATTCTCTCCCTCCCTCTCTCTCTCTCTCTCTCTCTCTCTCTCTCCTTGCAGGCTGTAAATGTAAAATCTATTCACCAGAGGATGACATGAGGAAGATCCTGTCCAGCTCTCTCTCTTTCTGCAGGCGAACGATGTCATGCCAGTTTAATCTGATGCCCATGCAGCTGTTCTAGCTGTTTACAGAACTATGTAAACAAACGTCAGCTAATTGTGTTATATTTGTAAATGTTATTCTATTATTATAATGTGAATATAAAGGGCATTTTCACAAGACAACTGTGAGCCAGTTTATATCGTTATAGGTTGGGCAGAATATACAGGTAACAAAGCAGTACTACCTACAATAGGACAGGTGCATACACTTACAAACACCACTTACAGCTTGGTACAAATAAGCAGAGGAAAGTCATCCACACAAACACAAAGTCTTTAACCACATCAGCCGAGTTACAGCAGGATCTAGAACAAACAGGAGCTAATGAGCTCAAGCACTAACTTACACACATGCACACACCAGGGTTGCCAGATCCCACAAGAGAAACAACCAAAGGCGTCTATGGAAACAAGTCCAAAAGAACCGAATTGGCCAGATTTATCACCAATCACTTACGCACGTCATTGAGTGCGGAACCCCTAAAAACAACCTGTCACTCGGGAAATCCAGGGTCGTAGGGGGCCCTAACCAGCAGCACAGGGCACAGAATGGGTGCCACTCCGTTGCAGGCACATATATAAAGATGGATTCATTTCCAAAGAGCTGTTTTTGCATCTAGTATTTTAATTTACTGCTCCAGCAGCTCCGGCACGAAGCAAACATTTACACCCGGACCACGTCCCGTCTGATCGACTGCACCTGTACCGACAGCAGAACGGGGCACGTTACATTTTTTCTGGCTGATGCACCAGGACTGGCTTCTGGTTTCTCACGCACTGCAGATTTCTGAATGCTTTCTGCCCTCGCATACCTGATTCACCTCAGTAGCTCATTATCGAGTCCTCTGGCTGTGTCAGAGCTGCAAAATGCTAATGGGAAACGCGGGCGGGTTCTCCGGGATCTAAAAAAGCTCAGTACACGTCGCTTTGAATCTGGAACATCACACTGTTGTGCAGGTTTGTGCCGAGTGAACTAGGTAACGATCTGGATGCTAAAATGAGCTTTTTCGGCTGTTTTTCACAAAGGGCTTGTTGCGTTCTAAAGAGAAAGCTTTTCCTACACTCCCTTATAAGCTCTGCTTTCCAAGAGACAAACCAAAAATGAAACCATCTGTCGAAGGTTTGACTGGGTAGAAATGGTTCTGCCTCGGGAAAACTCTTAAGGAACAATTGTATAAGCAGGATGTACAGTACTGCTCAAAAGTCTCAGGCCACCATTAGATCAGATATACCTTTGTTTTAGCAACGGCATAATGACCATGTATGATTAAAACTCAGTCTCTTTATAGAATAGAACCAGAAAATACAGGAGATTTGTACGCATTATTAAAAAACAAACTAAATTTCAGTTTCAAAACAGCTTCTGTAGGCTGCAGACCTGAGCAAAGGCAGCATCTGGCAGGTTCCTTGGGATGCCAAGTTGATCCTTCAGTCTGAAGAATGCTTTTTGGAAGGGTAGCAGCCAAGAAGCCACTTTTCAGAAGGGGAACAGGGTGAAAAGGATAAGATAGGCTAAAGTTCACAAAGACAGGAATGAAGATCAGTGGAGAAGAGGATGATGGAGCGATGGATCCAGATCTTTTGGGTCCAGTTGTTGACCATGTGTTATGGTCTTATGGTGAGAGTGGATGAGAACCTACTTGTGATAACAGCACGGCTTTGTCACACCAAAGCAGCATCGCTCAGCTGGACACGGTGCCAAGGAACGAGACCTTTTATGCAGATACACCATACACAAATAACCTTATAATAGCCCTAATAAATAAATTATATTGTTTAACTCTTAATTTTAGTTTTAGTCCTTTTTTCCTTCTTCGATTATCTGCCCTTTGTGTTTCAAACTAAGCTTTTGTTTTGGTACCGTTGCATGGCAGGGCTTCTTTCATGTATTTTGTTTCTTTATTTTGTTCTTTAAAAAAACTGTTGTTTAAAAGCAATAGAACAACAAATCTAATGGTGGCCTAAGACCCTAATGGTTTGTCCTTTGGTTTGTCCTTTTGCTGGAACCCTGAACACTGCATTCGGAATGAACCTGCTGGAGTACAAACAAACCCTAAGCACTAATCCAAAAGAAGGAACCCAAGAACCATCATGGGTCTAGATCTTTTGGTTCTTGCTGTAATCCAGAGAGACTCACAATTAACTCTTACAACACACACTCCTGCTGCTGCAGGTCTCACTCAAGCGCCCAACTCTGGCAGTTCTGGGACTTGGACCGCAGATGTTCCACAACATTCTCTGGAGAACTGGAGCACCCTTTGTGAGACAAAGGCTTCAAAAGATTCTTCTCAGTTCAGATTTTAAAGGGCTTCTCCAAAAGCATGGACCCAAGCTCCCATCAGGGTGCAGGAACATTTTCTCTAAGAGTACCTTCACCCGGATGAACCCTATAACCCGCTCTTAGGAAAGGTTTTCTTTCCTTTACCTCTTTTTCACCACCGACTAAAAAAATCTTCCTCAAAGGTTCTTTGGACGGTTAACGGTTCCAGTCATGGTTTGGTAAGGTCTAAGAAATTCAGTCATTAATAGCCTATTAAAATTTGCCATGCAGAGCATTAGATAAAAACCAAAACACAACTCAGTGAACCTTCTATAGGGCCCAGTCTGGTTCCACAATATCAGGATTTGTGCTTTGTTTGCACCGTATCATCCACCCACAGGGTTTGTTGGCATTAAAGACCTCGGTAGCTGCAGAACATCCATCACTGGTGCAATAACAAACGAGCCAAAGCGCGCGCACACACACACACACACACACACACACACACACACACACACAATCCTATGCAGCACATCATAACACATATCATATTATGGGTCTATACTAAAGATGCAACAATGTCTCTCTAATTAACTTGGGTTCTCTAATTATGGAGCAGCTGTTTCTAGAAAGAATTAAACAGACGTTCTTCTAGAACAGCATGCACACCACACCCTTGAGAAATCAGTGCCTGAGCCTATGCATTTACTACAGCAACATCCCAGATACCATCATCTCTCTGTCTCTCTCTCCAGGGCTACTTAAGGCATGTTTGAACAGTTCACGGTTCTAGATAGCAGAATTGTTCTAAAGAGAACGTGGGCAAGACGCATGACAATCACACAACATAGCAACCTAAAGCACATATGCTGGATATAAGAAGTCTTCTAATAATGTCTCATTCATTTTTATTCTTTATCACTCTCACCACAAAGGCTTATTTGCATCGTTATGGTTCTAGATAGTAACAGTAACAAACCCACAATTCTAAACCCACAATTTTGTAATAGACTGGACTAACATAGAACCTTTGCTTCACAATCCACCTGCTTTTTAAGGATTCTCTCATTTATTTTCTTTCTCTTTCACCTTGAAAATGTATTTAGAATGTTATTGGTTCTAGGTAACAATAGCAATATTCTAAGATGACTTTTCTAAGAGGACAAGAGGACTCAAGGTGCTGTGGAGTACTGTTTTTAATAGATAACGCTAACATAGAAACTTTGCATAGAACCATATAGCAATTTATTTGCGTGGTTATTGGTTCTAGATAATGATAGCAACATTCTAAGAGGCATGTTATCTAGGGACGCTGTGGGGTATGACACAGAGCCTTTGCTGGAGGCCGCAATATGAAACTTGTTTTCAAATAATGTCTCATATTCTCTTTCTCTCGCATCCTGAAAGGTTCTTTAAATTGCAAATGGTTCTAGGTAGCACTAATAAGGTTCTAAATGTAATCCTGTTAAAACTGATTGTAGGGCCTGACTCAGGGTTACCTTTATGATGCTAAATGAAACCTGTTTGCTAATAAAGTATATTTTCTTTCTCTGCACTTTCTCTTAATCTCTTCCGGAAAAGTCGGTTCTAGATAACAACAGCAAGGATCTAAATGGACTGCTCTTTAAGAGGACTGATTTGACATAGAACATTCGCTTTAGAGCTCTGGATGGAAGCGTCTCTTTCCTTCATTTACTCTATAACACCCATTCTCACCTCGAATAGTATGGGGTAATGGTTCTAGATAGAAACAGTAACATTTTAAACCATCCATTTTGTAACAGACTAGAGTAACATATAATCTTTGCTTCATGGTCCACCTGCTTTTTAATGATTCTTTCATTTATTTCCTTTCTCTTTCACCCTGAAAATGTATTTGAACTGTTACTGGTTCTAAATAACTGCAGCACTGTTCTATCTAGACACTGTTGGGTACGACTCCGAGCCTTTGCTATAGGATGCAATATGAAACCTGTTTTCTAATAATGTCTCATTCTCTTTCTCCCCCAGCACTCACTCATCCTGAAAGGTTCTTTAACGGTTCCATGTAACACTAATAAGGTTCTAAGGTAATGCTCTTGAAAGTGACTATAGAATCTGACACAGAGTTACCTTTATAATACTAAATGAAACCTGCTTTCTAATAAAGTCTCTTTTCTCATTCTGATAATCTCTTCACAAAATGTTCTTGCTATAGTTAATGGTTCTAGATAACATCAAAATGGACCCCTCTATGAAAGGATTGATTTTACATCAAACTCTTGCATTAGAGCATTAGATGGAACAGTCTCTTTCCCTCATTTTCTCCCTCACACTCAGGCTCGGTTCTCATGTTACAGATACAGTACTGTACATCCAACTTGTTTCCCCTTGCTCTTGATATTCTAGAACGGTTCCACTTGGTGACTCATTCTCATGTTGTTCTAGACATGCCCAACTTGTTTAATGACACTTTTCACATTCTAATCAGGTTCTACTTGCTTCCTCTGGCATCTGGTAATCTTGACAAGTTCTACTTGGCTCCTTTTGCTCCTAGTGTTCTGGACATGTTAATTCCTCTTGCCCCTCACATTCTAAACATGTTCTACTTGGTTCCCCTTGCTCCTGATGTTCTAGTCATGTTCTACTTGGGTCATTTTGTATCTCACATTCTAGAAGTGTTCTATTTGGTTCCCCTTTCTCCTGACATTCCAGGCATATTCTACTTGGTTCATTTTTCGCTCCCGACATTTTAAGCTTGTTCTAGCTTGTTCCTCTTTCTCCTACACGTTCTACTTGGTTCCTCTTGCTTTTGACATTCTTGACATGTTCCACTTTGTTCTGCTTGCTCATAATGTTCTAGACATGTTTGCCTTGTTCTTCCTGCTACATTCTAGGCAGCTATTATTGATTGCCCTTACTCCTAACATTCTAGACATGTTCTACTCGGTTCCTCTTTTTTCTGGTGTTCTGTAGATGTTCTGTTTGGTTTGTCTTTCTCCTGACATTCTACACATGTGCTACTTGGTTCCTCAATCTCCTGACGTTCTAGTCAGGTTCTACTTGGGTGCTTTCGTATCTCATATTCTAGACAGGTTCTACTTGGTGTCTCTTTCTCTTCTAGACATTATTGGTAAAACCTTCAAAGGTAGAACGGTTCTATGATGTTTCAAAGGACAATGGCTTTCCAAATCAAAATTGATTTAAGTCTGATTTCCAGTTCTCCCTGAATATGGTTCATCCTGTTCCTCATATCCTACACATGTTCTCCTTGGTTCCTCTTGCTTTTGACGGTTTTTTTTACATGTTCCACTTATTTCATGTTGCTGCTATGGTTCTAGACAAGTGCTGCTTGGTTCCACATGCTCCTCACA
Organism: Ancistrus triradiatus; assembly: GCA_025084515.1. Taxonomy (NCBI): domain Eukaryota; kingdom Metazoa; phylum Chordata; class Actinopteri; order Siluriformes; family Loricariidae; genus Ancistrus; species Ancistrus triradiatus. The sequence goes on along the minus strand of JAJAGP010000041.1, from coordinate 23,715 downwards.
TTCTAGTTCTTCTTGTTTGCTCTTGACATTCTTGTCAGGTTCTACTTGATTCTACTTGGTTCATCTTTCTCCTGGTGTTCTAAACCAGTTATATTTGGATGCTCATTCTAAACAGCTCCTACTTGGTTTCTCTTGCTCTTGGCGTTCAAGGCAGGTTCTACTTAGTTCAAATTTCTCCTGACATTCTAAACATGTTCTAATTGGTTCCTCTTGATCCTCAACTTCTAGACATGTTACAGTTGGTTCCTTTTGCTCCTGATTTTCTAGGCAAGTTCTACATGGTCTCTCATGCTCATCACATTCTAGACATGTTCTGCTTGGTTCCTCTTTCTCCTGACATTATAGAGACATTCTGCTTGGTTCCTCTTGCACATGGTCTTCTATATGTGTTCTACTTGATTACATAGCTACATAGCATTCTACCAGGTTCTACACAGGTTCTACTGGGTTTTTGGTGAAACCTTCAAAGAGAGAACGGTTCCCTGATATACCAAAGGAGAACAGCTCTAATTTGCCTAAAATGCCTGGTTATAGATCTCCCTGAAGATGGAACCTTGTTTATAACAACGAATCACAGATCATTCAGATCACGTGATGGATCTGTGAAGGTTCTTGGATGGTTAATGGTTCTATTAATAGTTCTATTTGGTTTGTGTTCTGTTCCATGGACAAACAGAATAAAAAAGAGGATTTGTTTTATTACCAGTTACATATTGCATCACAACAACCACAGATCAGTCCTGGAAATGATGATTCCCCAGGGTTCTTGAATGATTTATGGCTAGCTGGACCAGTTCTACTAGAAACACTGATGGTTCCTCAAATATTAGATTTGAGGAACCATTACAGGGTTCCTCTCCTATCGAGGCATCGGTGTGTTAGGCGGAACCTTTATTATTATGGATAACCCACGAGCCGTTTAACGCACAATTAGAGCAGTAAGGTTCCTCCATGGTTGTTCGAATGGTTCCCGGTTCCAGGCTGAACGACGAACCCTGTTCTAAACGCCCCATACACCGAACCCGCATTGGAACCCATCGTGCACCTTACCTGCACCTCTGTCCACGCGCAGAGCGCCAGCAGCGTGCTGAAGATCAAAGCTCGTTTATCTCCCATCCCCTGACCTTCCTCCTCCTCTACTGACGGACCGATGGACGGCGGGAGGAGCTCGAGCTTCTGGGGGGGCTCGGTTGTGTTAGCGGGAATAAAGCACGAGCGCCAGCCTGTGATGTCTCGGTTATAATGCTGATGCTGAGCGCTTCCTCTGGCAGTCTCCCCGAATGACGCGGGGCCCTTCCTCCTCCCCCCTCCCCCCCCCCTCCTCCTCCCCCCTCAGTGCGCACGAACAGCTACGGGTTGCCAGGTCGATCGTAAATCACGCTCAGTGCGCCTGGGCCACAGCGGGCCTGCGTATGAGCGCAGCCTCCGGCCGAACGGGGGGATTTCAGCGGATTACATGTTAGTGGTTGGAACTAGAACGTGAAACCCAGCACTGCGCCAAAGATACAGACTCTTTACAGTTACGTTCCTTCATTTATGCTTTTGGGTCTCACGCGGTAAACAAAACAAAGCTACTTACCCCACAGACAGTAGTAACTCATTCATTACTACAATTAGCTATTATCTTCATCATGTCTGTTTTTATTACAATTACCATTATTATTATTATTATTATTATTACTACTGCTGTTGTTGTTATTGTCGATGATAATAATAATAATAATAATAATAATAATAATAATAATAATAATACATATACAATTATGAATATTATTGTTCTTAATATTAATTATCACTACTCTTATTATTATTGTTGTTGTTTTTATTATTATTATTATTATTATTATTATTATCAGTGTTAAAAACTATGCATATTGCTACTATGAATGATGTTATTAAATTACTACTACTATTATTATTTTTATTATTAATGTTAATATTATTGATGCCATTATTATTACTGTTATCAATATCAATGTGACTATTATTAATGTTATTTTTATTCAATAATATACTGGATTACTTAGATTTTATTATTATTATTTTGTTATGAAGCACAGGTGTCAGTTCTAACCTATTTATTATGACATGTTTATCAGCATAAAGTATCTGGTGGCTTTAATTTATAAATAAAAACATTTAATTTAAATAAATGTGTTTCATATTATATTATATTATATTTAGCCATTTATAACTTTACAGTTTTACATATAAAAGCTTAAACTCATTTCAGATTTTAACATAAAACCAATAAAAGCCTTTCTGTTCCCGTTTGGACGTTTCCTTGCGCAATAGCGGCAGCTGCTGGACAAAAGCAGTAACTGCATGCATTCAGAGAGCTCTGTCTGACGAACAAAACGCTCGTGATTAACTGTTCCATAGCTCTGTTTTATCCGCACCTCTATAACCTAAGAAAAATGCATATTAGCAATAAAGTAAAGGCAGAGTAAAACTACAGAGGTTTTAATTGTTCTGCTTTTTTTGGTTCAACAAAATGTACAAAAACTAAATTACCGTAATTATTAAAATGACTTTAGTGTTACTTTGTTCTTCATTTCTCATGCATGGCAGAGTAGCTACCGACTGAGTGTTAAATCACTTATCTGTCCCGTTTCTCACAGGCCCCTGATAACCACCAAACTCACCAATTCTGCTCTGAAGATCAACACAAGATGCAGTTCAGAACGTAGCCACAAGAGGGCAGAGCAGAAACGCGAATAAAATCATTTTCATTCGTGCTTTAATGCAGTTCAGGGTCCCACTCACACTAGGGCTCTTTAGAGACACCAGTTAACCTAACCCCTGTCTTTAGAATATGGGAGGAAACCGGGGTTCCCAGAGGAAATGCCATACCGACACGGGGAGAACATGCAAATTCCACAATTAAAGTAAATAAGCAAATAAATAAAAATAAAAGTAAACAATACATTAGTTATAAAGAAATAAACTACAAAAATATGAAAAACCCTTAAAAACAAATAAGTAAATAATATATTAAAGTTATATAGAAATAAACTAAAAAATGAACTTTCAAATAAATAAATGCCCATTAAAATTATAAAGAAACAACCACAAAAATATGAAAATAAATTAAACACAAACAAATAAAGTCCATTAAAGTTATATAAAAATAAACTACAAAAAGTTAAATAAAAAAATACAAAACAAATGAAAAATAATCAAATAAAGTTAACTATAAATAATAAAACAATTAAATTTGAGTAAAACACTATGAATATGAAAAAGCACAAATAAAATAATAAGAATATTTACATAATATATTTTAAATAATTATAAGGTATGTAATTGTAATTAAATATATAACTAAGATGGATTAATATATATGGAAATAAAATCCAAAAAGTATGAAAAAAACTAAAACGTTTATTAAAAGAGCAAATAAAATAAGGGAATTTTTTTTAAAGAAAATACATTTAAAATCATTTTCAAAGTATATAGAAATAGATTACAAAATAATTAGAAAAATGTTAAATAAAAAATTATTTATTTAAAATCATTGGAACGTATTTAATTGAAATTAAATGTACAGTTTTAAGATGGATTAATTAATATTACAAACAATCCATTTAAGTCATGTAAAAATACGAGTTGTAGTTGACTTATAACTTGATGAATGACTTAATATTACGATACGTCATTTGATATTATAATTTATTATTATTATTATTATTATATATTATTATATCCATTACTAAGCTTCAAATAGTTCCAAGTATTTTATTAATTTTCTGTTCTTTGCATTATTGATCAACGTGACCGCTTTAGGAATGGATTCCATTTTGACAGAAACTCATCGCGGTTCTACCTGTCAGCTTCTCGTCTTGTCTGATGACGTAAGCGGACTCACCTGGAACACGTAACACCTGAGGAGCGCTCGCGCATTAAGCGCAGGTAGTGCGTAACGCAGGTAGCACGCGTCATGACGTACCCGAGCCGGAATTGGTGAGGTTCAGCAGCAGATCTACACATCATGAGCGCCTCAGGTGATCACAGGTGTGGATGATGTGCAGATCTCCAGATGTTTCGAGGCTGCGCCCGTAAGTCGGTGCTGACGGATCCCCTCATGGAAATAAAACTGGAGTAATTCACCTCCAGAACCTTTGTTTGACATTGGATCTTCTGATCGATTTGCTGCGGATCCTGAAGTTTGAGTTTGGTGAAGCTGAACCAGGAGGTGAAAGTTTAGTAAGCTAAACAGGAGACGGTCATGAGCTCTGCTGCTTACACAGCCGTGAGTAGTTCCTCTCACCCACCTGTGCATGAGCTCAGTCCACCAGTGATTGATTGGTTGGTTGGTTGATTGATTGATTGATTGGTTGGTTGATTGATTGATTGATGGCTTTGCTTCTAGTGGTAATGAATGAGATTTGGGTTTGGGTTTGATCCCTCAGCTGTGTTTGTGATGTTGTAATGTGGGCAGAAGGATTCGGGATTTTGAGGAAACGCCTTCTGGCAGAAGGTCCAGTGAGAAGCTGTGTTGGGGTTTTAAAATTAAAAGGTTATACACAGGATGTTTGACATTTATTTCCTAATTAATGAATGAAATTCCAAGGGGTTACAAACTGAGCAAGTAAGAAAGAATGGCTAAATAAAGACAATAAATCAATATCAATAAACATAAATGAAAAGTGCACTTTAAACTTAAATATATACAAGTAAACAATCAATTTAAGATAACTTAAATACATGAAGAGTAAATAAAAATGATTTTTTTTTTATATTTGAGCGATTTTTATGTGTAGGCTAAATAAGTTAAAGAGTTTTTGACATTTTAGTGAATTAACTTAATCTCACACTGAAAAATGAGGGAAAAAAAACAACCTTTTACTGAAGTAAATGTAGTCTTGATTAAAAAGGAACAAAAGCACATGAACCACAATTATTATATATATAAAAATATACATATAATTGACAAAAAAAAAAAAAAAAAAACTTAACCAGATAGAAGTGTCGGACTGCTGCCTTTGTTTGCAGTGATGTCATGAACGTGGAACCTTTTCTCTTATGGACTGGAACCGTATCGTCTTTAGTGATGACTCCAGGTTCTGTTTGGGATCCTATGATGGTCGGGTTCGAGTATGGAGGCCTTGTGGTGACTCTTCAGTCCTGCCTTTGTTGTGGAGCGACACACTGCCCCACCTGCTGGTGTGATGAACTGGGGAGCCATCGCACATGACAGTCTGTCACCCCTAGTAGTGATATGAGGGACACTAACAGCTCAGCGTTATGTGCAGGACATCCTCTCATGTTTCAGCAGGATAATGCTCGCCCACACAGCAATGTCTCTGCCAGACTAAAACACTTCCTTGCCAGATGTATCACCAATCGAGCATTTGTGGGCCCAGCTGGGACACCAGACCCAGCAAACGACGAGTGTGCAGGATCTGCAGAACCAGCTGTAACATCTGTGGGTAAATGTTCCGCAGGTTTCCAAACAGAACCTCTATACCTCCATGATCAACCGTATCTCATCTTGTATCGGGGCTAGAGGCGGCCTAACAGGGTAACTAGAGCCTCCTTTAAGTGAAATTGTAGAGTGTTCCCCGATAAACGTATTACATATGAACACTTCCGTATGTCACCATGATAAATAGAAGGATAAAACACTGAAGAGTTGCTGTGGGGAAACCCTGGAACCAGGCTTAGGTATACGGCAGCATGGACTGCATAGAATACCAGGGCTGTTCTCTGCCTTTTGCTGTGTTTTTAACATCATGCCGCCATGTTTGTAACGTACAGGTGTTACTACATCATGTGGTGCTACTACACACCGCTGTGGGTGGGGCTGTTATTTTTAAGGTTGGGTGTTGTCTTTAATTTAAAGGCCTTAAGTCCATAATGAATGTTAGCATGACCAAAGGTTGTGTATCGGGTGCAGGCTTAAATATGACACACTCTGCTCAAACCTAGGGTCATGCATCAACATCGGGCAGATCAGTGGGCTTGGGATAAGGTACCCTCTGCATGCACAGGCTGAAAGATCACCCGCTGTAGTACTTTTATTTTAAAATCGATTGACTTTTGGCTGTGTGAGGGCGTAGAAGGTTTGAAAACAATGGGAGGATTTTTAAGCGATGGTAACCCAGGTTCTTCTTTTTTTGGCGAGTGTGTGTGTAGCTTCTGAGCAAGCCCTGACCTGTCTGGTACATTTTTAGCTGCTGCCTGAACGAAACAAGGAAGGCTGAGCGAATGAGTTGATTGAGTGAATCAAAACTGATTAAACGAGTCATATTTAAATGACAGAGAGAGAAAACGATGACGAAACCCCAAACTAACTCACGGGTACGGCCGATAAGGTCTATAGGAGGAACCCAGCAGCAGTTTCCGTGTACATGGTCATTTGGTAATGTGTAGAGAAGTTCATTTTGGGCTAAGGTGGACTGTAAATAGGATGTGTGATCTGCAGAGCCTGATTTTCTACTCTTGAGGACTGTTTGCCAGTGCATACAGTTTCACAGAACACATTTGCTTTTTGATAGGAGCTCGTACTTTTCAGACTTCTGTGACATGATTTACAATGCATTATGATAATACTCATAGATGCACATTTAGCAGAAACCATAATCTGGTAACAACAATAAAAAAAGAAAAACCAGTTCTGCAGTTCTGTCTGAGGCAGATATGTAAATGATTACAGGTGTGGTCTGATTAGACACTGGGTCCTGCCACAAGACAGTGTAAAAGTGCTTTCCTTATAGTGCTGCCCTATAAAAAGGCTCATTTGCCCAAATCTCAGTCTGTAGGTCCTGTGCATTCATAGATTCCCAACCGGTCCCATAAATGCTCGATTTCCGGTAAATCTGGCAACCGGACAGGCCAACCTCATGGAGACCTTCCTTGCACAGATGGTATCCAGCTGACAAATTCCAGTTGGAAGCCCTGCCATGAGAGCCAACACAGGATGTCCTGCACATATGGCTGAACTGTTAGTGTCCCTCGTATCACTACTAGGGGTGACTGACTGTAGTATGCGATGGCTCCCCAGATCATCATACCAGCAGCTGGGGCAGTGTGTCACTCCACAGCAAAAGCAGGATTGAAGCGTCACCACGAGACCTCCATACTCGAACTTGACCATCATCGGATCCCAAACAGAACCTGGATTCATCACTAAAGACGATACGGTTCCAGTTCGTAGCAGTCCAGGTTTCTCGTTCATGACATCACTGCAAATGAAGGTGATGGTGGCTGGCTGTCAATGGCAGGACACGTAACGGGTGCTGTGACAACAAATTTCCTTCTGCTAAGCTGGAAATGGTCCGTGCAGAGACAGCGGTGTGTAGTGAAGGCGCCCCCTGTGTCTGACTGTAGGAGCTGGTTGTGCTTGTCGGTGGATCAAGTGATCCTCTCTACTGGGGGTCTGTCTGGGCCGTCCGGAGCCTGGTCACCGTGTGTGGGTGCCCCCAGAAAATCACTGCTCCCAGCACGTCCTAACATCTAGGTCAGAACGGCCCAGATGGAGGCAATTCATCAAACCACCATCCTGCTTCTCTCAGTCCAATGGTGGTCCCGTTCATATAATTGTTTTGTTATTGAGACACACTGCTTGTATCCCTTCGTATGTGTTCCAGATTGTGAAAATGTCTTTGAATGACATATATTGTCCCCTTAATCCAGCACCATGGAATGAAAATGGTTGTACTTCTAGCAAAATAAAAGCCAAACATCCAGCTTGTGCTCGAATGACAATGCAAGCCGTCACCAAGTTTAAGGACGCGAGATCTGTTGATGTCAAAACCGCGACATTTCTGTATAAGCTTAAGGGTTTGTTTTATTGCTCCTTGCTTTTGGCTTGCAGGAGAACTTGCAGGATATCCTGTGTAACCACCTAGGTTTACAGATTATTTTGACTCACTTGTACTTGTTGGAACTTGACCTGCATTCTGTGAAAAGCTGGAGCAATAGCAGGAGCTATTACCAAAGTGCTTCAGTACAAAGATTGGTGATATTTATTATTTAATTCTGCTATAATAGATAGTTTGCCAAGAAACAAACTTTTTTTTGGTTTTACGTTGATGAGGGCAGGACATCATTCGGGTGTTTTTGTTTGCTGCTAAATCTGTGCTTTGTCTTTAAACGTTTTAAACCTGTATGTACCACACTGATTTAGATTAGATACCAATATTTTAGCAGCGGTATAATGCCCATATATGATTATTTCTCTGGTTCTTTATTAGAATACAACCAGAAACTAAAGGACATTTATATGCAGTATTAAATAAAATGCAATCTGCAATACAGTCGTTATGATGTTCTGTGAAACAGGTCATTGACCGAAATGGACATTGACTGGACCTTACCATAGTCCCACATAAATATTAAGGGTTTTTCCACAAGAAAATGGTGTGCAAATGATACGTAAATGCATCCGAGATACCACTGAAAACACGAGTACAATAACTCGACCATCTGCACAGCATCCGAAACTTAAACTGTTCTACACATCACTCCCTCCAAAATACACAACACCATGGTTCTTCAGTTACAAGCACACACTAACCACCACACAGAAGAAGATGAACACACAATGGAATATAAAGATAAATAAACACCTCACTGGCTGCACACAACCAAGAGGGAATGAGTTAAGTTATAGAAACACTAATGTCCAGAACAGGTAATGCAGGATCACCTTTTAAACACTTTAAACTTTTAAGGAGGTAAATCCAGAAAGATTGTGGAGTTACTAGTAGGAAGTCACACCAGTCACATGACCGGCACTCAGCACTTCTCGGTATTTGTCGGTGAAGCCATGGAGCTTACAGTGTTACAGTGGCATGGAGCTCTGTTTGTGTCCATGTCCTAAAAGTGTCCAAACCGTACCCTAGTTCCTACGTCTGCACGTACTTGATGCAAAGTGAATCAGTATTCATGAAAAAATGTAAACAAAACATCGAAGCATGACCTAAGTAATATTAAGGGCAGTGTAATTTGTACAGCCTTCTGGTTGTTGTTCTTCCCAAAATTGTCTTGTTTTCTGAGTGTCATGAACATTTCAGCAGGTGGTCGTCTCTGTATGGAGAGGCTTTGCACCTTCCACATCCCTTTTTTCTGGTGTCATCAGCTGTTCTTTCAGTCTCTTAATAGCCGATATCTGTGGCGAGCAGTAAGGCCCTCCTAAGGGGTAACAAGCAAGTGTATGAAAAAAATGTAAAGTCACAAATCACCTCCCTCAGAATGCAGAGAAGGGGTTAGACCGTTAGACAGAGGAGCGTTTTGAATTGTATGGTGTTTTGACAGTAAAGTCAAAACATCATACAATTCAAAACGCTCCTCTGTCTAACGGTCTAACCCCTTCTCTGCATTCTGAGGGAGGTGCTAATAAGCCTCAGTGTCTATAAATGTGCTCATTTGGCTACATAATGTCAAATGGCGCCTTGCAAGGAAACTAGCAGTAATTCAGCAATAATGCAGCCAGATCTACCTACAAAATACTAGAACGTTATCTGGCAGTGGATGGACTTTATCTTCAAATAAATCTAATGCATTGGTAGTTTACTGTTTCCTTAACATCTTGGCTGCCCTGCCGCACTGTGTACATGCAAAATGTCCTATCCTACTCTGTTGAACGACTGTACTTTGTAGGATTTGTGGATTATCTTAGAACACGTTATAGACAATGAAGCTATGAAAACAGAAAAACATTGTTGTGCTCTTTTGTACATGCTACGTTTGTCATTTGTAGTTGCATTTGTGGGCTGTTGTATTTGTATTTTGGAGCCCTTAAAATAATCTATAGCCCTCACATATTGGTAAATCATTGGGGTAGCAGAAGGGTTACCCGCTGTAAGCCACTGGCTGATGGTGAAATAGGGACTTGCTATATTTTTACGGTCTAGAAAATTTCAGAATAGCTGCCTCTGGCCTGATGAAGACGAGCTCTGTATCTTCTTATAAATTTCAGAAGGTGGTCGTCTCTGCTTGAAGAAGCTTTGGGCTTTCCAAATCTTTTCTTTCTGGCAAAGTAGCTTGCTGTTTCAAAGCGTTGATCTCTCATAATAAGCTGATTTGCTGCACCTTTAGGGTCTTGGAAATTACAGAATAGCGGTGGTGGTTTCTGACAGCAACCCCTGCGTGATATTTTGCATTTTTGGACGAGATTTCTCACAGCTCACAAAACAGCATGTTGTAGATCTGTACCTGTAGACATCCATCACTGCTGCTTCTATTTAAGAGCTTCCCAGAAGTTGAATCTGTTCATCTGGACATAGATTTTGTCGGAGAAACGTTTCATCACTCATCTAAGTGACTTCTTCAGTCTCAGCTTAGTTGGAAAACTTCCCCAATCTTATATACAGCACATTTGCATAGAGCTTGTTTTCTATTTTTATTTAACAGTTTTCTGTTCTCCAAAGATTAGTCTCAAGGCTAATATATTTTGGAAGATTCTGAGCACCCAGGCCTGTGTTAGTTTGGGTTTTATGTGAAACGTTTAAACCTTTTCAGGATTTGTTTTTGTACAATTTCTAGTTTTTTTACAGCAGTGACGAGCAAATGGAGGCTCACGTCTCAGGAGAACATTTTCTTAGTTGTTTGCTCATTTTCTCACCATTGATTTGTTGTTAGAAGGAGAAAACAAGTATGTCCAATGCAAAACAAAGCAAAGCATTGAGCCTGAGTTGCATGTTCAACTCTATATTGCATTTGCTGCACCATTAACAGAACAGAATCTAGGTCTAAGAAAAACTACCCTTCTTCGTGCATGTACATAAACTAAACTCCCATAGACCTGTCAAACATGCTTGCATACTATGTCAACTCATAAACTTCTGGACAGTATGACGAACATGGCAGCTCATCTACAGCTTGTACTCATCGTATATTTCATCTCACTATAATGGTAGGACTGTTTTCGTTTTTTTCTCTGTTTCTGCAGAGTCCATGCTGTGTAAACATGCTGCATCATTTGCATATAAAACCTGTTGTGCAGCATTTATTAATGTCATACAGTGGGGCAAAAAAGTATTTAGTCAGTCACTGGTTGTGCAAGTTCTCCTACTTAGAAAGATGAGAGAGGTCTGTAATTATCATCATAGCTACACTTCAACTATGAGAGACAAAATGAGAAAAAATCCAGGAAATCACATTGTAGGATTTTTAAAGAATTGAATTGCAAATCATGGTGGAAAATAAGTATTTGGTCACCCCACAAACAAGCAAGATTTCTGGCTCTCACAGGACCTGTAAAACTTCTTTAAGAAGCTCTTCTGTCCTCCACTCGTTACCTGTATTAATGCACGACTGTTTGACCTCGTTATCTGTATAAAGGACACCTGTGCACAGCCTCAAACAGTCAGACTCCAAACTCAACCATGGCCAAGACCAAAGAGCTGTCGAAGGGACACCAGGAAGAAAAATTGTAGACCTGCACCAGGCTGGGAAGAGTGAATCTACAATAGGCAAGCAGGTTGGTGTGGAATAAATCAACTGTGGGAGCAATTGTAAGAAAACGGAAGCCAAACAAGACCATTGCTAATCTCCCTTGATCTGGGGCTCCACACAAGATCTCATCCCGTGGGGTCAAAATGATCATGAGAACGGTGAGCAGAAATCCAGAACTACATGGAGGGACCTGATGAACCTGCAGAGAGCTGGGACCAAAGTAAACAAAGGCTACCATCAGTAGTAACACACTACGCCGAGAGGGACTCAGATCCTGCAGTGCCAGCCGTGCCCCCGCTGCTTAAGCCAGTATATGTCCAGGTCCGTCTGAAGTTTGCCAGAGAGCATATGGATGATCCAGAAGAGTATTGGAGAGATATCATGTGGTCAGATGAAACCAAAAATAGAACTTTTTGGTAAAAACTCAACTCGCCGTGTTTGGAGGAAGAAGAATTCTGAGTTGCGCCATACCTACTGTGCAGCATGGGGGTGGAAAACATCATGCTTTGGGGCTGTTTTTTTCTGCAAGGGGACAGGACGACTGATCCGTGTTAAAGGAAGAATGAACAGGGCCATGTATCGTGAGATTTTAAGCCAAAACCGCCTTCCATCAGTGAGAGCATTGAAGATGGAACGTGGCTGGGTCTTCCAGCATGACAATGATCCAAACACACCGCTCGGGCAACGAAGGAGTGGCCTAGCCAGTCTCCAGACCTCAGCCCCATAGAACATGTGTGGAAGGAGTTGAAAGTCCATGTTGCCCCAAAACATCACTGCTCTAGAGGAGATCTGCATGGAGGAATGGGCCAAAATACCAGCTACAGTGTGTGCCAACTTGGTGAAGACTTACAGGAAATGTTTGACCTCTGTCATTGCCAACAAAGGTTAAGTTACGAAGTACTGAGTTGAACTTTTGTTATTGACCAAATACTTATTTTCCACCATGATTTACAATTAAATTCTTTAAAAATCCTACAATGTGATTTCCTGGATTTTTTTCTCATTTTGTCTCCCATAGTTGAAGTGTAGCTATGATGATAATTACAGACCTGTCTCATCTTTCTAAGTAGGAGAACTTGCACAATCAGTGGCTGACTAAATACTTTTTTGCCCCACTGTATTTCTAACTGGAGATCCTCTGATCATCTTTACTCCTCAAAGACTCAGCCTTTCATAGATACTGCTTTTACTATATCATGATTATAATCATCTCATTATTAGCTCTAAATAGCTCCCATCCCAAATTCTTGTGGAATGTGTTACAGTGCTGAAATGAAGGAATGGATGTTTAACAAATGAAATGAAGGTGACCAGGAAAAAAAACATGAAATATCTCGGGTTCATACTGTCTGCAATTAAATAAAAGTCAAAGGAAATGTAAGGAACACCACTCGTATTTGTATTTCAGTGAAACAGAAGGTCAAACACGTATCCCTTAAGACAGAAACGGAAACCAGCTTCGGTTATAATCTATTTTGTTCATAGATTTTTAGAGATGGCAATAATTGCTTTATGTTTTATTTCGTTGCAATATCATTATAATATCTAATCAGGAGGTTTTAGAACTGAGTCTATTCCTAATATCATTGATGCATACACAAATCACCCTCTGTGTTTGTTTGTGCATGGTGTAGACTCTGAATGTGATGTGCTTATTCAGTGCTGATTAATAATGAAACCAGGTGTAAAATACTATTCCTTAGAAACCAGAATTATGAACCTGAAATGAGGAATTTAGAGTCTGCGTGTCATTAATAATTCTCATTCATCCTTCCAGTTATTTCCGTGCTCATACATCATACAGCGAGTAAAAGAGTTTGAGATTACTGTTTCAATAATTTAATTTAATTACAGTCTCGTGAGAGAGAAGTGCCCAAAGCAACCGGTCCTTTTTTCTTAATGTAGTGAAGGTTTAATCTGTCTCAAACAAAGAGAGTGCGCTAAAGACCCTGTACAGCGCTGCCCAACGTATACCTGTGATGTAGAGCATGCAGCGCTGTACTGAACTCCAACTACCATGTTTTACTTAATAATTATTACAGATTCCTACTGTATGTTAATTATTTATTGGAGTACTGCCACAGTATTATTATTGTTTTGTCCCACTAGCAGAGGTGGGAGTTAAATTCACTTGAAAACCCACTACCATACCAGTCGTATTCTCTCTTGCTCGTTGGCACCTGTTTGTCCTAGAGACTTTTTTGTGTAAGTTCCTCGTGTTTGTGTGGATGACTTTCCTCTAATGGTGTTTGTAAGTGAATGGACCTGTCCTATTGTAAGTAGTACTCCTTTGTACCTGTATATTCTCTCTAACCTATGACTCTATAAACTGGTTCACATTCCCTCGGTGAGTCTCTGGTTCATCTGGCTGATCTTCTGTGTTGTTCCTAACCCTGTCTATTGATCCATTTTTGGCTTCTGTCAAACAATAGTATCAGTCGTTCCAATCGCTCCTCAATCAATCGGGTTTTTAGCAGGGTCTCTGGCGCATTTACGCTTAAGGTGGTAGTCACTTCAGGATCCTGTAGATGGCATTGGACTGGATGATCAGGCTGTAAATACCTGCAGGATGTGTGAAAGGATTTATAGTTTGAGAAGAGGTGAATGTCTCGTTCCACGTGTGGAAAATTGGTCGGTTAAAGGAAGTGTTTGCATTTGGGCGTGCCGAATGCCATAGTGTGAAGCAAGAAGCTGAATTTGGAGGAGCATCCGTGCACACGGTCATACAGGTCCCAGTGTACAGGAAATTTTCATCAGAATTTTGGCTGAAAGACGAAACCGACGTACAGGGACCTCAGGCGTGTTCTTTTAAGCAAGAATTGCTTCTAGAAGTCAACACAGGTCCTTCAGAACTGATTTCTGAAAGAACACCTCTCAGGGAACTGCATACCATGAACATATGGAGCAGAGTGGCACACGAGGCCTTTTCTCACTTCTGCTCGTAAAGGTGCCCGGTTACAGTGGGTGAAAACATCCAAAAAATCGGACCGTTCATGACTGGAAAATCCCCAAATATGAATCCTCTTGAAACTCCAGGGAAGGCGTCCATGGAATCTGACCGACCTGCTCGTTCCTTATTGATAGTACAGTAGCATAAAAAGACTGTGTGACTCAGGTAATGTCTGGTCCACGTCCAACATTAAATGGCACATATTTGTATGTGAAAGAAGGGAAATGCAAGCCGACTGGGAGGAGAGTTTTATTTACTGTAATCATTGACTGAACCAGTAGGGAGAGCAAACGCAGAACTAAACATAGAACTTTACAAACCTTAGACAAACAAGTACCCTCGTAAACATCGTCTGCAGCGTTACATCACAGGAATGTAGTTATAATCCAGACTCATCAGTGTATGAAAGTATAACTGTATGAAGTGTAACACGAACTGAAATACTGTACACGAGTAGCAAAGTGCTAAAGGCTTACTAATTACTATATTCACCTTAGTACTGTAATTACTATAGTCTGTATTTTTATTAATCATGTTCCTAAGTTATTCTGTTTATCTTATGTGTATGTAACCTATTATTGTAAATATATTATGTAGTTAATTTAGTATTGCTGTATAACATCCAGGCTGCCTTTTTGGGTCCTGGTCCTCCCAAGGTTTTTTCCTCTTCTTACGGCCTTTCAGCACCGAGTCTGATTTTTATGGATGAGAAAACATGGTGTATTATGCCATACTTCACCGAGTCTGAAACTGACGGACCGCCATGCCGTGCAAAATTATTAACCGGTGCTGTTCTAATTTCTGTGTTGTTCGGAGGCGTTAAAATTTTCTGGGGGTCTGGAGCCGATTAACTCAACGTACATTATTCCTTTTGGGAACAATTTGCTCGGGATCCGTTGTTTTTGGCTCTAGACAAGCCTTCTGCAATGGATTAATGACGAGAACCGAGGTACCTCTGTACAGGAAATTTGTATGCAGTATTAAACAACTGGAAAAAAACGTATTTAGTGTTCCCTCCTCTTACTCTTGAGCAATGGCATCACCTGGGAGCTTCATCGGGATGCCGAGTTGATCCTTTTACAGCAAAAAGGGAAGGGTAGCAGCCAAGAAACCCCTTTTTCAGAAGGGGAACAGGGTGAAAGGGCTAACATGTGCTGGAATGAAGAGCAGTGGAAAAGAGGATTCCTATAAAGAATTGACAAGTGTGCTATGCAATGCATGCCAAAGGCTCTTTGAATTTGTAATGTGTCCTTACCCACACCCACACCCACACCCACACACACACACACACACACACACACACACACACACATCAACTTCTTGAGCATTGTGATCTTGTTTATGTAGGATATTTAGGTGTTACAACATCTGACTGCCAATGACTGAATGAAGTAGAGAACGTTAATAAGCTATTTCAGTTCCAGGACTAAACAGGACTTAGACCACACCCCCTTCTTCCATACGTGTCCGCTGTAGGAGCTGACCGGTCTTTGACTATTCGTCCTCGTACTCAGCAGGGGGCGCTGCACTGTGTGTTGAGACACATTCCTCCTGTAGCTAAACACTTCTGTTTTTTGTACCACAGCAGATCTTCTATCCATTCGGACATTCATTAGTTTAGTCGGCACTTGTGGTTTTCTGCTGTGAATTTGACAGGCAGGTTTTTATCTCACTGTCTTCTTAATATTTAATAAAAGTGCATGATGGAGGATGGTGGCATCAAAATCTGGCATCTTATCGAGAGCTTACACCCTTGGCTTGGTTCTGGATGACCACTTTTGCAGACATAAATGTTTTTTCTTTATCACGTGTTTAATGTTTAACAGTTCGGTTACAGTTCAGGTGGAACGCAGACCTGTTTTCTTCATTTCATTTGTTGATTAACATCCATTCCTGCATTTCAGGCCTCCAGAAAAAGGTTGGGCGGGGTTTAAATTTAGGGCTAGTAATGATGTAAAAAAAGGAAAGTAATGACATGATTTCAAACAGGTGATTATAATCATCATTTGGTACAAAAGCAGCATCCATGAAAGGCTTTGAGGAGTAGAGATGGGCAGAGGATCTCCAGTTTATCAACAAATGTGTGAGAAAATGATTGAAATGTTTAAAAACAATGTTCCTCAAAGACAGACTGGAAGGGATTTATATATTTCTGACTCTACAGAGCATAATATCATTAAACCAATCAGAATCTGGAGGAATTTCCTAAAAAGCCTACACTGAAGAGGGGTGATCTCCGCTCCCTCAGACGGCACTGCATCAAGAACCGTCATTCATCAATAGCTAATAGAACCACATGAACAAGGGATTCCTTTATCAAACCTTTACCAAGCTCTACAATACAGAGTTACATTCACAGATACCACTTAAAACGTTACTGTGCTAAAAAGAAGCCTTAGTCCTTAACCACCATTGGAATTCTGGATTCTCATAATCAGCTACACTATAATAACAAGTATTAATCAATTTAACCGTAAAGTAAATAAATGATTTTCTGTTGTGCCTCTTGGTTGTAGCATCAGCCCCTGACCCTCAGGAACATGACCCTGCTCAGACCTTTACACTATGTTTGTTTTTTGAATGATAAGGCTTATTAAGCAGTTCATTTCTGTTTCTCTAAAGCCTGTTGAGCAGGATTGCCTACATCTGTCCTGGCTTCGTTAGGCCTGACCCGTGCCAGTCCTCGCTCCTCAGAGCCACGCCCTGTTCTTGTTGACTGCCAGTTTTTGTCGGTGACGTTACAGGATTGTGACAGAAGCCAGGTTTGCTGTCACGTTTTGTTCTTTTAACCTTCTGTAGTTTAGGTCAGGCTTGAATGAAATCAGTGCTTTGTATTTCCTCTCATCCTCTTAATCATGTGATCTCCCTTCGTACCGTGACGAGGAGCTAAATGGATTTTAATGATTTTAATTTTAATGAGACAACAGTTTGAAAATCACCTAAAGTCGCTAGAAACTGGGTGTGGTCATGACATTGAAACAGGCACTTCTGTCTGACTAAAACAGCCGTCCTGCTACACTCCCCAACAGAACCTCATATAACGAAGCTGTTACTAGCAGAGACGTTCCTGCACTTCAGGCCTGTAACACATTCCAAAAAAAGTTGGGACGGGGGAAATTTAGGGTTAGGAATAAGGTACAAAAAACTAATAATGATAGGATTTTAAAGAGGTTGCTCTAAAATCTCAGTGTACTTTTCTGCTCTAATGCTGCACCACAGAAGTGGAAATGACCTTTAGCAAGGGCCCTGACCCGACCCCATACCATGTTAGAGCCTGGCTTGTGGACTTGTTCCTCATAACAGTCTGGATTCCAATAGAAAAAAAGATCTGTGATACTGATGGGTCTGAGCACAATCCCCGTCCCCACTGTATGATGGTCCATCCCAGATCCTCCGAGCCCAGAGAAGCCGACGCCCCTTCTGGACATGGTTATAACATAAGGCTGCTTTGTAGCACAGTAACGTTTTAAGTGGTATCTGTGAATGTAACTCTGTATTGTAGAGCTTGGTAAAGGTTTGATAAAGGAATCCCTTGTCCATGTGGTTCTATCAGCTATTGATGAATGATGGTTCTTGATGCAGTGCCGTCTGAGGGAGCGGAGATCACTCCTCTTCAGTTTAGGCTTGTGCTCTTACCCTTTATACTGAAATTCCTCCAGATTCTGAATGGTTTAATGATGTTATGCTCTGTAGAGGGAGAAATATATAAATACCTTCTGATCTTTCTTTGAGGAACATTGTTTTTAAACATTTCAATCATTTTCTTACACATTTATTGATAAACTGGAGATCCTCTGATCATCTTTACCCCTCAAAGACTCAGGCTTTTGTGAATGCTGCTTTTGTACCAAATCATGATTATAATCACCTGTTTGAAATCACATTTAGTTTTTATCTCATTTCTGTCCCGTCCCAACTTGTTTTGGAAAGTGTTGCTGGCCTGAAATGCAGGAATGGATGTTTTTTTAACAAATGAAATGAAGTTGTCCAAAAAGACCCATGAAATGACTTGGGTTCGTATCGTCTGCAGTGAAAGACAAGCCAAAGGAAATATAAGGAATGGTGTTTGCCCGCTTCCTGATTTCCTATTTCTTTGCATGTTTGTCACATATAAGTGCTTTGGAACATCAAACCAATGTAAATATTAGTCAAAGACAACACAAAGAAACACAAAATGCAGTTTTAAATGAGGGTCTTTATTATTAAAGGAGAAAAAAATCCAAACCTACATGGCCCTGTGTGAAAAAGTGATTGCCCCCCAAACCTAATAACTGGTTGGGCCGCCCTTAGCAGCAACAACTGCAGCCAAGAGTTTGCTCAGTAATCGCTAAGTGTACTCATGGCGGGAGACGTGAAATGCGAGGAATTCCACCCCATTGGCAGCTCGTGCTGTGGTTTACAAACCTGTGTGGGTTTTACGAACCTAATCAGCAGGTCGTACCAGATTTGGTGATACTGGCTTGTGGTTTGTGCCCCAACATGCTCCGACACTGAGGCCAGGATTAGACTGAAAAATGGTCTCTGCAGAGACAGAGAGAGAGAAGGTTTATATTTTCCTGATTATGCTACAGTTATAAGATTATACAGAATATGCAGATACAGATTATATTGCAGCATAATGGCACTCTGACTGAAGCACTTCAAGTATTCAGTCATAACAAAGCAACAATTTTATAATTATAAAATAAAGACTGCCAAAATAAACTGGAAAAGCACAGAATGGTTGCTGTTTGGTTTCTGTGGGTTTGATAGGTGGATAAGTGCTGCTGCCTGACGGGAGAAGGTTCTGGGTTCAATCCCAGGGTGGAGCGGTCTGGGTTCTTTCTGTGTGGAGTCTGCATGCCCTCCTCGTGTCCACATGGGTTTACTCCGAGTACTCTGGTTTCCTCCCACAGTCCAAAATTAGTCCTAATATTAGGTTAATTGATTACGCTGAATTGGCATTGACTCGAGTGTTTATATACGACTAGTCCTGATGTGACCTTGTGTCTGCCGCTGAAATGGCCACTGATGCTGATAGCGACACTGAATAAAACAAATAAAGGTACAGACAAACTATGGTATCCTAGGTGGTTGCTATGCTGTTGCCACAGGTGATTAGGTTTTTGCTAAGTGGTTACTTTGGTGTCCCAGATGGTTGCTATGCTGGAGCTAAGTGGTCTCTGTGGTGTTGCTACATGGTTTTCACAGTGTTGCTAAGTGTTTTGCTAAGTGACTACATTGGTATCCCAGGTAATTGCTATGGTGGTGTTAAGTGGCTGCTAGGTGGTTTCTTTGTTTTTGCTATTTGGGTAAGTGGTTGCTATGGTGTTGC
This sequence comes from Ancistrus triradiatus, assembly GCA_025084515.1. Taxonomy (NCBI): domain Eukaryota; kingdom Metazoa; phylum Chordata; class Actinopteri; order Siluriformes; family Loricariidae; genus Ancistrus; species Ancistrus triradiatus. The sequence continues at coordinate 4,048 of JAJAGP010000041.1, read as the reverse complement.
TGGATGGTTGCTAAGGTTTCACAGATGGTTGCTGTGGTGTTGCTATGTCAGTGCTAGGTGGTTGCTAAGGTGTTCCAGGTGGTTGCTATGGTGTTGCTAAGTGGTTGCTAGGTGGTTGTTATGGTGGAGCTAAATGGTTGCTGTGGTTTCATCAGTTGGTTGCTATGGTGTTGCCAAGTGGTTGCCGGGTGGGTGCTACAGTGGCACAAAGTAATTGTAATGACATTTCAGGCAGTTGCTATGGCCCTGTTTAGTGGTTGCTAGGATGTTGCTATGGTATTTCAGTTGCTATGGTGTATCAGCTGGTTGTTAGGTGGTTGCTATGGTTACCATGTGGTTGGTGGGGTGATACTAGGGTGTTTTTGTCATTGTGATAAGAGATGGATGCCAAAGCTTTTGCCTCCGATCTAAAGGCTGTGTCCAAGCTCGGATGGATGAGTCAGACGGAGCAATCAGGAGCCGATCCCTCAGACCAGGAGAGTAGTATCAACCACAGCGATATGTGTGTTTATTTATATATATATATATATATATATATATATGCTTTGCAATGCACAACCATAATTAATGAATTATAAGGAGTTTATTAGATCCACTGACTTAAAAAAATTGGTTTGGATTTAAATTTTTTAGGCTGATGGGAGGTTATTCATGGATGCTCTATAGCTCTAACTTGAATATTTCTGACTGATAGCTTTTATCTCATTTAGAGTCACTAGTCCGTTAACGGAAATGATAAGGTTGATGCTGTGCTTTGGTTCTAACACCGGATCTCCCTCTGATTTGCTTCTGCTGGTAGAATAGTGGATCTTAGTAACAGCCTGCCTTAGAAATCAGACCCATTTTATTTAGTGAATGGAGATAAACTTTCTTTATTAATACATTAAATCTTATTAATCGATATATTTGTGTTTATTTTCTGTATAATAATCAGTTCTTGATAAATTGTGTTCCTTGATTGTCAGGACTGAAGCCCCTAGTGTGATGATGATGATGATTTAGCAGTGGGGGAACCATAGAATGGAACCATTTTGCCTCAGACAGAACTGTAGTAATGTCCTAACAATGCACTCGGGTTTGTGGTATAAGGTGAGATCCTGACACTGGTGTGCTCAGTCTGTCGTGTTTTTCTTCCTCTTTAGGGCAGGAATGGCAACAAAAACATCATGTTGATTACAAATGAGCAGAAGGCGCCTGCGAAGCGGAAGAATGTCGGGCTGGTGGTGGGAGTCGTGTTGGCGTTGCTGGTCCTGGGGGCCGTGGCTGGGTTTCTAACATGGTGGTTTGCTGGTAAGAGCCTGTTGATATCTAATACTTTAAGAAGCCTGAATATTTAGGAATTGCTTACTTAAATGTGTGTGTTCATGTAAGATACACAATGAAGGGATCAATATTCGTTCCTTCCTCCAGTCAAACCCAAAGTACGGCTAACGGAGGAGCCCAAACCGGGGGCGATGAGGAGTTTGGGGACGCGAGTGTTCAGTGGACAGATGAGGCTGGTGGACGCCCCCTACAGCCCGGCATACGAGGATCCCAACAGCATCGACTTTAACCAGACCGCCACAACACTGCAGGACATCGTGAGTTACAGGAACGCTTCTAAAAAACTGGGATTTGTTTACTGACTTTACTACAAAATGTATTACTACATTTACAAACTGGGTTTTATTTTTCATTAATACTGGTACAAGATCAAAGGTGGCAAAAGTACACAAGTTCTTTACTTAATCAAAATATAATCATAATAGGAAATAAAAATCTGTTTTGTATATATCCAATTCACATCTGAATGACAGAAAATTATAGAGCAGTTGCTACGGAGACAGCAACAATCCTAAGATAGAGTATGTACAAAATAGATATGTTTTTTAAACTTTAAGTGTTGGTCATGTACAACTTGAGTGACCCAGGTTTAATCCCCAACTTGTTTAGTCTCTGTGGAGTTTGGTATGTTCTTGAATTGCCCCTAGTTTGAGATTGGGGAGGTGTTTGATGCCCTGTGAGAGACTAGTGCCCCGTACAGGTGTGTTATGCCATGCATGCAGTGTTTTGTGGACACAGACCGCAGATCCATAACGATTAAGAAGAGAATAAACTCAATGTGTATTACATTTTTATTCGCTTGGCTGTAATTACTCCTAAGTCCAGCAGATGGAGCTACAGATTATTGAATCACTAAATGCATTTCTACCCATTTATTTATTTATAGCAATGTGATTAAAATACATAATTAAATTATTGTTTAAAAATGCAATCCAATTAATTAAATATAATTTAGTACACAGAATCATTTTTATACTTTTAGTCTCTGGCCACCTTCCTAGAGCTGGTAAATGTTTTTGTTTGTTTGTTTGTTTTTTTATCTTCTTTTGTCTTTTCCTTTTAAATTGTCTTTAACTATTTTTCTCTTCCATTTATTTTATTTTGTTTAACTTTTTATATTATCTTATGTTATTTTAATATTTTTATATTATTTATTTAATTTTTATGTATTTTTTATAGAATTCACTGATTGAAAAAATGTTTAATTTACCTTTATTTATTATGCTCAAGGTGATAGAACTTTTGTTGTATTTTATTGAATTTAATTAATGTTTTCCTTTCATTTTACTTTATTCTATATTATTTTATTTTATTATTTGTATATTATTTATTTTATTTGTATTTTGTTTTATGAAATTCACCAATTGTTTTTTATTTTATTTTATTATTTATTTATTTTAGTTTTGCTTGAGGTGATAGTTCTGTTTTTGTCTTATTTTATTGAATTTATTTTTAAATGTTATTTTACTTTATTCTATCTTATTTTAATATTTCAGTATTATTTATTTCATTTTAATATATTTTTATCCAATTCTCTTATTGTTCTTATGACATTTATCATTTATTTATTTTTATTTTGTCTGCTCGAGGCCTTAGATGTTTTGTTTTCATTTTTAATTATTTTATTGAATTTATTTAAATCTTTATTTTATTTTACTTTATCTTACATTAGCCTTTTTAATATTTTATAGTATTTATTTACTTTGAATATATTTATATCTAATTTACTGATTGCTCTTTCTACTTTTATTATTTATTTATTTATTTATTTTTATTTATTCTGTTCAAGGTGATAGAAGTTTTGTCTTTAGTTTATTCTATTTTACTGCATTTATTTAATATTTTTATTTAGCTTTATCATATATTATCTTTATTTTTATAATATTTATTTTAATGTAGTATATTTTAGCCAATTTACTGATTGATGTTACTACTTTTATTTATATATTTTTATTTATTCTGCTTTTTAGGTGATAGGTTTTTATTCTGTTTTATTTTATTTAAATTAATTTTATAACATTTTATTTTCTGATCTCTATATTTGATTGTTTGATGTCTAGTTTATCTATTCATCCCTTTGTTGTTCTTTTCACCCGAGCTGTTATGTTCCTATGTTAGGTTACATTATAAATGAGCTCCTCCCTCGATGTACTCCAAGAGTAAATAAAGGTACAAGCAATATAAAGCTAAATGTTTATTTACTTGTTTTACCTGAAAGCATCAAACGGCCCTTATGGCCAGTCCCATCAGCTGTCTGAGGACAGCGGCGCCTCGTCTCTGCTGCTGCTCATCTGTTGGTGCTCCACACACTCCGTTACGATCCGTAAAGCATCTCTCAGCATATGCCGAGTTTGAACCCTAACCTGCATATCTGAATATTTATGAGAAAACCATGTAGGCGTTTCACTCACACACACACACACACACACACACACACACTCACACACACACACACACAGTAACCTTGAATCACTTTAATGCACTCCATTATGCTGATGTTTTCCTCCTCTGTCTGCTTAATGAAAATCCTGAAGTGTTTGTGATTGAATTGCTGTTTGAAGGCTTCGCTCAGGACCGGCGAGCTTTTATTCGATTTAAAGCTTTAAAAGATATTTAATGTTTAGAAAAGCTTTGATATTCAAGATGTGGAAGTTTTGCAAGGTTTTTCGATAAGTGTTTGCTGCCTGTATTAGATGCTATCTGGATTGTGCTGCTTCTTGTCCGC
>JAJAGP010000040.1:833543-1181365 GCA_025084515.1 Ancistrus triradiatus | reverse complement strand
AACAACCAGTAAATATCCCAGTAAACAACCAGTCAATATCCCAGTAAACAACCAGTAAATAGCCCAGTAAACAACCAGTAAATATCCCAGTAAACAACCAGTAAATATCCCAGTGAACAGCCAGTAAATAGCCCAGTAAACGGCCAGTAAATAGCCCAGTAAACAACCAGTAAATATCCCAGTAAACAACCAGTAAATAGCCCAGTAAACAACCAGTAAATAGCCCAGTAAACAACCAGTAAATAGCCCAGTAAACAACCAGTAAATAGCCCAGTAAACGGCCAGTAAATAGCCCAGTAAACAGCCAGTAAATAGCCCAGTAAACAACCAGTAAATATCCCAGTGAAACATCTAATAAACTCCCAGTAAACACCCAGTGATAAAATAAATACCCAGTGAACACGAGTACACTCCCAGAACTCCATTAACACGTTATACTGAAGTTTGTCTGCTCTGGAGCTAAACGTTTCCGGTTTGGTTCTTCGGGTCCTGTGGCTGCAGAGCTTCTCGTTTCGTACCTGCTGCACCCACAGGTCAAAGCTAACCCATACAGGGCCCTCACCTTCCCGCCCCCGCCTCGCACCGCTTTGATCATGACAGGGTAGCCGATGCTGGCAGCTTCGGCCCGAAGCTTCTCATCCGATTGGTCGTCGCCGTGGTAACCCCCGATGATGGGAACGCCTGCTGCAGACATGATGTGCTTGGACGTGCTGATAAGAAACGATTAGAGAAACTTTAACCAGTTTCTACTGATACATCTACAAAGCATCCATCCACCTACCAAATCCATCCAATCACCCACCTTTTGATGCCCATATCACGAATGGCTGATGATGGAGGCCCGATGAAGATGATTCCCTCCTGTTTGCACAGTTCTGCAAACTCCGTGTTCTCAGAGAGGAAACCGTACCCGGGATGAATCGCCTTCAACGTACGCACAAAACGCAGCGTTAACAACGAATCAGGATATTAATCTAGTGTATTAAAAAAAAAAAAAAAAACAGAAGGTTTTATATATATATATATATATATATATATATATATATATATATATATATATACACACACATTTTTTATTTTTTTATTTTTTTATAGATTTAAGTTTAAAAAAAAAATAAAAAATCTCCCATAGCAATGCACTGATGGAATGTTCAGATTCAAAAGCTGACAAAATTCATTATTTAACTGAAATGAATGATGTCACTGTACAGCCAAAAGTATTGGGACAGAAACCCACATTCTTTCTACATTTCAAGTACTGCTGTAGGTCCTTCAGGAAATGCCTGAAGTTTTCTCTAATTGATTTTAAAATGTATCCATGAGCAGAAATGTGTCATACATAAACACATAAGGCAGTCCGTCTCGCCAGAGTGCTGACCGCTGCATTTTATATCGGCTCCGCACTTCGATCGGGAGCCACGTGCCCGCCCTCCCTGCTTCAGATCGGCGTGTTCGTGCTTCCACAGTCGTTTTCCGGACCTCGTCACTCTCTGCTCAGTTCCTCCAGTCCCAGAACATTGTGTGTGTGAACGTCATACTTTTATTAATCTCAAATACCTGATATATGCTAAATCTGTCGTGTACCTGTGCAGAGGACTTCTTGGCCACGTCTAGAACCTTCTCCATACAGAGGTAACTCTGCTGTGACGGCGCAGCTCCGATATGAAAGGCTTCATCCGCCTGTAATGTAAACAACACGTTTATAACAGGACGTTACATCGGCACTACATAACACAGTTTTATGCACAAGCCTGCACATTCCTCCAGCTAACTATCCCATTATCCATCCATCCATCCACTATCCAGCTACAAATTCCTTCATCCATCCGTCTACTTAATCATCCAGTACTGTGCCAAAGTTTGAGGCATTCTAGATTTTCCAGGCCTCGGAAACCTGACCAGCAAAGGTCTGTAAGTAAGAACACACGTACATTGATGCCATCATTGAGTCCGAAACTGACAAACCAGACGCTGGGTAAAATAATTGGAGCCTATTCTAATTTCTGCATTGTTAAAATCAGGCTGACCAATCAGAGCTCGGTTGCCGGGCAGAACAGCTCATCAAGAGCTTATAGGACGAGCAACAGGCTGCCTCTAAAAACATGGATATTAAAGAACAGATCTGGTGAATAGAACTGAAAGGCTGGAGAATGACGGAGATAAAGCTCACAGGGACTGGATGGAAGCGTCTGATTATTTATCTAAGATAAAACACAAACTATAAAAAGCTTCCTGCTCTCATCTTCACTCGGGTTTTTGTTTTTTTAAGCTGATGTGAAAAAGACACGGAGAAATCTGAAACACATTAAAAGAAGGGATGTTAAAGAAAGAAAAAGTAGGGAGTTTAAAGAGGGTTAAAAATTGCATCCGGGTTTTTTTCTTCATGCGAAAACAGGTGGATAAGTCTCTTCTACTCATCCATCTATGCTTCATCCCATTCGGCCATATACCCAGTAGCAGAGCACAAGGAAAGGAGCCTAGACCTTCACACATGCCTACAGTCCTGTTACATACTGGGGTTTCTAATCATTTTAGCCATAAATGGATTTCTGTGAGGATCCCTCTGTAGCGATATCGCGGGGCCAGCCAAAGCTTCTCTCTGCGGCGGTTTCGGCTCTTTCTCACAGTGCTGTTTCTGTGACACCACTCAGAAGGTGTTACCCCACATCGACACTTGTCTGGAGAAAGTAAAACGGCTGCTTTTCTCACCAAGGCCACATGCATGGAGTGTCTGTCGGCGTCGCTGTACACGGCCACCGAGCGCACCCCCATCCTCCTGGCCGTACGCATCACCCTGCACGCGATCTCTCCTCGGTTAGCGATCAGGACCTTCTCGATCCTCCCTGCGTGCGCACAGACACAAACACACAAAGGTTAAGCCGTCCTAATGGTGCGGGAATATGCCGGGACCATGACGCCGAAGCTCAAAAGCGTGCAGACAGTACAGTCCTGACCCCTAACCCCGTTCCCAGTTTTTGGGAAATTTGGATTTTTAACTATGGAAAAAAAAACTTGAACCAGGCCGAAAATTTCCCAATAAACATCGTGTTGCATTCAGTGTGTTTAGATTTTTTAAACACTTTAAAGTACAGGCTTTAACATTGCGCCTTTTTTATTGCATGCACACAGTTACAAGTGGTGCTTAAAAGTTTGTGAACCCTATATTTCTGCATAAATAAGATAAATAGATTTATAAAGATTCTAAGATAAAGAGAACCCAGTTACACAAATGAGACAAAAATATTATACTTGGTCATTTATTTGTTGAGGAAAATTATCCAATATTACGTATTAGTGAGTGGCAAAAGTATGTGAGCCTCTAGGATTAGCAGTTCATTTGAAGGTGAAATTAGAAATTAGGTGTGTTCTATCAATGGGATGGGCAAATCAGGTGTGAGGTGGGGCACCCTGTTTTATTTAAGAAACAGGGATCTATCAAAGTCTGCCTCACAACACGTTTGTGGAGTGTATCATGGCACGAACAAGGAGATTTCTGAGGCAGGGCTCACAAAAAGAGTTGTTGTTTGATGCTCATCAGCTGGAAAAGGTTACAAAACATCTCTAAAGAGTTTGGGACTCCACCAATCCACAGTCAGACAGATTGTGTACAAATGGAGGAAATCCAAGACCATTGTCACCCTCCCCAGGAAGTGGCTCGACCAACAAAAATCAGTCCAAGAAGCAAGGCGTTGTATTATTTGGTGAGGGTCACAAAGGGACCCCAGGGTAACTTCTAAGCAACTGAAGGCCTCTCTCAACATTGGCTAAGTTTAATGTTCATGAGTCCACCATCAGAAGAAACACTGAACAACAACTGGTGTGCATTGGCAGGGCTACAAGGAGAAAGCCACTCTCTCCAAAAAGGAAACATTGCTGCTCGTCTGCAGTTTGCTAAAGATCACGTGGAGAAGCGCCAGAAGGCTATTGGAAGAACAGAATGTTTTGTGGACGGATTGGAGACCAAAAAGATAGAACTTTTTGGTTTAAAAGAAAGTGTTATGTTTGGAGAGAAAGGAAAACCCTGCATTCCAGCATAAGAACCCTTATCCCATCTGTGAAACATGGTGTGGTGGTAGTATCATGGTCTGGGCCTGTCTTGCTGTATCTGGGCCAGGACGGCTTGCCATCATTGATGGAACAATGAATTCTAATGATATCAGAGAATTCTTAAAGGAAAATGTCAGGACATCTGTCCATGAACTGAATCCCAAGAGAAGGTGGGTCATGCAGCAAGACAACGACCCTAAGCACACAAGCCGTTCTACCAAAGAATGGTTAAAGAAGAATAAAGTTCATGTTCTGGAATGGCCAAGACAAAGTCCTGACCTTAATCCAATGGAAATGTTGTGGAAGGACCTGAAGTGAGCAGCTAATGTGAGGAAACCCACCAACATCCCAGAGCTGAAGCTGTTCTGTAGGAGGAATGGGCTAAAATTCCTCCAAGCCGGTGTGCAGGACTGATCAACAGCTACAGGAAACGTTTAGCTGCAGTTATTGCTGCACAGGGGGGTCACACCAGATACTGAAAGCAGAGGGTCACATACTTTCGCCACTCACTAATATTTAATATTGGATCATTTTCCTCAATAAATAAGTATAATATTTTTGTCTCATGTGTGTAACTGGGTTCTCTTTATCTACTTTTAGGACTTGTGTGAAAATCTGATGATGTTTTAGGTCATATGCAGAAATAGAGAAAATTCTAAAGGGTTCACAAACTTAAGCACCACTGTATATATTGTACAGACTTAAATATTAAAGGCATATACAGTGATACCACATGTAGATACAGTTCTATTAGGGTGGGCAATAAGACAATATTTCATTGTATCGTGATAAAGTTATCATAATAGACAATATTTTTCTGAGCGTATCAAGGATATCGTCAGCGCTTAAAGAACACCGACCGACTGCACGTTTCAGTATAAAGAATCTGTCTCTACTGATGCATTTTGTCTGCAATCACATCTGATAAATATTGTGTATTGTGAAAATGTCTCTAATTATAGTGATATAATAGTTTTACCCTATCGCCCACCCCTAAGTTCTACCCCAAAGTGCTACTTTTGGGCCCTTAAGCCACAGGTGCTTGAACTGTACCTTATAAGTTTGTATCAGTGGCCCAGAACATTTTCAAAAAGCAGTCTCACTTACCCACTGATGCATGTCTGACACATCCTCCGGTCCAGATCAGCTTCCTATGGAGCGAGACCAGACAACTGAAAACGGTGTTACAACACCCAGAAGTAACATCACACAGCGACCGAGTGTCTGTCCGTGTTGCGTAACTAACGTAATGAACACACACACCTGAATGATGTTTTCTCTCTACTTCTCTCAAATCAGTAAAAACAAAAAAAAACACCAGGAAAATATATTAGACATATGTATAACAAAATATAAGCAACGCATGCTGGCAGGATGCACGAGAAGAAATGGACAAAAAAAACAGAACACAACACACACAAAAAAAGTAAAAGTCAGATTTATTTCTATAGCGCTTTGAAGAATAGAGCATCATCACAAAGCAGCGTTACCGTTTATCATCCACGCCTAACAAGCCCAAACTGAGCAAGCCTAGATCACCAGTGGCAAGGAGCTCCCTAAACATTATAAGGAAGAAACTCTGGGAGGACCGAGACTCAAAAAGGGACCTGAACTCCACGGGCGGCCTAGAAATTATATATAAGAATTACACCAAGTTATCTAATTAATATATTTATCGTAGTAGTTTACATAAACAGAAGCTAAATATAAAAATCAAAAAACATTTAAATAAAAATGTAACAAATGTTAAATAAAATATAATGTGATGTTATGAAAAGCACAATAACAGAGACTATAAAGGCAATAGTGTAAACAAGCAAAGTAACAGAGAATAGGCATAAATTGAGGAGCTACTTCTGACAAACCAGATACAGAACTTTAGAATGTTTCATTTAAAAGCAAGTAAAAGTACAAAGCACTTGAGAGGAGGCTTTCTGTTTTCAGAGCGACACTGACCAGCACTGTCTGTAGGCCAGCTCATGTTCAGATGAAGGGCTTATAAATTTTGGTCATGCACAAAATACAGAATGCAGATATTTCCATTAACCGTGTGGTGTTCAGTGAAAATGTGTGCAGTCTGATTCCTCCATAATGGGTTTTGGAAATAACCAATGCAAAGTTCGGCAGGTCATGTCCCTGAGTAACCTTGTGCCGTTTCAACATTAACAAATGTGATTCTGAAGTAAGAAATGTGGATGAAATGTGAACAAACAGGCAGTATAATTATGGATCCTATGCACTGGATAAAGGTGAATAAAGTTACACACTCTGCAGCAGCAGCAGCCTGCCCATGGAGGCTAGGCGCTGCTCTAACAGACCTACGGTGAGCTGAATGCAGAAGGTGAGAGCTTAGGGAACTTACTGCAGCTGCGCCCTCACAGTCCCTCTGACCTGCGGCTTCACCAGCACAGCAGCCATGTTCAGCAGCACAGCTAACTCACCTCTGCTACAGCCGCTCTGCTCCTAAAGCTCACACTCTGCTCATTACACACTCTAAATCAACCCCATAAGCTCCAGCCGCTTCTGCTAACAGACCTGCCCGGCTCTTCAGCCTCAGCGCCGGCTTATGAAGCTTAAACACCGCGGGGACGTATTATCTGCTGTTAGCTAACCTGCTAAAGGCACGGCTTGACCCGCACGGCACGCCGTAGTTCAGCGAACCAATCAGGGAACAGCATGATGAAGGCTTTGTTGAGCCGCACGTAGGGAACTTTTATTAAATTTTTATTTATTTTAAAAATTTTATTTTATTTTAAAATGTATTATTATTATTATTATTATTATTATTATTATTATTATTATATAGAGTTGTACTAATAAATAAAACGTAATATTATTTTGTTAAATTTTTTTTTTTTTTTTTTATAATTTTATTTTTTTAATGCGTTACAAAATAAATAATAAATGAAACAAAATAATGTTACTCATAACAATAACATAATAATCTGGTTTTAATATAATAATTATTAAAACATTATTATTATTATTATTATTTATTTTTATTATTATTATTACTATTGTCAATAATAATAATATTCTTATAGTTAAACATTATTCATATTAAATACTACTACTACTAATATTATTATAACTTATTTAAGTATATATTATTGTTTATTTGTATTATATTTGTAGTACATTGTTGTTATGATAATAAAATAATGTTATTACTATTAATAAATAAAGCTATTAATATTATTTGTATTCATAATATGATTAATTAGAATATAAATAAAACACGTAATTAATACAGTAATATTAATTATTTTTATTATATATGGGTTTTCATAAAAATGTTTCTGTACATTTATGGGTTTGTATAATTGTATTATTAATAATTTGTATAATATAATTTCTATACTTTGTATGTTATATTATTTTTAAGAATATTTTTGCGATATTACTGCTTCTTAATAATAATAATAATAATAATAATAATAATAATAATAAATATAAAACTAATAATAACAACACAACAATAATAATAATAATAATAATAATAATAATAATAATAATGTATTCCTTATTAATAATAAATAATATAATATTACTAATTATTACTATAAATATTATTATTATTATTAATATTAATAATAGTAGTATTTGTATTACAAATATCATTATTAATAGTAGTAGTAGTAATAGTATTACAAAATAACATTAATAATAATAATAATAATAGTAATAACAAAAAATTATTATTATTGTTATTATTATTATTATTGTTGTTATTATTATTATTGTTGTTGTTATAATTATATATTATTATATGTAATATAATAATAATTAATAATAATAATAATAATAATAATAATAGTTTGTATTGTATTAATATTGATAAACCTATTTTTCTGCATGTGACACTCGACCCAGCCAGAAGGCACCCCCGGGACTTCCTGTGATGGACTAGTGTTCTAATGATGATGATGATGATGATGATGATGAAAGTAATAAACCAATTCAAATAGAAGCATGAAAGAGTCACATGGTATCACATTTAACCCTTCCACATTTAATTGCTAGAAAAACACGTTCAAAAAACACACAAAATCAGACATTTGAAATAAAACACACAGTGAAAAAAAACGTCGACTTTTAGCTTGTTTACCAAATAAAATATGTTTAAAATTCACACTCATGGATTTCTGCTCCAGCACTGGTTCACATTGAGACAGTCGACACTAATGCTCGGTTAGATTACTGTTTGTGAAAAATGATGTAAACACTAAATATTAAAATAGAATAATTATTTTATAAAATAAGTAAATAATAAAACCATAAAAAGTTTAGTCATATTTAAGAACCGAAAGCCTGCGATCAGCGGTATGTTATCTTTTCTCATAACTGCTCGTAACCCCGACGCTCTCGCTTCAGCACGAACACCAGAATGGCGATGAGGATGATGCCCACCACGACTGCTCCCAGAATGTAGGGCAGAATCCGCCTGTTGTAGTCCGCCCAGCATTCATACTCTACAATAACACAAAGAAGAAGGAGAATAATAATCACAATCATAATCACAACAACACTCAAATCGCAGCTTACGAGTTCCCCGTTCTGTCCTGACTGGTTATGTTGTGTTTACTTATTTCAGTACTAGAAGAGGTTTCTGGGGTATGATACAGAGGCAGACTGGAAAGCAGCATTTTATATTATATAAAAAATGAATCCCTGCATAAACCAAAAGGGAGGTAAAAATCTGCTCAGAACACAACCTACTTCTTTATTTTTATTTCTGTTATAATAATTCATTATTATCCGTTAGCGTGGGCTGAATTAAGTTTTCTCACCTTTCCCGAAGGCGCCGTTGGGCAGGTCGAAGGCTTGAACCCGCAGAGAGACGATCTTAACCGCAAAATCCCTGGTCAGTTTTAGAGTCTTGGCCGAATTGCAGCTGAAGCTCCGACCCTGTGTGGCCTTGAATAACTTTTCCTTATCCAATTTTCCTTCGTATCGTTTACCTGAAGAGAGAAACAGCATGCAGAGAAACAAAAACACCTCATTTTACTGTAGTGCTTTGTTACTTTAGAAGCTCACTGTTCAAAGTGTGTAGGAGGGTTTAAACAGGGAATCACAACAGGCCGTGGAAAGAGAAAAGGGTCAGAGGGGAGCTATGTAGGATGATGTGGCTAACAGGCTGATCCCAATGCTCACAAAACAACACTAAATAATTCTACAATTATATGCTATTAACCTATAAATGAACTGCTAAACACTTACTATAAATACAGTGTGTGTATATATACAATATATAAAATATATATTTATAAATATATAAAATATCAATAAAATTATATATCACTAAGTAATTATTAAATAACATACAAATATACAAATAAACAATAATGAAATAAGCTACTACATTATAAAAAAAATTAAATATTTGACTAAATAATTATCAAATTATATACCAATGACTATTCATTTAATTAAAAACACTACATAAATCAAGAATTAAATATAATTAAATTATTAAATCTGTAAATAAATCTCTAAATGGTTACTATGGATATAGATATAATATCACTACAGATATAAATCAAATTTGTATTTATGAAGATAAATATTGATAAAATTATATACGACTAAATAATTATTAAGTTAAATGTCTAGGTAGTTATTAAATAATATGCAAATAAATAAATATAAAATTACAAACCAATAGATGCCAATAATTATTAAATTAGAAATCACTAAATAGTTTTGAAATCATATACAATAAATAGCCATTAAATTAGAAAACACTAGAAATTTTAAAACTTTTATACAACTACATGAATATCAAATGATCAATATACCAATGAATATTTATTTAATTATAAACTAAATAATTCTATGATTATATATTATAACATAATTAAACCTGCAAATAAATCTCTAAATAATTATTATGAATATTAATTAAAATAAATCAATAAAATAAAATAAAATATCAATAAAATATATGTTTATGAACATATAAGAAACCACTAAATAGTTTGATATAATATACAAATAAATAATCATTAAATTACAAACCACTAGATAATTATGAAATAATATATCAGTAAATAATTATTAAAATAGAAACCACTAAATAGTTTTAAAATAATATACAATTAAATAATAATTAAATTACAAACCACTATAAAATTATAAAAATATATATGACTACGTAATTATCATATCATAAACCAATAAACATTTTATTCATTATAAACCAATAAATAAGTATATAATTACATATAATTAAATAACTAAACCTGCAAATATCCATTTAAATTTTTTTTATATAATATCAAATAATTCTATCAAAAGTTTTGGCACCTCTGGTCTAAGACACGTTTTGTTGATGTTTTAAATGAAAAGAAGTTATGCCGTGTCTGCAGGAACCTAAATATGACGCATTTCTACACATTTCAATGCACCATGAATACGTTCAGTTCGGACACCAGTGGATCATCTGGAAGAGTGTCCCAAATACACGTTCTTTTAGAGAAGCCCCACTGTGACTTTGTGTTGATATGCTATGCAGACTGTGCATACGTACTCTGACAGTTTTTACACAAAGGCTGTGGCTCCAGCGTCGCTTTCGCCAGGCTCACGTACGTCACTCTGCCCTCCTGCAGGGGGTCAAAACGTGATGTGTCAGAAATACAAACTGCATTTCAATTTCCATCACCGTCTCCTTCAGACATCAGCATCTTTGTTTATGGTCAAACTGCTGTTTCCTCTCGGCTTTAGAGCTTTTCACAGCTCTGTGGTTAAACAGTTGCACAGTTTCACAATGGCTCCATGCAGGCAGCAGTTAGAGGCAGCTCTGTGCCAATAACAATCACACACTTCTTAGAGCCCAAGCACTAACTGCTCTCTGACTATTGTTTCATTGCAGACAGTATGAACCTGAGATATGTCATGTTTGTTTCTTTATTTATTTTATTAATAAGCATCCATTCCTGCATTTCAGGCCTGCAACAAGTTGGGACAGGGACAATTTAGGGCTAAAAAAGCTAATGATGGGATTTCAAACAGGTGATTATAATCATGATTTTGAGGAGTAAAGATGGTCTCCAGTTTATCAACAAATGTGTGAGGAAATGATTGAAATATTTAAAGACAATGTTCCTCACAGAAAGACTGGAAGGGATTTATATATTTCTCCCTCTGCAGAGCATAATGTCATTAAATAATTCACTGAATCTGGAGGACTTTCAGTGCATAAAGGCCAAGAGGGGTGATCTCTGCTCCCTCAGACGGCACTGCATCAAGAACCGTCATTCATCAATAGCTGATAGAACCACATGGGCAAGGGATTCCTCTCTCAAACCTTTATCTAACCCAAGCTTTACAATACAGAGATACTTCAGCGTACAACGTATATTGCATGTAAGAAGAATATTTGTATGGATTCAATTTAATAGCTATAGATTTGATCACCTTGGTGAAAATAAACTGCAGACAGCCTCCTTCAAACGTCAGGCTGAGAACAGCTTGCAGATCGGTACAGTATCCCCCCGCCGCTGTGGACCTGCTCTCCATGTTGTAAAACAACGTCTTCTACAAAAAAGAAGGGGATGAATACTCACAATGATTAGTAAAGGATCTTTAAAGCAACTAGACACAAGTTTACAAATGCAGGGAATAACTTTACATTTAATGAAAAGGAACAGTCTGTTCTCATAGTGGACATGTTGGATGTCTCACCAAGAGGTACACTACCCAAAGTAGCCTTTGAGAGCCTTTTGATAGGGCAGCACTACAGGGGAGACACTTTTTACGCCCTCTTGTGGAATGATCCACTGTAATCATTTACATAGCTGCCTGAGATAGAACTGCATGAAGAGCTTTGCAGCAAACCAACATTTCTATCGTGGTGCCTTATTTTTTGTCGGTGAGTATATTTGGAACCTGTTGTGCCCAGATTTTATTTATGCATAGGCAGGTGCCACGTGTCTGTACCAGAAATCTTGTTGCACCATATAAGTCTCAGAATGATGTTATATGTCAGTTTATTCCCTGCAGCCGTTGTGAAACTCCACATGCAGAGCTGAGTAAACGTTTTGGCTCGCTGTGAGTTGTGTTTGGTTTGTGGTGTGCTTCTAAGCGTCCTGTGAACTGACTCCGTCTCACCTCGTGCTACTTACTGCTGACAGAAGGACAAAAAGCGTTAAGACGTTGGTAAGCGTTACCTTGTTGTCTTTCACCATGTAAACCACGCCGAGCGTCGCCCTTATGCACACTTGCCCTGTCCTTCCCTTTAGGGTGTAATTTCCGATCTGAGGCGCACTCTCTTTGGGCTGAAGGATGGGCTTGATGGATATGTTGAGTGGACCTTCATGTTCCTCTGTCTGGTTCAGAGGGCCTTCTGAATGCAACAGTTCAGCTGCTTCGTGATAGTTACTGCTCCCTGTGGACCCCATGTCGCAGTGGGTTTCACACACACACACACACACACACACACACCACAATGCAACTTTCAGTTTTCAATTCACTCAGCACTTTGCGTGTCATTGTGATAAGTCATTAACAAACCAATTAACCTCTAAACTTCTGGCAGGGGGACAAAACGTTTGCACACACATGCTTTTGTTACGTTTTTTGCAAAAATTGCAATAAGTATTAGGAAGGATGAAATGCAGAACCTATAATAATAATCATAATAATAATAATAATAATAATAATAATTATTATTATTATTATTATTATTATTATTTAAACTATTTAATGCATTTTGTTATATATTATGCAATAAGAATTGTATCATAATTTTTATATTAACTTTGTTACTAAAATGGCCATTATTATTATTATTATTATTATTATTATTATTATTATTATTATCAGATTATAGTACAGTATATTTATTTTGTTCAGTATTAATATTAGTACATTTTAATTGTTTTTATTATAAGAATATTATCGATTTGTAGCTCAGCTTTAAATTCATAATAAATATAATATATTATTATTGTTATCAATTATAGTAAATTATTTTTTAATTATGTGTAAATGTTTTTTTCTTCTTCTTCTTCTTCTTCTTCTTCTTCTTATTATTATTATTATTATTATTATTATTTAAACTATTTGATGCATTTTGTTATATATTATGCAATAAGAATTGTATCATAATTTTTATATTAACTTGTGAAGTTTGCATGTTCTCAACGTGTCCATGAACTCAATGTAATCTTGTATATTTGTCACTAAAATGGCAATTATTATTACTATTATTATTATTGTTACTATTATTATTATTATTATTATTATTACTATTATTATTATTATTATTATTATTATTATAGTACAGTATATTTATTTAGTTCAGTATTAATATTAGTACATTATAATTTTTTTTATTATAAGAATATTACCAATTTGTAGCACAGCTTTAAATTCATAATAAATATAATATATTATTATTGTTATCAATAATAGTAAATTATTTTTTTATTATGTTAAATGTAACAAGTAAATATTTCTTCTTATTCTTCTTCTTTTTATTATTATTATTATTATTATTATTATATATTATATAAATTATTATAATATATTATTATATATAGTATATTTATTTTTGTAAAAATATTTAAACATTTTTCAATTAATGATAAAACATGCATGTTTCTTGCATGTTTAATTGTAAGACAGTTTTTCATTCATTATTAAGTAATGGCCGCTAATTTATTATAATTTATAATTATGGTTGTTATCAGTTAAAATTATTTATTTAATTAATGCATTGTAATAAATGATTTATTATTGCAATTTTAATTCTATTATTATTATTATTATTATTATTATTATTATTATTATTATTATTATTATTATTTTCATCATTATTAGACTATAGCACAGTATATTTCCTTTTTGTTCAGGATCAATATTAGTCATTTTTATTTATATTTTTTATTGTAAGAAAATAATTGATGATTATTTGTAGCACAGCTTTAATTCCGTAATAAAGTAATGACCACTACTTAATTTATTATCATTGTTAATATAATAATAAAAACAATTGTTTTTTTATTATTTCAAATATATAATTTATAATATAATTTATTATTATTTAATTTAGTTTTTTTTTTTATTAATGCATTAAATAAATGCTTTACTGTTGACATATTAATGCTGTTACTATTACCTATAAATTATTATTATCATTATGTTCAGTATTAAATATTAATGCATTTATTTGCATGTTTCATTGGAAGAATAATCGATTAGTATTTGTAGCATAGCTCTAACTTCATAATTAAGTAGCCTAATGACAGGTAATTATAACATGAAATGGTACATAAAGGGAAAAGTCAGTTACAGAATATCATTTTACACAGAAACACATCAATAAAAGCAGAGTGTGTATGAACAATGGTAACACGTCTCTATTTTACTTACACACATTTATGTCTAAATCTGAGCTACTTTATATTGGGCTATAGTAAAAGTGTTAAAATGCATCTTCATGAATTACAATACAGAACCAACCTAACAGTCAAAAACCGCATCAGACTGATGTAAAGAGAAATTAAGTTCGGTAATGACGCCATAAACCTTGCGTACCTATAAAGAGCAGAGCAGCGAGGAAGAGGAGCTGCAGAGAAACACGTCTTCCTTCAGCCATGATGAGAAATGCTACTGCTGTTCTGTAACTGATCAGAGTTTGAACCTTCGCTTCTCATCACTTCACTTCAGATGCTCCTCCTGCTTGAGGAGGGACCGTGTGGTTTTAACAGCAGGAGGAACCTTTTCCTGTACAACCTTTAAACGCAGAGCTCACACTGGCCACTTTATTAGGTACACTGTGCTCATAAAGGGCTGCACACGATCAGCAAATAGGTAGGCTGTGGGGTTTAAACGATGCCCAGTTTGTATTAAGGGACCCAAAATGTGAAGACAATACCCCCCTGTAGCCATTACACCACAACCAGCTTGAGCTGGTGATACAAGGCAGGATGGATCCATTACTTTTTGATGTTGTTTATGCCAAATTCTGACTTCGCAGCAGAAATCAAGACTTTTCCAATCTTCTGTTCCTCATTTCAATTGTAGCCTCGGTTTTCTGTTCTTAGCTAAAGTAGGAGCAGGGGCACCCGGTGTGATCTTCTGCTCCAGTAGCCCATCTGCTTTAGGGTTTGACATGCTGTGTGGTTCGTTCAGAGATGCTCTTCTGCATACCCCGGTTGTAACGAGTGGGCAAATCGACCCTCATCAGACCAGGCGACGTTTTTCCAAACTTCTATCTTTTCATTTTGGTGAGCCCGTGAGAATTGTAGCCTCAGATGCCTGCTCTTAGGTGCTGTAGCCCATCTGCTTCAAGGTTTGACGTGTTGCGTTGTGCAATCAGAGATGCTCTATGCTTCTGCTTACCTCGGTTGTAACCAGTGCTGAAATCGAGACTCATCAGACCAGGCGACGTTTTTCCAATCTTCTGTTTTTGGATTTTGGTGAGCCCGTGAGAATTGTAGCCTCAGATACCAGTTCCAAGGTGTAGCCCATCTGCTTCAAGGTTTGACGTGTTGTCTTGAACATTCAGAGGTGCTCTTCTGCATACCTCGGTTGTGGCTACTTGAGTTACTGTTACTTTTCTATCAGCCTGAACCTCTTTTGACCCAAAGAATCGCCCTCACTGGCTATTTTCTGTTTTTCGGACCATTCTCTGTAAATCCTAGAGGTGGCGCTGTGTGTGAAAATCCCAGTAGATCAGCAATTGCTGAAATAATCAGACCAACAACGGTGCCACATTCAAAGTCACTTAAATCGCCTTTCTTCCCCATTCTGATGCTCGGTTTTGTTCAGCAGCTCCTCCTGATCATATCTACCTGCCTAAATGTGTAGTGTCGCTGCCGTGTGATTGGCTGATTAGTTATTTGCGTTAACGAGCTGTCGAACAGTTGTACCTAATAAAGAGGAGGGTGAGTGTAACACTGTTACTCAGCTGTAGTGCTGTGTGTAACTCCAGAGGGCGACACCCCCCTCCACACAGCCGCAGCCAGCGCACAGCCAGGTGACCCTGGGTTTAAAACTTTCACAGGTTGTGCAAACTGATCCTTCGTCCTCCCACTGATAATGCAACCCCACTTCCTCATGACCCCTTTGTTTCGGCTCGTTTAGGACATGTTGGTACAAGTTTCCATACGCCGAACAAACAGCTTCAGCTCTGGGATGAACGTCTCCGGACTTTGACTTCCAAAACATTACCTTTATTTTTCTTTAACCATAAGGCTATTATGCTGGAATGCAGGGTTTATCTTTCTCCAGACACAGCACTTCTCCTTTAAATCACCTAAAAAGTTCTGTTTTGTTCTCACCCGTCCAACAATGTTTTTATGAAAGCCTTCTGGCTCTGCAGACAGACAGCGATGTTCTTATTGCTTTCAGTAGCTTTCTGCTTGTAACCCTGCCATGCACGCCATCGTTGTTCAAAGTTCTCCTGATGGTGGACTCCAGAACATTAACATTACCCAGTGAGAGACCTTTCTCTGCTTAGAAGTTACACTGGGTTCCTTTGTGACCTTTTTGTGACCTATTACACACTTTGCTCTTGGAGTGATCTTTGTTGGAGTCCAAACTCTTTAGAGATGGTTTTATAACCTTTTCCGGCCTGTATCTGAGCTCCTCAGAAATCTCCTTTGTTCGTACCGTGATACAGTTCCACAAGCGTGTGTTGAGATGTTGATAGATCCCCAATAAATAAGAGACCAAGTATAATATTTTGATCTCATGTGTTTAATCGTTCTCTTTATCTACTTTTTGGACTTGTGTTAAAATCTGATGATGTTTTAGCTCACATTTATGCAGAAATAGAGGAAATTCAAGCACCACTGTATACACTATAAATCTATTTCTCTCAGCTTCCTCCAGCATTTTCCTCATTTTCACAATGGCCATGCATTCTGCTGTTTCATTTTCACACTAAGTCGTGATTCAGCACTGTGTTTCAGATGCGTTCGCGTTGCTTCAGTCAGATGTGAGTAGCATGACCTCCCCTACACTCCCAAATACTTACCAATCAAGCCAGCTCATCAGTGCCAGCGCTCTCCTTACTTGAGGTTGTGTTGTGGGTTGTGTTGACAGTCTGGATGTGTGTTCTAACCACAGTGTGACCTTTTAGTTCAACCCTGATGCACAGATCCACATCTTATTAAAATTATTGAGAATTATAATCATGCATCACATGTTCACTGGGGTTCACAAACCCTTTCTTTCATATATGCAGACTGGAGGTGATTTCCATATTCCTCCCTCTACAGAGCATAATATCATTAAACAATTCAAGGAATCTGGAGGAATTTCCTAAAAAGCCTAAACTGAAGAGGGGTGATCTCCGCTCCCTCAGATGGAACCGTCATCCATCAATAGCTGATAGAACCACATGGACAAGGGATTCCTTTATCAAACCTTTATCAAGCTCTACAATACAGAGCTACATTCACAGATACCACTTAAAACGTTACTGTGCTAAAAAGAAGCCTTATGTTATAACCATGTCCAGAAGGGGCGTCGGCTTCTCTGGGCTCTGAGGATCTGGGATGGACCATCACACAGTGGGAACGGGGATTGTGCTCAGACCCATCATCACAGATCTTTTTTTGGACCAAAGACAAAAAGGACCAAAAGCCAGGCTCTGGCATGCTATGGGGTCGGGTCAGGGCCCTCGGTAAAGGTCATTTCCACTTCTGTGATGCAGCATTAATGCAGAAAAGAGATTTTAGAGCAACATGAGCTGCCTTCAGGACATCTTTATCAGGGACGTCCAGCATTTTTCAACAAGACAAAGAAAAAGTTAGGACTGAGATATGTAAATCCCTTCCAGTCCTTCTTTGAGGAACATTGATTTTAAACATTTCAACCATGTCCTTACACATTTGTTGATAAACTGGAGATCCTCTGCCCATCTTTACTCCTCAAGGACTCAGCCTTTCATGGATGGTGCTTTTGTACCTCATTAAAATCCCTAAATTGCCCTGTCTCAACTTTTTTGGAATGTGTTGCAGGCCTGAAACGCAGGAATAGATGTTTAATAGCAAATAAATTGAAGCTGATCAGAAAAAACATGAAGTATCACGGGTTCATACTGTCTGCAATGAAATAAAAGTTAAAGTAAATGTAAGGAACACTGCGTATATTTTTTATTTGCATTTTCCACACCGTCCCAACTTCTGATTAGGGGTTGTATAATCCCTTCATTTAACACTTAAAATTAAGTGGTTTTTCTGTAACTAAATCAGTTCTGAGAAACTGAAGCGGCTCGACAGCGTTTAGGGCCAAAGGTAGACCAGGCCAAAGTGTAGCGTCCTTAATTACACACTGTCAGAGTTTGTCGTTTGGGAAAATGTTTGCTCATCCAAAGTCTTTAGGAAGATCTGATCTGCTGCTGCAGGCTGATTTTGCTCTCGGGTATAAAGCAGAAAAAATAAAAAGTTAAAAACTGTTCTTGCGCTGTCACAGAAGTCTGATTTGTAGTATAATTTATGAATATGAGATACACCCTATGAAAACAGAAAGAAAATTCAATACAATCAAACGGCAGCATCAGAACGTGACAAAGGTAAATTAAAAGGAAATTATTTAAATTACTTATTTAAAGGCTACTTTCAAACCAACAATATTGCAGGTCCAGACCACTAAGGGTTAAAAACTATTGCGTTTATTGTTTTCATTAACATTGCAGTTGGTATTTCTGTTCGTTTGTAAATGCAGATGTAACAGTGACTCACAGACGTGGTGTGAGTGCAGTTCGTCCCTTCGTCCCACACGATGTTTACATTCTAAACGCTGACTCAGAGTCACAGTTCAGATTTCAGCACAGACCGAATGTCAACATCACTGACCACGAACACCCATCGGCACTAACGCAGTGCCGCAATCTCAGCTAATTACAGCTAAAACTTGGGCTCATGACTTGTAAAATGGGGTGACACAGAGGCTAGCGCTGTCTCCTCACAGCTCTGGACTCCAGCTGTGTGTACTGGAATCTGTGGTAGCCTAGCGGTTAAGGTACTGGACTCTGGACCACAAGGTCCTGGGTTCAAATCCCGCCTCTGCCAAGCTGCCACTGTTGGGTCCTTGAGCAAGACCCTTAACCCACAATTGCTTGGATTGTAAGACTGTACGAATTGTAAGTCGCTCTGGATAAGGGCGTCTGCTAAATGCTGTACATGTAAATGTAAATGTAGTTTGCATGTTCTCCCTGTATCTGAATAGTCCAGAAGATGTGTCAGGTCAATAGGTGTCTCTAAAGTGCCCAGTGAATCATTTTGTACTGTGACGCTTTTTAAAGCCTGACTGAAGTACTGTACTTAAAAAATAAGGGCAGACAACATTCTCGAAAACCTTCAACAGTTCTGGAGACTGGATTGAGGTCAAGATTTGGTTTCTTTAGAAAGGCTGAACAATGACAGGACTCAGGGGACGGAGGATTTATTACACAAAGTAGAGCTGAACAAACACAGAACACTAACGCTCAGGCTCAAAACGCAGCTGTCAGGCAAAGCAAACAGGACGAAATGCCACATGGGCTTCATGGTACCACGCCTATAAAGATACCTGGCTATCAGGCGTGAAACTCTGCAAAGCGTGACGGAGCACACCTACACACAGACACACGCAGGTGTAGAATAGAATAGAATATGGTGTTATTGTAAAAAGATGCCCTGACCCGACCCCATACCATGCCCCAGCCTGGCTTTTGGTCCGTTTTGTCTTTGGTCCAAAAAAAGATCTGTGATACTGATGGGTCTGAGCACAATCCCCGTTCCCACTGTGTGATGGTCCATCCCAGATCCTTAGAGCCCAGAGAAGCCGACGCCCCTTCAGAACATGGTTATAACATAAGGCTTCTTTTTAGCACAGTAACGTTTTCAGTGGTATCTGTGAATGTAACTCTGTATTGTAGAGCTTGATAAGGTTTGATAAAGGAATCCCTTGTCCATGTGGTTCTATCAGCTACTGGTGAATGACGGTTCTTGATGCAGTGCCGTCTGAGGGAGCCTTTCTTTAAGGAACATTGTTTTTAAATGTTCCAAACATTTTCACACATTTGTTGACAAACTGGAGATCCTCTGAAGACGTTATTCCTCAAAGACTTTTTTGGATACTGCTTTTGTACCAAGTTCATGATTACAATCACCTGTTGACATCACCTAAATGGCCCCGGCCCTACTTTTTTTGGGATGTGTTGCAGGCCTGAAATGCAGGAATGGATGCTTATTAACAAATGAAATGACGTTGACCAGAATCATACTGCCTGCAATGAAACGAGAGTCAAAGTGGGGTTGGGTGATCTATTTACACTAATGAGGATCTTTGACCTCTGGTCTGAATACAGTGAGGGATTTGGGTCTTAGAGAGGTTTAATCCCGTCACATTCCTCATGTCGAACCTTTGCGCTTATCCATCAGTCTGCACTCTGAACCCTGATCGATTGATTTCAGGGAGACGTGGGCTCCAGGAGGGTAAACATTTGCATGACATTCCGAGCAGGAGTGGATATCATCGGTGACTCGTTGGACTTCAGCTTCGCCCTCTAACAGCAGGAATAAGGGCATGCGCAAGCTTTTCGAATAATGCACGGACGCAGGATTTGGGCTCTTTTGGCCTTAACGTGGCTTGTTTGCTGCGGATCTCGTGGGGATGAGGAGCTTCCATGTGATGATAAAAGCGTGCAGGACATCGTGGCGTCGGCTCTTTGGGCACACAATAAAGAGCTGACCGAAGGAGCCCAGCTGGCTCTGTATCAAATCATCAAGGCTACCAAGGTAAGTTTTTAGCGTAGCTCGGTTTCTTGCTCGACAGAACCAAAGCAACGTTGTGGTTTCACCCCGGCAGGCCCAGAACGAAACAGCACAGCGTGTGTCGGTGCATTTTACAGCGAGGGAGTCCGACTGCAAAGCTGGTGAAGATAAAACATGGAGTGAGTGTGATTACCTGCAGGATCCGTCAAAGGTACGACACCTTAACCTGTTTTAATCTTTTCAAGCTCTTAAGAACTTAATCTTATTGTCCGAGTTTGAGCCTGATTCCTCACCTCTGGAACCTCTGGATGATCCTTTGCATTCCAGACTGGACTTGGTATCGAAGCAGCTCTTTATAAATCAAACTGAATTTCATTTTTTATCATATCTCCTCCAGGAGCTCAGACACTGTCATGCAGACGCCCTGCTTTCAGATACAGTCGAGATCTCCTCACATTCCTGTTCAGGTGGGTCGATCTCCCCTTCAAACTGACACGTCACCATCGAGGCACACGACTTTAATGACTTATTTAAAGCAACTAATGCTACAAATAAGCACCAAACGTTGATGACTCCGGTGTAAATGAAGTGTAAAAAGCAATAAAACCGAAGGCTCAGACTCGGACGCCTTTGTGGAGCATGTGATGCACAGCATTGGCGAGATAACGTTATGTAAATCAGGCAAAAGGACAAAGCTCCGAGCAAGTGGACGGCTTAGGATTCGGCACAATAATCCCAACAGAAATTTGGAGCAATAATTTGGAAGTGAAAATGTACAAAATGTAGGAACAAAACAATTTATTTAAATGCAGAGGTGGCATAAGGAATAAGTTCTTTATGTACTAGCCTGTTAAAAAAATCCTCAAATAAAAGTTGAAGCACGGCTTATATATCTTATTCAAGTAAAAATATAAAAATACATGCTACTTAATGTACTTAAAGCAAAAAAATGTACACTGTTTCTTTAAAAGTCCTTTCTAATTTATGAAGCAGGGCGTGTTATTGAGGGTAAGAAGTACAGATCCATGACTCTGAGGCTACATCATGTTTCATACGACAACTACATGAATCATCTACAAAAAAATCATCTCACTGCATTTTAGTCCAACAAACTGCAGCTTCAACAATTTTTTAGAGCATTTCTTCTTTTAAACTCCACTACACTACTTAATTTTAAAATACTTATGCAAAACGTTTAGAAATATTATATTGGTTTTAATGTAGCTCTTATATGCCAGACAGCAATAGAATTCGCCATATCAGGGATCAGTGTCTGATTAATAAAAACAAAGTGTATACAGTTATTTTTGAGAGGAGAATGTATTATGCTGAGTAATAATAATAATAATAATAATAATAATAATAATAATAAAAGGATAACAGCAATAATAACAAAAACTATAATAAAAATAACAATGAAATAATAATAACAATACAATAATAGTTATAATAACAACAGCAACAATAATATAATAATAGTAATACTGATAGTAATAATAATAGCAATAACAATTAAAATAATTACAATTACATTAATAATAATAGTAGTAATAGTATAACAGTAATAATAATAATAACAATTATAGTAATAATAATAGTTATTAATAATTAATAACTAAATAATAGTCAATAATAATGAATAATTACAGAAAATAATAATGAATATAATACATTAATATAATAATATAACAATAATATGAATAATACTAATACATAGTAGCAAAAATATAATACAAATTATTAATAAAAATCTAGGAAAAATATGTAATAATAATAATCATAATCATCATCATCATGTAATTACAAATCAGAAAAGATTTAATTATGGATTTGTGATTTCTGTCTTATAAATAAAAATGAAGTGCATACAGTGCGTCCAGCCGTTTGCTCTTAAGACTGTACAGTACAGACTGTATTTCCCTCTCCTCAGTGGAGCCCCCTATCGTACCCGAGCCACAGCCCCCATGTCTGGGCTGCCCGCACAAAATCGATGTACAGAGCGAGGACATCATGGAGTCTCTGAGTTACTCCGTCTTTAAAGCCAACGATGAAAATAATCACACACATCATTTCCTGCTCAACAACGTCGCCAAGGCCACCAAACAGGTGAGGGCGTCTACACAACAACAACAACAACAACACAACAACAACAAATTATTGTATTATTATTATTATTATACTTAAAAAAATGTTTTATCAATTATAATTTTTATAATAATATGATGATTATAATGATTTATTAAAATAATAATACTATTACTTTTTTATTATTATTGTATTATTGTTATTATTATTATATATTTTTTTTTCTTTTAATAAGAAGACAATTGATATGATTATTTTCTGGATTTTGTGGTGATAATTTTATTTCTTTCTTGCTTGTGTTTCACATTTATTGTGTTTATTTCCTAATTGTATTTTTTTTTTCAGTTCAGTGTATAATTTTTATTGTTAGTTTTATTTTTCCAGTAGTTTGGTGGCTAATGTTAATTGCATTAAGTCAGTATGTATTTCTGTTTATAGGTGATTGCTGGATTCAGATATAAACTCCAGTTCGATATGCAGAAAAGTAACTGCAGCAAAGCTGAATTCAAAGAGCTGAGTGAGGAGTGTCACCCAGACCCAGACGAGGTGAGAATTCATTTTCTAAATGTAAATTTAAAAAGTATAATAATAATAATAATAATAATAATAACAAAGAAAAAATAAAATAATAAAAACAATAATAACAAAATAGCAGTAAATAATATTAAACAAATCTTACTATAATAATGGTAATGCTAATAATTACAATAATAATAAAATAAAAGTATAATAATAGTAATAATGATAGTGATAATAATTGTAGTAAAAATAGGAATAAAAATATGCAATAATAATAATAATAATAATAATAATAATAATGATAATAATAAAGTAATTACAAGTCAGAATGCATTTATTTATGGATTTCTGATTTAGAAATTCAGCATTAGGTTATGAATACAGCTGTATACCTCTAACTGTGGGATTTTCATCATATATAATTGTTTTAATATTTAGGAGTTTATTAACTGCGACTCCACTGTGGACGTGGCCCCGTGGAGACATGAACCTCCGGAAACACACGTCAACTGTTCACCTGGTCCGGTACCTGCAGTGAGTCGTGTATGAAGTCTTAAGTGTTGTGTTAATGTTGTTTACTTATACAAATATTACAGCCGGCGGTGTCACCTTCACAGTTTCACAGTGGTCAGTGTTGTCACCTAACAGCTCCAGAGACCCGGGTTTGAGTCCTGTGTCATTCATCAATAGCTGATGGAACCACATGGGCGAGGGATTCCTTTATCAAACCTTTATCAAGCTCTACATTACAGAGTTACATTCACAGATACCACTTAGAATGTTACTGTGCTAAAAAGAAGCCTTATGTTATAACCCAAGTCCAGAAGGGGCGTCGACTTCTCTGGGTTCGGAGGTCCAAAAGCCAGTTTCTGTCATGGTACGAGGTCGGGTCAGTGCCCTTGGTAAAGGTCATTTACACTTTTGTGATGGCAGAAAAGAACATTGAGATTTTAGCGCAGCATAAGCTTCCTTCTATAAAGATGTATCATAATTTGCAACCATGTGTCTTTCTGTCCTGATTTCAGATCTTTAACATACGCAGGCGTCCGCCTGGCTGGAGCCCTCTGAGGCACTTCCAGAACTTCGCCGCCAAACAGCCTACAATAAAACCTACACAAGAGCCTGCAACGGAGTCTACAACGGAGCCTAAGAAAGAGGAATCATCCGAAGAATCACAGGAGGGCAAATCAACACCCGCAAGTCTTACAGAAAGCCCAGACACGACTGCAGCTTCGTCCCTTCAACCGTCAGCTTCCCACTGTCCCAGCAAACCATGGAAGGAGTTCAATCCTCCTCCTCGTCCCCCACCTCCTCCTCCTGCTCCTCCTGTAGGTCAGCCTGGGGCAGGATGTTTCACCGATGCTGATCTCTTAGATGCGATTGCATCCAATTAAACCTAATCTGTATTTTTATGAAATCCTGCATGGCTCAAAATGAGACGCCACTTGTACGGTTTGTATCAGTTTCTTCACACGCTTACATGCTGGAAAACGTTGCAGAATGAAATAATGATCATGACGTCGAAATAAAAAGGAAATAACACAACACGCTGTTGTTCTGAGAGATGTGTTTCCAGTCTGGAGAGTCCTACGACTAGAAAAATGAATGGTCCTGTGTAATGCGGTGTTACAGAGCAGTCCGTCTCATACAGAGCATATTCTGTAGGACTCATACATGTAAGAATGAAAAAGATGAATAAACATACATTAATGGTCAAAAGTTTTAGAACACTCCTTTTTTTTCCATTTTTTTTAAACTATGCAGTTTAATGTTTCACTGTACCCTAAAAACAAAGCGTGGGATCATTTTCTTTAACGAAATGTAATCTAAATCAAATAAGTTCAAACGGTTGAAGCCAAGTGTCTTGTTCTTGTGCACGTGAGCAAGCCTAAGATGGCAGTGGCATGGAATAACTTCCTAAATGTTCCAAGGACCAAGACTCAAAAAGATGTTACAACTCCTAATCAGAAAAAGCTGGGACTTTGATTTCATTGCAGACAGTATGAACCTGAGATGTTTCATGGTTTTTTCTGGTCAACTTCATTACATTTGTTTATAAACTTCCATTCCTGCATTTCAAGGCCTGTAACACATTTCAGTTATGTGTTTGGGCTGGTAATGACGTAAAAAACTAAAGAATGATGTGATTTCAAACAGAAGATTATAATCATGACTTGCTACAAAAGCAGTACCCGTGAAATTTATGGCCGAGTCTTTGGGGAGTAAAGATGGGCAGAGGATCTCCAGTTTATCAACAAATTAGTGAAATGTTTAAAAACAATGTTCCTCAAAGAAAGACTGGAAGAGATTGATATATTTCTCCCTCTACAGAGCATAATATCATTCAACGATTCAAAAAATCTGGAGGAATTTCCTAAAAAGCCTACACTGAAGAGGGGTGATCTCCGCTCCCTCAGACGGCACTGCATCAAGAACCGTCATTCATCAATAGCTGATACAGAGTTACATTCACAGATACCACTTAAAACGTTACTGTGCTAAAAAGAAGCCTTATGTTATAACCATGTCCAGAAGGCGCGTCGGCTTCTCTGGGCTCGGAGGATCTGGGATGGACCATCATACAGTGGGGACGGGGATTGTGCTCAGACCCATCAGTATCACAGATCTTTTTTGGACCAAAGACAGAAAGGCTCTGTTATGGTATGGGGTCGGGTCAGGGCCCTCGGTAAAGGTCATTTCCACTTCTGTGATGCAGCATTAATGCAGAAAAGTACCCTGAGATTTTAGAGCAACATAAGCTGCCTTCAGGACGACATCTTTATCAGGGACGTCCATGCATTTTTAAAGGAGGCAAATCAGAAAAGTTAGGACTGAAATATGGAAATCCCTTCCAATCTGTCTATTTCAAACCTTCTATTGATGCAGTACCACAAACCAACCTGCACCATTAAGCATCTGAGATTCTGTAAATCTCTTTGAAACGATGCAGGAGATGATACGCTTCCTACGTCTCGCTGTGCCTGAAATAGAAAGTTCAGGCCACGGCATGGTTATGTCCACAAGACTACAAATTAAAGGGTTAAATGTAACACGGATGGGTCAGAGGTGAAGGGTGTGACGTCCAGAGGCCTTTCTATCCTCAACGAGAGGTCCGACTCGACCTGGTTTAGCGAGGTGTTTGCTCCATTAGCACGTGTCAGAGTCATTTAGATGGGGTCACGACCTCCCTTTTTCCATCCCAGACCCCGGTCATGAATTATAAGTGACATTCAGGGGTATAAAAGTCCGAAAATCAGAACACGTAGAGTTTTTGCGCATGACTTTATCGATATTATCTGATCATCGCAAAGTATTGCAAGGCATCATGAGGAACGACCGGCTCCTGCTCCTGACGCTCACCTGCTACGTCCTGATCCGGCTCGGAAACTGCGACGACTTGGTCGAGATCCGTTCGATCGAGGATGACATCAAGGCGCAGGAGGAGAAAGAGCTGGTAGGTTATTTTTTTGAAGCAGGCTTAATCGGGTTTAGCTCGAACAAAAGGTTAATCGCTCTATAAAAACTTGAGTCGCTTAAAGTGCTGCTTTTATAAAAGGCAGGATTAGGCTTCATTATGGCTGTGTTTGTTTAACAGATTGAAGCGCTTCAGGAGGTTCTCGAAAAACTGAGGAACAAACAAAACCCCTCCACCGAGAAGAGATTAGGCTGGGTTCCTTCGGTGAGAACTTGATTTATCTCTAATATGTCTGCTACCTGGCTGCACACATTTCTCTCACGTTCACGGGTTTCTGCTCGGGTTCAGTCGTGAAGGCGCACGGTTTTGGCACCACTGGTCCAACCACATTTTTGGGATTTTCAGAACAAAAGAAGTGACACAACCTCCAAAGGGAACGAACTTCATTGCATGCTCGACATTTTCGTCAACAAAAGACGTTGCAGAATCCTCGCTATTACTTAAAAGAGAGATGTTACACCTTCGCTGTTATTACCAAAAAGACAAACACCACCCCTCTTTCAATGGGACTAAAAGGTGCAGAGGCCACGCCTCCTTTACTATTAATAAAGCGAATGTGACGTTAGTGTTTATTCCAGACATATTAAATAGCCTTCATTTGATTTTTTGATGTGTACACACTAAGTTTGTGAATGTTGTGTTTCAGTGCGATGCGGGTGAGCAGTGTGCTATCCGTAAAGGCGCCCGTTTCGGCAAGGTCTGCACCTGTCCAGGTGGAACCACCTGCAGCTTTTCCATCCTCAAGTGCTTGTGAGAGATTCTCCTCCTTCCGACTGTAAATAATCCTTGTGTTAAATAAAGGCATTTTATAAATATCAGCTTCTGATGGGATTTTTCTGTGCTGACACATTAAGGCATGGACGTCGTTTGACCTGTTTTAGGGTGGCCATAACCCCCCTGCCCCCCCCATCCCCCATCCCCCAAATGTTCTGTAGCCCCCCCCAGCAAAAAAACCATACATTATTAATTTACATCGTCAACAGTTTCAATAGTTTCTCTTTTCAACCGTCATATATCTCTCTGGATATATGCAATTAAATTTGATGCACTAGGACCTGGGGGAGGCGCTGCTGCCCCATAACGTCACTGAAACGTGAAACCTCTTTAATATAGGCATGTAAAAAGACCTCAAAGACAGGCAATACATTTGTTTTATTATATGATTGTTGGAATAGCTCTAGAAATAGTTTTTCTCATAATTAAAGTTATTTAATGTATTTACTGAATTTAAGAAAAGCTTTAGTCTGCTAACAAAATTAGATTTAAAAAGCTAGTTTGTCTAATACCGCCACTTTATTATTAGCTTATTTCTTTTTGTTGGGGTTTCACCAAGAGCCCTTTTGTCCTCTGACTGGTAATGGAATTTGATTTTTCATATTTCCTTGTATAAAAACAAATACAAAATTAAACTGAGAAACTGATTTTCTGCTGTCAAATATCACACTGTCCTAAAAATTCAGTCATCCAGGTTATTAAACATGAATGACGCTACAGTCCAGATGCACCAAATGTCGCTTTATAGAAATTTGCTGCTATACGGCTATTTCTCCAAATTGCATGTTTGAAATTCTATGCCATTTTCATAATGCAGACCTTCTTGGTAATTTTTTAATTATCCTAGGGGACTAACCTCTAGACCCCCCTAGACAAAGCTTAGCCCCACAGTAAATCTTGCCCCAATAAATCTTGCATCGAGGTCAGGAAAACGTTTTGGCACCAAACGACGGGATTGGTCGATGTTTAACAATAGTGGGTGACGGATCAAATCTGCAGATGCTTTGCAGATTCTCACCAGCAGATGGTGCAAAACGTGCAGGGTCTGTCCTGGTTCCTCTGCCTTATGGGACTGTAGTGCACGTTGCAGACCGTAGGTGCCGCTATTTCACACCCAGAACTGCCATAACTCTTCATGACATCGATTCAACAAGGTGCTGAAAACATTCCTCGGAGGTTGTAGTCCACATCCACATCTTGACAGCATCACGCAGTCGCTGCAGATTTGTCGGCTGCACATCCATGACGCGCATCACAGTACAACCCAGTACTTAAACTGTACGTAGTAAAGACCAGACAGCCAGAATCCCAAATTAAAACTGGTTCACAAGCCATTTTCACATCCGCTAGAGCATGGCTATAGGAAGGAGGAAGCTGAAACCATAAGACGCTTCTTATTGGATATGTTTATAGTTTAGAGCCCGTCCAGACTGATGATCATGCTCTGAATGAGGAAAGAGCTCCGTTAGAAAGAGGAAGACCGAAAACAGAAGTTCCCTGACTAGCATTCAGACGTAAGCATGAAACTCGAACCAAACCAGGAGTCCAAGCAAGAGTGAAAAAGTTTGAACCGTCACGAAGGCAGAAGAACATGGACGTGAACTTTTGAGGGACCGTGTGAGCTTGTCTGGGCACCAGGTGGGGTAAGTAGGCTGGCTAAGTCTGGACTGGTTGGTTTTCTAAGTTAGCACAACCTCTGTAAGGAACAAATTAAAATATGACACATTTTTGCAAAGTTTAAAGATCTTTGTGGATCCGTTAAGATGTCCAGTTTTTGTCAAATTTAATTTATTTCCAATGTTTTAATATTTAAACATTAAAAAAATGCAGGAATATGCTGTAGTTTAAGGTTGTTCCCCACAAAAAAATGCATTTCCATTCAAAATATGTCTACCAACTGCCTACCATCACAGTGACCCAGGTTGACTTCCCAGTTGTCCTTCCTGTCCTTCCGGGTCAGGCATCACTTGGGCAAATTATCTGTTTCTGAGAGTGGAAGGACAGACCCGATCTGCAACAGTGACCAGTACCCAGCTCTGCCATGGACTGGCACCCCATTCAGGATACATCTGCTTCCTGTGTTCTCCAGGGATAGGTCAGTGGAGCCCCTGCAACCCTGATCTGGCAGAGTAGCAATTTGCAGGCCCACCAACCTAGTGACCAGGGTTCCAGGCGGTGAGTTCTGTCTGGTTTGGAGCTGCAGTGGACTGGCATCCATCCAGTCCTTGGAAATACTTACACCTGTGCCCTGTGCTTACCAGGATAAGACACAGCCAATTGTTCCCGACCTGGCTGGAAAGCAACAACAGGACTCAAATTCAAGTCACTGTGGTGGTCGGCCTGCACTTTTCTTAATGTTAAACATGGTCTCTTAAAAGCAATGCACTACACAACAGGGTTCTGTGTGTCTTTTTGAATGTTAAGCATTTGCAACAAGTGGTTAGGCAACTTCAGATTCCTCATTCAGGTCACAAGACCTCATAACGACACCATAAGCCATCTCACATCTCCTTAATCTCCAAGCATGCTTTTAGTGATCGTAGCCTAAGAGTTCTTACCTTAAATGTCCATTTTATCAGGTTTGTCTGTTTCTTACTGACAGTAGCTCAGTTGGTAGTCTTTGCAAAGTTAGTCAACGCTATCCTGACAGGAAAAGGCAAAGGATAAAAAATGAACAGATGTTGTTTCGATGGTTCAAAATCATTCTCAGGTCATCATTAAGAACCGCCATGTTGTGTTTTTCTGAGTGCAGCAGTAGTAATCGGTTCGTAAACATGTACTGAACACATTATTTAACAATTACCTTGTTGGTACAACTTGTATTTATAGTTAGAAACATTTTATTTCGTATACAGTTTGTATTGCTTCGTTTCTGACCGCAGGACGATGGTTCTGTGATGGTTTACATGACTCAACGGTTTTATACAAACAGTATATATGGCATATAAATATATGGTGTAATCCCTAACAGATCCTAAATCCAAGCACAAATCTGTTTCATATCAGTAAATAAATCGTAGATGTTGATATATATATATATTGGAACTGCAACACTTTACAGGCGTTATTCCATATATTTAAAGTGTATACGATCTATAGTCTCTCACTTCCAAACAAGCGCGCGCCTCAAATCGGGAGACTTTGTAACTTCTCCAAAGAGTCATCCGCGTCACCTCTCTGACATCTGATTGGCTCAACTCAACTGTCAATCACGTTGTTCCAGCCTTAAGCTTAAATAAGGGGGCGTGGTCGCTGCGCCTCATTCGACTAAAACTTCTCATCATGGCGTCGGAGAGCATAGACAGAGAGAAAGCGATGGAAAACCCGGGCAGAACTTCTTTGCACCCCGGCTTCAGCGCCGAGAAACACTCTCTGCTCGTGGTGGTGGGTGAACACAGTGCCCCCGGATTTGTGGAACACCTGGTAGCCGAGATTGAACGAGGTAAAGTTGCTCTTAGTGGCGAAAATGCCGACAACGTATCCTCCGCTCTTTGGGTCTGATCCGATTTACAGGTGATGGAAAATGGAGTGAACAGGGAGGAATTTGGTCATTTCACACAGATTGCTCACCTTGTGTTGTTGTAATAAGCTGCCTAAGGTTTAGCTTGCGTAGAGATATCTATAATAAGTACAGCTTTGTTGGCACAGCAAGATTTTACTCTTGACTTGATCTTAAGTAGCTCATTGTTGTACATAGGGCACTAGACAGGCTGTTGTGTATCACTCGATGTAGTGCACTTACATAGAGTGTAGCTCGTTAAGTATGCGCAGTACGTATGTTGAAATTCATAATATCTTCGTGTTGTTCAGGTAGTGCCCTAGATGAGCCCTAGATCAGAAGTCATTCATTTGTGATTTGTAGTGCACTCGTGTAGGGAGTGGGTGGGTAATTTGGGAGCAGACCATGATGAGCTAGTTCTCCAATGTGCCAATTATATAGAAAGCAATTATTCTGCAGTTCAGATAATTATTCTGCAGCGTCACACCCTCTGTAACGCACATAAATATGGATGTATGCCAAAATGACTCCTTGTAGTAACAGTAGTGCACTTGATTACACCAGACCTCAGAAGTCATTTATATCCCTTGACCCTATGTAGGGAGTTAGTAGGTGTTTGGGATCTGCCCATGATGCGGTGCATCTCAGCCGTCACACCCTCAGTAGAGGACATTATAAATCCGGAGCAGTCCTAAATGCGTTCTGTTGTACTGTACTGTAATGGCACACCCTTCTTAGTGCACTTGTGTAGGGAACAGGGAGCAAGTGGATGAATAGCAAATGGATTCTCGGTGGATTTCTATGTATAGTGCGAGCTGCGTGTCATGTTTTTATGTAGCATCTCTGAATATGCCCTCAAAATGGTCTGGTAAATATCCTACCTCGTTCCTGTATGTCCAGAACCCCGACTACTTTTAATGATGTGGTGCAGGAGACTTTTTGTTTGTTGTAGCTGCAGATTAGGCGAGACTTTGCCTCTTCTAACGTGAGCACAGCCGAGGACAAATGGGATCACTGAATGTCGCAGGGCAGGGGCAGGGGCATGTGAGGGGGACAATTCAGAACCAGATCCAAAATTCCAAGCACCAGGTACTCCTTAGAAGAAGTCAAGTCAGATTTATGACATGTGGGGACACGATTTGGGGAAGGGGGCATGACTTTGTTGCGAGCTTTGCTGCAGCTGGGACTGGATTAATATTTAAAAAATCACAGAATTTGAATTTTAGTTTCGCTCTCAGATATGTTGGAGCTCTCATAAGTGAACGGACTCGTGTCATATTGTAAAGGGTGCCTAAACTTTTGCTCAAAACTCTGCCCCTTGTATCTGAGAGCTCTCTGGCCCTGCGGCGGCGGCGGCGTCCTGTCACACTCACGTGGTGTTTTTATTCTGAATGGCTGCTTGTCTTTTGAGACGGTTACAGAAAGAGCAGAAGTATTGATGCCCTATAGATGCTGTAGATTAAATTACCATTATGAGGTGTGATTGAAATCCCTTCTAAGGTCCCCGGGGTGGTAAATCCTACCCCAGCGAGGCTCCGTTTTGTGAAGCTCAGCCACTTGAAAGTAATTTTAACTCTGCGGATCACCACAGCGTTCAGAAAAATTATAGCGTTTCATGTTTGTCTTCAGTTCAGTCGTCATTTGCTGAGTTTTTGCGCCATGAGCTCGTGCACGGCTCGGATTCCCAGCATCTGTCCGACATTAAAGGCTTAATATTATTGTTTAGGCTTTACTTAAAAACATGTCTTTGTTTAAGGCAAAGTGTGGACTTTCTCTTTTGTCTTTGAAACCGTTAGAGGCCCAAGACAATCAGTAGTAAACAAGAAAATTTAGACAACAAACATATCTTTATTTATTCTTATTTGTTTTTTTATTTTTTCTGTCTTTCCTTTCTTTTGCTTTCTTTCTTTCTTGTCTTTAACACAAGTAAAGATACACAAGACAATCAGTAATGAACAAGAAAATTAATATCAACAACATCTTAATTTATTCTTCTTTACTATTTTTTTCTTTCGTACTTTAATACTTTCTTTCCCTTTTTTCTTTCTTTTTTCGTTCCTTCCTGTCTTTCTTTCGTGTTTTTTACAGCAAAGAGGCACAAGACAATCAGTAATAAACAAGAAAACGAACATCAACAAATATCTTTATTTATTCCTCTATATTCCTCTTTCTTTCTTTCTTTTGTTTCTCTTTTCTTTCTTTCTTTATCAGTTTCAGAGGGAGTGTCTGAACCCACGCCCATAGCCTGATATAATCTGGACTACAGCTTCATAACTAAATAAGCCTAATATAATAATCTAATCTTTCAGGATTTGCTTTATGATCTTTAGCTGGATCCAGTCCAGGTGTTCCAGCTGCCACACGACCCTAAGGCCTAACAGGACCACCCCCGCGCTTACCAGTTGGTGGGGTGTTTTATTTTTTCCTTAATTTTTCCTTAAACATCCCTTAAACGTTAGTATTCAGATGATCTTGCCTACGTGATAAAATCACATTTCTATTTTAATTCTTTCCAAATTAAGTGACGTCAGAGATCTGGTACGTTAAATATATCGGGTACAAACATGCTGAACTAATAACGGAATAATTGCTGATATTATTGTTTTTTTTGTATGTAAACAAAACCTAAAAACCTTAATCTGCAGGATACATTGGTGTATTATTGTGCAGGGGTTACACAAGCCCTCAGATTGAATGAAACTCTGAGAAAACTGGAGAGCATTGGTTTATAAACATTTATTTATAGTTTGGTTCTGTTCCTGATGTAATTCGGTTTGTTTGCATAACTCCTCTGTGTCCGTTCCAAGCCCTCAGAAAGATGGATTCGCTTTGGTGGTGTTGTTTGTTTGTGGTTGTGAGTAAAGACATCTCTTTTTGTTGTTAATCTAATTTGACTCGGCGTGTCTGAGGGGACAGAGAGCGATCCTGATGGTTTGGTTATGCTTAAAAAAACCTCCAGATACTTTTTAAGGTCTTATAAAAAGACAAAAGCAGCAAAAATAACCCTCGAAGGGTTCGCTGTTCATTTGCAGAAAGTCTCTGGTTTACCTAAGTCTGGCGTTGCTGTTACACAGAGCTGTGCAGCTCATGTCTCACACACACACTAGTTTTAGGAAAAGTTTGTGATCCTCTGGATTGACTCCTCAGATGTGAGCGATACTCATTATTCGAGTCGCTGCAAAACTCAGCATGTAAATGATCACAGGCGTGGTCTGATTAGACACTGGAGGGTGTAAAAGTACTTCCCCTATAGCGCTGCCCTATAAAAAGGCTCTCAGACGCTACTTTTGGGTAGTGTACCTCTTGTTAGAAGGTAGCATCATTGGACTGGGAGATGCAGGATGGTGGAATTGCCTCCATCTGGTTTGTTCTGACCTAGCTGTTAGGAGGTGTTGGGAGCAGGGGTTTTATGGGGGCACACACACACGATGAACAGGGTTCGGGCAGCCCGGACAGACCCCCGGTAGAGAGGATCGTTTGATCCGCCGGCAAGCACGAGCAGCTCCCGCTGTCTCTGCCCGGACCCTTTCCAGGGGCTTAGCAGAAGGAAATTTGTTGTCAAATTTGTTTTTCATGGCTCTTTTCAAGCTCAACGAGTAAATAGTATTATTTCACATTTATTATGTCTGATTTGGGATACAGAACACTGCTGTTACCAAAGTAAAGGAATGGCAGTCTATAGAAAGTGGAGCGCTATAAATATGGGGATTGGTAAGCACCTATTGAGTAGATAAGTTCCCTAGAGTTGGTGTCGGCACTTGCTGTTTTTGCTATATAAAATGTAGGGAGAGGGATGGAGCTCAAACATCAGATCTGAATTCGATGTTTGAACGTCTCATTTGCATGCAGGATGAGGCTCCGTCTGTTATGAATGTTTAATGACTCATTAGAGCAGGACTGTGATTGTCTGAGATTTGGAGATGGAGGACAAAAGAAAGACAAGGGAGGTGAAAAGAGAGAGAGACACACAGAGAGAGAGAGAGAGAGAGAGAGAGATACTCTTTTCTAAACAAGTTGCAAATTTTAAGCAAATTCCTGAACCATCTACAGGACAAAATGCGACTGAATCCTGATTCCATTTATTACTGGTAATGTGATGTAACCTGATTAGGGAGAAACCTATAAATAGGAAGAGATGAAGATGGAGGAGGAGGAGGAGGAGGAAGCTGTGTAGCCCCGAGTGCATGAAACAGCATTTCTTTGCGTGCTATAAATAATGCAGCTTCTTGACTTCAGCCCGACTGATCATCCTCCGCGCTCGTCGAACGTTTCTCCTGCTGCACCTCCCCACCGCCCCCTCTGTGCAGCCTCTGGGCATTTAGCATCAGGATTAGACCAGAACCGTCAGAACCCGATCAGGTCTGATTGTGTATAAGGCATGCATTTAGTTCAACGTAGATCTTTAAATCTGGGAGGGAGAAGGAGAAAGCCCATGCATGTCCAAGGAGAACATGCAAAATCCCCACAGACATCAGCCCGGCATCGAACCCAGGTCTCTAGAGCTGTGAAGTGAACGAATGAAAATATATAACAGATTATCACACTTATATAAATTATATAAGAAATTATATAAAACAATTTACAAACATAATACAATATAAAATATTTTCTTTAATGAAAAAAAAAATATATATATATATGTGTGTGTGTGTTTAATTGTGTAAATTACTTTAATATAGAATATAACAATTTATTTTAATGTTTTTATTGTATTTATAATGAAATGCCTTATTTTTGTCAACAAATTATTTTTGTAATTAATTTAAAAAATCAAAATATTATAATTAATTCACTTTAAATGAGTGATTAGAAAAAAACATGGTTACTAAAAAATATATTAAAATATAAAGTTTTTAAATCTCATTTTATTTATAATTAAAGATATCACTTTTAAATATGATATTTAAGGTATAAAGATTACAAATAATTTTTAAATTGGATCTTATAAAACTTAAATTTAATTAGTATTTGTTTGTATTTTATTATTACTGATATTATTTACACATTTATTATTAAAAGTATTTATTTTTTCAGTTTAATATGTATTTTTAGCATATTTGGTGTTATAACACTGTCGCATACGTTTACTGAAATTAGGTGTGTGTGCGTGTGCGCGTGCGTGTGCATGTGTGTGCGTGTGCATGTGTGTGCGTGTGCATGTGTGTGTGTGTGCATGTGTGTGTGCGTGTGTGTGTGTGTGTGTGCACCGTGCTAAGCTTGCGAGGAACAAACGTCCTTGCAATGATAGGAAAACCTGGAAATTTTCCTCACTTCCTTAACTGATTTTCTTACACAAAAACAGCAACTTTTGTTTGACAGACCAAAATGGCCAAACGATTTGCTTTACGTTACTTTATGCTTATGTTTAGGGTTGGGGTTAGCTGCAGGTGTAGCATCATTTAGCTGCAGTAATCATCATGTCAATGCAAAGTCCTCAGAAGGGCAGTGAGACAGAAGGGCAGTGAGACAGAAGCATGTGTGTTTCTGTAAGAGGGCGTCTGCAGGTGGGTGCAGCGCTCAGTCGGCGCTCCTTCCTCATTATACTTTGTTTATCAGCTCAAAGTCCAGCAGTGTGTAAAGAAGAAGCAAATTAGAATCAAATTCAAGACCCGAGCGGCTCTGCTTCGTGTTTGCTGGCCCTGTGCACACGTTTAAGCCCCCGGGCCGATGAGAAGCTTTGCTGATTTTTCTACTCGGAAAGAAGTTTCATAAACTGCGGTAACAAACCTTCTGCAACTCCTAATGCATGTATCATAAAACTATAAAACAGCGGATAAAGTAAACGTGAAATAATGTGAGCAGAAGCTTCCTCTCCTTTGCAGATGCTCCAGCTGTGTGTTTGTAGTGTCAGAAATTAAAATGTACCCTATAATAAAATGTATCTATTAAATAAATAATGCGTCTGTATTCCAGCTGTGCTTAGGCGTTAGGGCTGATGTTTACTTAAGTTTGTGACTGAACTGAACTTTTATTTGATTCAGGTTAATCTTAAAGTGCATTTTATTCTTTTTAATCACATTAGCCTAAAAATCTGTTCAGACTATACTGTTCTAACGCACTGAATAATAAAATACAGTTATTTAGGAATAGTTCATTAAATAGAATAGATTAACAATTACATTTCTGTCTTTATTCTCTTTTATTTTTATTTTTCTGGTTTAACAAATTTATAATTATATTTATAATTCTGTTTTATTTCTAATGACAATTACATTTTTGCATTGAAAAAAAATTATGTAAGTGTAATTTAATTAATCAATCTATAAAAAATGTCAGTTTAGTTTTATTTACATGTAAAATGTTTTAGAATTAAGTGTATAATAATTATAATTATAATTAATTATATTTTTTAAGTAAATAAAACAGACAATTATAATTAATAATAATTTTTTAAGTAAATAAAACACATACCCTCGGAATATTTATTATTAACTGTTAGTATTATTATTTTATTTATATATTTATTTAATTATTTTTTATTTTAGTATTGCTATTACTTGGACTCTGCATGTGTGGAGTTTGCATGTTCTCCTCGTGTCTGTGTGAGTTTACTCCATGTATGCTGGTGACCTCCGGTTAGGTTAATTGGTGACTCTAAACTGGCCCAGTATGAATGTGTCTAGTTTTGATGCAAGTCGATGTAAAACAAATAAATAAACATGTACATTTCAATTCAGTCAATCTTAAACAGTAAATATAGTTTGTTTAATATATAAAATATTTTATATTTTTTTATGATTAATTTGAAATAAATAAAACCCACAGAAATGCCACGAATATTTATTATTATTATTATTATTATTATTATTATTATTACAGTATTGCTATTACTTTGATTCTGCCTGTTTGGAGTTTGCATGTTCTCCCCGTGTCTGCATGGGTTTACTCTGGGTATTCTTGTTTTCTTTGCAAGTCCAAAGACATGCGTTGGGTTAATTGGTGACTCTAAATTGGCCCAGTATGAATATGTCTGTAGTTTTAATGCAAGTCGACGCAAAACAAATAAATAAATAATAATAAGCATAATCTAAATTTAAATCAAAATCCATCTGAAAAAAGGTAAATACAGTTTTTAATATCTAAAATATATTATTATTTTTAAAGTTAATTTGAAATAAATAAAACACACACAAACCACGAAAACGTAGTATTATTATTATTTTAGTTTTTTAATAATGTATTGCTGTCTTTATGGGGAAATTACATGTCTGAGGGTGTGTGTGTGTGTCTGAATGTATGAGAGACTCTGTGTGTGGTGTGTGTGTGTGTGTGTGTGTGTGTGTGTGTGTGTGTGTGTGTGTGTGTGTGTGTGTGTGTGTGTGTGTGTGTGTGTGTGTGTGTGTGTGAGAGAGAGAGAGAGAGAGAGATCTCAATTCAGTCTTGCCCGTATGGTCTCCACAGACCCCGTTCCTTCCTCCTGTCTCTGATTTGGGGTCATCTTTACCTCTCTGTGTCACACACACTCACACACACACACACACACTCTCTGCTGTACACACCGACCACATTTCCCTCTCTTCCTGACCAGACGACGGAGCTGCGTACACACTCTGAGCACAAAGCATCCGCCCACACACACTCAGAGCTTCCCAGCAGGTCCGGTTTAATTTAGTTCTCTTCATCGTGCCTTTGCTTTCACTCTGAGGATAATTACAGCGTTTCTGAGGAAGCCCGGTTTTGGAGCGAGCCGTGAGGTTTTTGAGAGCGTGGAGCTCCTCTGTTTGCTTTGCGGAATGACCTTGACACGGAGCTTCTGCGTACTGCGCGGAAAGTTTCGGATTCTGCCTCCGTCTGCCTTTAATTTAATCCCGTTTCAGTCAGAATAAATAAATACAGAATATTAAGATCAGGTTTAAGTTTTGGCGAATGGGTCGGGCAGCTTGGTGGGCCTGGGAATTAAGCTAGAGCTGTTGCTATCTAGCTACGACTAGCTAGTAGCAGGGCTGGGTGGTTTTTACTTTCCTGTACGGGTTGAATTTTTGATGTGCCACCATTCAGCAGGAACAACAGCTGTAACGCTGCATGCAGCTAATTTAATAATACTGTCCGCCACCAGGAGTGCTATGGAGCACTTTGTAAAACATCATCGCTGAATGGCTTACTGAGTACAGCTCGCTAGCTAGCCAGGCAAACAGACAGAAAGCAGAGGTGGAGGGAGACCGGAGATACGAAAGAAGGACTTGTGCCCAAGAAAGGACTCATGTCTGCACTCTGGAAGGGTTTTTTGTTTGTTTTTAAAAAACAAAGCAGACCGAAAGGCTTTATGCTGGAGCGTGTGAGATGTGTGTGTGTGTGAGATGGGCCTTTTATAGTTCTGTTTTTAGTGCGTTGCAGTTTGCACAATAAAAACTGGTTTTGTTGTGAAACTCTTGAAGATGGACCGGCCGTTCGAGGCACTCGCCGGACCTAATTTGTAACTTGTTACTGCAGATAATTAGTGTTAGATATTAACCTGGTCGTGCCCTGACCGGGGATGATGCAGGTTCGAGTTCAGGGCTGCCTTC
Organism: Ancistrus triradiatus; assembly: GCA_025084515.1. Taxonomy (NCBI): domain Eukaryota; kingdom Metazoa; phylum Chordata; class Actinopteri; order Siluriformes; family Loricariidae; genus Ancistrus; species Ancistrus triradiatus. Next base: position 1,141,750 of record JAJAGP010000040.1, on the reverse strand, counting down.
AGGCCAGTCAGGGTGACACACGGACACAAAAAGCTGCCTGATGGAAGGGATCTTCGGCCAAAGATGCAACAGTGACCCCTGTTGAGAGACCCTAATTAATTGCACAATAGGCTCTGGACACTGACCAAATCGGAGGAGATACAATCCTGATCATACAGTACTGTGCAAAAGTCTTAGGCCACCATTAGATTATATATTATATTGTGTTAGCAACGGTATAATGACCAACTATAATTATTTCTTTATTAAGATATGACCGGAAAATACAGGTAATTTATATGCAGTATTAAAAAAACAACAATCAGAAATACACTTGAGCAATAGCAGCATCTGGCAGCTTGATACCAAGTCGGCCCTTCTGCAGTCTGAAGCAGCTTAATCACGACTGCGTTTTGGAAGGGTAGCAGCCAAGAGACCGGGTGAAAAGGCCAAGCTCTGATAAAGCTCAGTGGAGAAGAGGATTAGACAGAGACAGTCTTATATATAGTCATTATCACGTTGCTGAAACGGCAGATCTAATGGTGGCCTGAGACTTTTGCACAGTAGTGTGTATTCACACGCTTCTGTATCTCTGGGACGAAACAGAACAGGAGGATTCAGCTTCAGCAGCGTGAGGTGGAAGTGTCTGAGCTCTCGCTTCTCTCTGGTCTCTCAGACAGTAGGTGACCTCATCAGGAAGTGAATAAATAGAAGGCGGCGTCACTGTCTCTCTGAGTTTAGCAGACGTGTCCTTCTGAGCGCTTTCGGTCGACCTCACGTTCCTCTCCTCTTCCGTGTTCACACACCTGCCGGCACTTGGATTTTCCAAAAACAACACAGGAATAGATTTTAATCCAATAATGTTTTGTTTAGGATTGCCATCCGACCCCGTTTGGATGTGGAGGGTGCAGGAGATGAGGGATTCTGATTAGGGATGGGCGATCAGGCAGTGATGTTCCCACAGATGGTGGTGTTCAGCAAACAGACTCATTTATTTACGATTAAAAAAATGATTAGAGTTTCTATGCAGGTACGTTTTGCTTAACGTCGGCTTTGCTTTCTGTGAAACGGGTCGTTGACCAAAATGGCCGTTGACCTGACATGACCATAGTCTGTCACGTAGGAGTTTAGATAGTATTTTATTGTAACCAAAATTATTAAAACACAATATGAAAACATTTAGCACAGTGCTGTACTGTACAGTCATTCTTTGGAGCTTTTATTAAACTGGAAACACAAAACTAAAACGTCACCGTGTTGTTCTCTGTCACAGGGGTTCACTCGTACTAGTTTTCTGTCATTCAGACGTGAGTTAGATGTATATAAGTCAGATTTTTATTCCCTGTTATGACTCAGCTATTGAAGCGAGCGTTGATTGGTGCTTACGTGTATTTTATTTTGGGTCTATAAAACATTTTTAATTCTAAAAAAGGTGCTGGAATTTAAATTATGCAGCAGTTGTGAAGCAGTGAGGTGGGTTAGTTTGCATCTCATATCCTGTGTCCTTCGAAGGATGCAGCCCCTGAATTGGGACGCAGCCGAGATCAGGTGCTTAGGCTAACTATGTTGGACTTATGAACTTTTAGACACGCAGACTCGCTCTTGGAACGGAACAGGTTCGTGTCTATGGGACTTGCTGTACTAGTAAGTGTGCAAAGGAATCAAACCTGTAGGATGTCTTTAAACCCCGTGCCTAATATCAAATATTCAGTTCATACTTGAGCTGGGCGTAAACAGCCATCATGTAGGTAAACAAAAACAGCGTGTTGTGAAAGGCTCGTTCTTTAATCCGTTTTAATTGAATGTGGTTCCTTCTTTCAAAATAACCCTCAAATGTATGTAAGCTGGAAAGTTTCCCATTACAACCTGCTACAAAATCTGGCTTGAGCCTCATCGATAAAAGAAAGAAAAGGGTTCGAAGTGACCTTCATCCTCCCTCGACTTAAACGATTCAGACCTGGGTCTCAGACGTGACGTGCATGTAAGGCGACCTTGTACTGCTTAGAGGATGTATAAATACAGCACGAAAACAAAACTGTCCTGCTACAAGAGACGGTGCGGTGTTACTAATGACTTCATTAAGGAAAGGTTGCCAATACTTGCAGTTTTCACCCAGATAACAAATAAACAGACCTTATTTAGGGTATGGGTTTAAATAGAGATGTGTGTTTTCCGACTACAATAAGTGCAGTTGTGTGTGTGTGTGTGTGTGTGTGTGTGAGAGAGAGAGAGAGAGAGAGAGAGAGCGATCCACCCTCTATAATAAGAGCAGTAATTACTCTCCGTACTGCCAAGCAATGCTGAACTCTGAGGTCACAACTTCAGTTCCAGTTTCTTGCAGCATGCTGCGAGCCAAACGCCAGACTGGCACGACTGGCAACAACAAGTCTCTGCAAATGATACCAGAAATGTGATGATAAAGTGCAAAAATCTGTATTAAGGAGACATTTATCTGCTAGGATCGGTGCATCATGTGATCATGTACGTCATTATGTAGTTTTGTTTTGATTCGCTGCACTAGAGCATTAATGGAAGATGGACGCTCAGAATCCCTCAACAGTTTGGCTCAATGTGTGGAAAATTGATCTGGTCTAAAGGAGGTAGCAAACATCTAAAGGAGGTAGCAAACATCTAAAGTAGCAGCATGACACAGCTTCAGCAGGGTACCGGCCCGGGTTTGCCCGAAGGGGAGTCTAAAACACTTAACGTGAACAAAGCCTAATGTGGTTTATGTACAAAAGCCAAATTCTCTCTGTTACTACTGATCATCAATAATCTCTGCTGCTGAAATGATGAACCTGGGATCCTTTATAGCATTTTTCTTCCCATTTAAACCTATTATAAGTAAAAAGCTTGATGTGAAAATGATTCCTTTCCTTTTGGATCACAGCTTCATCATTTCAGCAGCAGAGATTATTGATGATCAGTAGTAACAGAGAGAAGTTTGGTTTTTATAGATCATTTTTAGGACATTAACTATTTACATTTTACATTTACATTTATCCAGAGTGACTTACAATTGGTACAGTCTTACAGTCCAAGTAATTGTGGGTTAAGGGCCTTGCTCAAGGACCCAACAGTGGTAGCTTTGGGAGAGGTGGGATTTGAACCCTGGACCTTTTGGACCATAGTCCAGCTTTCTACTTAACAATTTTAAAAAGGGAAGGAAAAAGCCAAAAGTAAAAATGATCACTTTTGGTGTAAAAGCACAAGTGTTTGCCTTTACATGTACTTCAGTACCAACAGTAAAAATGTCTTGATTTATTAGTGTGGTTGCCTATATAGGCAACCACACTATTGTTATCCGAAAGTCTTATTTTTCTTATTATTATTATTATTATTATTATTATTATTATTATTAATCCACTTTTTTGTCCGGATTTCAACTGCCGTAGCTTTCAAGATATCGACCCCGTTCCACCGCCATTGCGTTGGGTCTGGTCGGGAATGGTGTGCTTGTATAGGGCGGTCCGGTCCGACTTTGGGGGGCCCCGCAGGGGCCCCGCAAAGTCCGAATTTTCCCATAGGAAATGAATGGGCCAAAAGTTAACGAATCATAACTCAGTCAATTTTTGACATAGGGCCACGAAATTCAGCATGCTTGGTCCCGGGTGCAATCTGAGGTGATATGTGATGCCCATTGGGCCCCTATGGACCCCGGGTGGGCCCTGTGGACCCTGGGTGGGCCAATGACTGTAACTCAGTCAGTTGTCGACCTACGGCCACGACATTCGGCAAGCTTGGTCCCGGGTGCAATCTGAGGTGATATGTGATGCCCATTGGGCCCCTATGGACCCCGGGTGGGCCCTGTGGACCCTGGGTGGGCCCTGTGGACCCTGGGTGGGCCAATGACTGTAACTCAGTCAGTTGTCGACCTACGGCCACGACATTCGGCAAGCTTGGTCCCCGGGTGCAATCTGAGGTGATATGTGATGCCCATTGGGCCCCTATGGACCCCGGGTGGGCCCTGTGGACCCTGGGTGGGCCAATGACTGTAACTCAGTCAGTTGTCGACCTACGGCCACGACATTCGGCAAGCTTGGTCCCGGGTGCAATCTGAGGTGATATGTGATGCCCATTGGGCCCCTATGGACCCCGGGTGGGCCCTGTGGACCCTGGGTGGGCCCTGTGGACCCTGGGTGGGCCAATGACTGTAACTCAGTCAGTTGTCGACCTACGGCCACGACATTCGGCAAGCTTGGTCCCGGGTGCAATCTGAGGTGATATGTGATGCCCATTGGGCCCCTATGGACCCCGGGTGGGCCCTGTGGACCCTGGGTGGGCCAATGACTGTAACTCAGTCAGTTTTCGACCTACGGCCACGAAATTTGGCAAGCTTGGTCCCGGGTGCAATCTGAGGTGATATGTTGATGCCCATTGGGCCCCTATGACCCTGGGTGGGCCCTGTGGACCCTGGGTGGGCCAATGACTGTAACTCAGTCAGTTTTTGACCTACGGCCACGAAATTTGGCAAGCTTGGTCCCGGGTGCAATCTGAGGTGATATGTGATGCCCATTGGGCCCTATGGACCCCGGGTGGGCCCTGTGGACCCTGGGTGGGCCAATGACTGTAACTCAGTCAGTTGTCGACCTACGGCCACGACATTCGGCAAGCTTGGTCCCGGGTGCAATCTGAGGTGATATGTTGATGCCCATTGGGCCCCTATGGACCCGGGTGGGCCCTGTGGACCCTGGGTGGGCCAATGACTGTAACTCAGTCAGTTTTCGACTTACGGCCACGAAATTTGGCAAGCTTGGTCCCGGGTGCAATCTGAGGTGATATGTGATGCCCATTGGTCCCCTATGGACCCCGGGTGGGCCCTGTGGACCCTGGGGTGGGCCCTGTGGACCCTGGGTGGGCCAATGACTGTAACTCAGTCAGTTTTTTCGACCTACGGCCACGGAATTCGCAAGCTTGGTCCCGGGTGCAATCTGAGGTGATATGTGATGCCCATTGGGCCCCTATGACCCTGGGTGGGCCCTGTGGACCCTGGGTGGGCCAATGACTGTAACTCAGTCAGTTTTCGACCTACGGCCACGGAATTCGGCAAGCTTGGTCCCGGGTGCAATCTAAGGTGATGTGTGATGCCCATTGGGCCCCTATGGACCCCGGGTGGGCCCTGTGGACCCTGGGTGGGCCAATGACTGTAACTCAGTCAGTTTTCGACCTACGGCCACGAAATTCGGCAAGCTTGGTCCCGGGTGCAATCTGAGGTGATATGTGATGCCCATTGGGTCCCTATGGACCCCGGGTGGGCCCTGTGGACCCTGGGTGGGCCAATGACTGTAACTCAGTCAGTTTTCGACCTACGGCCACGAAATTCGGCAAGCTTGGTCTGGGGTGCAATCTGAGGTGATATGTGATGCCCATGGGGCACCTATGGACCCCGGGTGGGCCCTGTGGACCCTGGGTGGGCCAATGACTGTAACTCAGTCAGTTTTTCGACCTACGGCTACGAAATTCAGCAGGCTTGGTCCCGGGTGCAATCTGAGGTGATATGTGATGCCCATTGGGCCCCTATGGACCCCGGGTGGGCCCTGTGGACCCCGGGTGGGCCCTGTGGACCCTGGGTGGGCCCTGTGGACCCTGGGTGGGCCAATGACTGTAACTCAGTCAATTTTCGACCTACGGCCACGAAATTTGGCAAGCTTGGTCCCGGGTGCAATCTGAGGTGATATGTGATGTCCATTGGGCCCCTATGGACCCCAGGTGGGCCCTGTGGACCCTGGGTGGGCCAATGACTGTAACTCAGTCAGTTTTTTGACCTACGGCAATGAAATTCGGCAAGCTTTGTCCCGGGTGCAATCTGAGGTGATATGTGATGTCCATTGGGCCCCTATGGACCCCAGGTGGGGCCCTGTGGACCCTGGGTGGGCCAATGACTGTAACTCAGTCAGTTTTTTGACCTACGGCAATGAAATTCGGCAAGCTTTGTCCCGGTGCAATCTGAGGAGATATGTGATGCCCATGGGGCCCCTGTAGACCCCGGGTGGGCACTGGGGGCCCCTGGGTGGGCCAATAACTGTAACACACAGTTTTCGACCTACGGAAAACGAATTTCGGCAAGCTTTGGTCCCGGGTGATATCGGAAGTGATATGTGATGCGCGTGGGGCCCCTATGGACCCCGGGTGGGCACTGGGGCCCCTGGGTGGGCCAATGACTGCAACTCACACAGTTTTCGACCTACGGCCACGGAATTTGGCAAGCTTGGTCCCGGGTGCAATCTGAGGTGATATGTGATGCCCCATTGGGCCCTATGGACCCCCGGGTGGGCCCTGTGGACCCTGGGTGGGCCAATGACTGTAACTCAGTCAGTTGTCGACCTACGGCCACGACATTCGGCAAGTTTTGGTCCCGGGTGCAATCTGAGGTGATATGTGATGCCCATTGGGCCCCTATGGACCCCGGGTGGGCCCTGTGGACCCTGGGTGGGCCAATGACTGTAACTCAGACAGTTTTCGACCTACGGCCACGAAATTCAGCAAGCTTGGTCCCAGGTGCAATCCGAGGTGATATGTGATGCCCATGGGTCCCTTTTGGACCCTGGGTGGGCACTGGGGCCCCTGGGTGGGCCAATGACTGTAACTCAGTCAGTTTTTTTTGACCTACGGCCACGAAATTTTGGCAGGCTTGGTCCCGGGTGCAATCTGAGGTGATATGTGATGCCCATGGGGCCATTGCAGAGCGGCAACCACACTCGCATTTTCTTCAGGAAATGCACCTCTCTAGTTATTATATTATTATTCCACGATTTTCGGCACGTTTCAACTGCCGCAGCTTTCGAGATATCGACCCCGTTCCAGCGTCATGGCGTTGGGTCTGGTCGGGAATGGTGTGCTTGTATAGGGCCCCCCCCGGTCGGACTTTGGGGGGCCCCGCAGGGGCCCCGCAAAGTCCGAATTTTCCCATAGGAAATGAATGGGCCAAAAGTTAATGAATCATAACTCAGTCACTTTTTGACCTACGGCCACGAAATTCGGCAGGCTTGGTCCCCGGGTGCAATCTGAGGTGATGTGTGATGCCCATTGGACCCCTCTGGACCTCGGGTGGGCACTGGGGCCCCTGGCTGGGCCAATGACTGTAACTCAGTCAGTTTTTTCGACCTACGGCCACGAAATTCGGCAAGCTTGGGGTTGCAATCTGAGGTGACGTGTGATGCCCATTGGACCCCTCTGGACCCCGGGTGGGCACTGGGGCCCCTGGGTGGGCCAATGACTGTAACTCAGTAAGTTTTCGACCTACAGCCACAAAATTCGGCAAGCTTGGTCCTGGGTGCAATCTGAGGTGACATGTAATGCCCATGGGGTTCCTATGGACCCGGGATGGCAATGGGGCCCCTATGGACCCCGGGTGGGCACTGGGGCCCCTGGCTGGGCCAATGACTGTAACTCAGTCAGTTTTTCGACCTACGGCCACGAAATTCGGCAAGCTTGGTCCCGGGTGCAATCTGTGGTGATATGTGATGCCCATTGGGCCCTGTGGACCCCGGGTGGGCCCTGTGGACCCTGGGTGGGCCAATAACTGTAACTCAGTCAGTTTTCGACCTACGGCCACGATATTCGGCAAGCTTGGTCCCGAGTGCAATCTTAGGTGATATGTGATGCCCATTGGGCCCCTATGGACCCCGGGTGGGCACTGGGGCCCCTGGGTGGGCCAATGACTGTAACTCAGTCAGTTTTCGACCTACGGCCACGAAATTCGGCAAGCTTGGTCAAGACAGCAATCTGAGGTGATATGTGATGCCCATTGGGCCCATATGGACCCCGGCTGGGCACTGGGGCCCCTGGGTGGGCCAATGACTGTAACTCAGTCAGTTTTCGACCTACGGCCACGAAATTCGGGCAAGCTTGGTCCCGACTGCAATCTGAGGTGATATGTGAAGCCCATGGGGCCCCTATGGACCCCGGGTGGGCACTGGGGCCCCTGGGTGGGCCAATGACTGTAACTCAGTCATTTTTCGACCTACGGCCACGAAATTCGGCAAGCTTGGTCCTGACTGCAATCTGAGGTGATATGTGAAGCCCATTGGGCCCTATGGACCCCGGGTGGGCCCTGTGGACCCTGGGTGGGCCAATGACTGTAACTCAGTCAGTTTTCGACCTACAGCCACGACATTAGGCAAGCTTGGTCCCGGGTGCAATCTGAGGTGATATGTGATGCCCATTGGGCCCTATGGACCCCGGGTGGGCCCTGTGGACCCTGGGTGGGCCAATGACTGTAACTCAGTCAGTTTTCGACCTACAGCCACGACATTAGGCAAGCTTGGTCCCGGGTGCAATCTGAGGTGATATGTGATGCCCATTGGGCCCTATGGACCCCGGGTGGGCCCTGTGGACCCTGGGTGGGCCAATGACTGTAACTCAGTCAGTTTTTCGACCTACAGCCACGAAATTTGACAAGCTTGATCCCGGGTGCAATCTGAGTTGATAAGTGATGCCCATGAGTCCCATGAGGACCCCGGGTGGGCACTGTGGCCCCTGGGTGGGCCAATGACTGTAACTCAGACAGTTTTCGACCTACAGCCACGAAATGTGACAAGCTTGATCCCGGGTGCAATCTGAGGTGATATGTCATGCCCATGGGGCCCCTATAGACCCCGGGTGGGCACTGTGGCCCCTGGGTGGGCCAACGACTGTAACTCAGACAGTTTTTTTTCGACCTACAGCCACAAAATTTGACAAGCTTGATCCCGGGTGCAATCTGAGGTGATCTGTCATGCCCATGGGGCCCATGAGGACCCCGGGTGGGCACTAGGGCCCCTGGGTGGGCCAATGACTGTAACTCAGACAGTTTTTTGACCTACGGCCATGAAATTCGGCAAGCTTGGTCCTGGGTGGAATCCGAGGGTGATATGTGATGCCCATGGGGCCCCTGTAGACCCCGGGTGGGCACTGGGGCCCCTGAGGGGGCCAATGACTGTAACTCAGACAGTTCTCGACCTACGGCCACGAACTTCGGCAAGCTTGATCCCGAGTGCAATCTGAGGTGATGTGTGATGCCCCATGAGTCCCATGAGGACCCCGGGTGGGCACTGGGACCCCTGGGTGGGCCAATGACTGTAACTCAGACAGTTTTCGACCTACGGCCACGAAATTTGACAAGCTTGATCCAGGGTGCAATCTGAGATGATATGTCATGCCCATGGGGCCATTGCAGAGTGGCAACCACACTCGCATTTTCTTCAGGAAATGCACCTCTCTAGTTATGGCTCTGATGTCCTATTATCATTTTTATAACGGCACTCTTGCTTAATCAACTAGTTTTAGGTGAAAAGAGTCTAGCATCACTCTTGGTACACCAGTCTTCTGACAAAATGTCATTAATAAGTGCCTCATCGACAGATTTCATGTAGTGTAGTGGAGAAAAAGTAAGATATTTGACTTTGAAATGTAGTGGAGATCAAGTAGAAAGTCCCCCAAAATGGAAATATTTCAGTAAGAAGCAACTAAACCAGTGGTATCTTGGTTCTCGACCACCTCGGAACGCACATTGACTAGAAAAGTGTTCTTGTCGTTTGCTCCGTACTCGGCGCACTTGCTTAAACTTGTATGAGTCGAGCCGTACGACTCGTTTTAGCCAAAACTCGATTCATGATTCATGATTCAGTACGCAGTGATTCAGTGATTCAGATTCACAAAAGGCTGTCTCTCAGTGCAGACCTGCGCTGTTGTTATCGTGTTTTCCTGACCTGGGTAAGTGGGGTCAAAACAGGAGGCGACCCACAGCTGCACCCCGAGCTCTGAATGCCAGCGATGTGGGGTGTGTTATTCTGTAACGTGACAGCGGGCAGGCAAGCGTTTCTAACACAGGGACCACAGACGTCTGTGTTTAGGGGAATAAAAGGATCAGACAATCCTGGAATTTAGGGTTCCTGAAGACGTGCACCTGCAGAGGATGGAAAGCCTGCAGCTTCCCGGGTTAATCCGGTGCAGCCCGACTGGAGTTTAATAATGTACGAGAGCCGATGGTCTGGGACGGTCATTATTCTGCTCCGTTTGGGACGCGGCCTACTCTGTAGTTGGCGTGTCTGAATCTGTCTGTCTGCCTCTCGTCTGCAGGGATCCGCTCGTGGGACGTGGACCTGTCCTGCTGTAATCTGGACGAGCAGCTCAAGCTCTTCGTCTCCAGACACTCCGCCTTCTTCTCCGAGGAGCTCAAAGGTACGACTTTAATCACATCCGGAAAAAAAGATCCATGTCAGGGGATCTCCTCTGAAGTTGATTCTGTTTGGGGGTTTTAATGAGGTGGGAGGCCAATGGGGTCAAAGGAGGATGAGAATAGCCTTGACTTAGTAATAGTTCTTGGAGTTTGTATTTTACTCAATTTACCCTTCCTTTGACAATTAACCTTCACCCCGAGTCCAAAACTGACGGACTGCGACGCTGCTTAAACTTTTAATCGGAGCCTGTACAAAGATAAACACTGCCAAAGGATCGTCTAATTATCGTTATCGATAAAATCCCAGAAAATATCGAGAGATCATTTTTTTTCAATATGACAAACGTTTAAAGCTTTCTTGCTTCGAGTCCTCTGGATGCTTTTAGCCATTGTGAGCCTGGAGCTGTTCCTGTTCGCCTTGTTTTGCCCTCTCTAAATGACCCCAGGCGTGCCAGTCAGGGTGTAGGGTTTTAACATTACGATAAAGCGCTGGTAAGACCAGGGTAAGATCAGCGCCCGGCTTGCAGGACCTCGTTTTGAGTGCAGGGAGCGTGCGGAGTTAATTGGAGGGCTGGATGTACTTTGTGGAGACGGGAAGTTAAAGGATGAACAGCTGATGCCGCAGCTGTCGGTCTCCGCCCTCGGATCAAACGCTAATGCCAGGCTGCCAACACATGGCACACGACCGATAGGGTCCTAATCAGGGAGCGCCTGTAAGTATTCGGTTTCTGTCAAGCATGTTTACCGGTCAGGCAAGTGGCCGATGAGTTTATGTATTAATCTGTTTATTTTAGTTTCATTTTTTATGTTTAAATCATTTTAAATCGATTAAATCGTTCATTGGGTCTGTTTTCAAGCCTAGGGTTGGGCAATATGACGATATTTTATTGTATCGTGATCAATTTGTAGTGATTATGGGATAATGTCTATGTAGTAGTTGTATAAGGACGTATCGTGGTAAATATCGTGTATCGTGAAAATGTCTTTGAATATTGTGATATGATATTTTTACCATATCGCCCGCCCCCTAGTCAAGCCTATAGTCAGTTAAGATGTTTACAAGGTTTAGCGATGGTTTGTTAGGCCAGGTTAAATGAACCTGCAGTGCATGATAAAATCCGCAGACGGACCAAACCCAGCTCTCACCTCGTGGTGAAATGTAGCAGCGCTTTGCCACAGATCTCAGACAGATCTCACAGGATGACACCGTGGCCTTTCACTGAGAGCCTGTCATATGACTGATTCAGAACAAAGCTCAGGGTCTGCCCACAGGCTGTTGATCTGTTTTACCAAAAATAAGCTCAGCTGGCTCTCGGGCTGCGTCTCAAACCACAGAGTATGAACGGTTGGGATTAGACCGGAGACTGTGTGGTGTGTGATCCAGGTATAACGTTTACATATAATTTCTACCGGTGCTGAACGGAACTATTAAAGCTCAAACAGAGACTCAGCAGAGGGATTTGGGTCCGTAGTCGGTCTTTAAGAACCAGGGCTGTGGAGCCGAGATACGGCGTCTCAGAAATATTCCATTAAACAAATATTTTTAATGTTTGAATATCCTAACGTCTGGCATCGTCTCCCATCTAAAGCCGGTCCCAGAGTTTATAGTTCCAGACAGAATTAGTTCCTGATTTTATAAAGGCTGCAGATCTTACATGGTCACTAGTCTTTTGTCTAGTTTATTATATTTTATGTTGTGTTTTTATTTGATCATATTGTCAATTCTATATCATTTATTTATTGAATTTTCTATTATATTTTTCTGTTGTATTTATTATATTGTCAATTTTGTGTGTAATTATACTATTTTGTTTTATTTTATTCTAGATTCTATTTTCTCGTACGCAAATCCCTGCTAATTAAAGTTACAATAGAGTTTGTAATTCTCTTTATGGACTTTTGCGTTCCATCATTCTTACGCAATCAATTAACTATATTCTATATTCTTACTATATTTCATTTTCTTTGTTATAATTTTCATTTATTATATTTTATATTTAATTTATTTGTATTAGTCTGTTTAACTTATTCAATTAAAATTTTATTATTATTATTGTATTATATTCTCTATTTTATGATTCCTATTTTATTTTCTCTAGTTTTGTTATATTTTGTTTATATTTATATTTTATATAGATTTCTGTTTTATCACATTTTTAATTCTCTTTTTTCTCTCCTGCTTTGTTTTATTAATTTATTATTATTTATTATTTTTTATTCTGTTTTTATTATATTATATTCTGTTTTATACTATCCTGTTTTATTTTATTGTCTATTTTATTAATTCTATTTAGCTTCTGTCTGTTTAACCTATTTAAATCGAATTACATTACTATTTTGTTATATTTTCTGTTTTTCTCTAGTTTGTTTGTTATATCAGGAATTTGATTATATACTCAATTTTACTCTACTCTATTATTTATTTAATTTTCTATTATATTTTTCTATTTTATTTATTATGTTCTTATTCTTATCTTTAATTTTACCCAATTTGATTCTTCATTTTATTTTTACTATATATATTTTTTATTTTATTCTATATTCTGTTTTCTCTTTTATTATGCTGTATCTCGGCTCCAAAGCCCTGGTTCTGAACGACTGAATGCGGACGCAAATCCCTGATAATAAAAGTTGGGATGGAGTTTGTACTTGATGGACTTTTGCGTTCCGTCAACTTTGTTATCGTTGAAGATTTTAAAAAAACGATTTCTTCACATTTGTGAATCGATTTTGTAGGAACCTTATTCTTTCGTTATCATGTCATCTGTGGTGGTATGAAGCCACAGCCACAGTTTTTAGCCTTCTAAATGGCACGTCATGATGGTTGTGTGCGTGTGTGTGTGTGTGTGTGTGCGTGCGTGCGTGTGTGCGCGCGCGCTGAGGAGGCTAAGACTAATGTACGAGCAGCTGCTCTGGAATGTATGACGTCAGAGGCATCACTGGCTTTCTCACACACACACACACACACGTCCATCACTCATCATCTCTCTCGTAAATCTCATTCTCCTTTAACACGCCTTTGTGAGAGATCTTGCGAGTGTTGTTTACTTTGTCCCTCAGCAGAACCTGGGTGCTTTTTCTCACCTCCAGATGTGTGTGATGTGGGTGTGTGATGTGGGTGTGTGTTGATGGAGCTTCCTGTGCCGAGTGCTTAATGAGCCGCAGCAGGTTAATCACAGCCTGTGTAAGGCGCCTTTATTCCGAACCCCGGCCGGCTGTAGGGTAAGATGCTGACTGGGCTGCGGCACTTAATCATAACGTCTCGGATGCAGGGTTTCACCAAGTAACGTTATTATTATTATTATTCCTTTATTCTTTGTAACAGTGCAGTTAAGAATGCCAACATACCCATTGTTGGCAATGACAGAGGTCAAACGTTTCCTGTAAGTCTTCAGCAGGTTGGCACACACTGTAGCTGGTATTTTGGCCCATTCCTCCATGCAGATCTCCTATAGAGCAGTGATGTTTTGGGGCAACAAGGACTTTCAACTCCCTCCACACATTTTCTGTGGGGCTGATGTCTGGAGACTGGCTAGGCCCCACTCCAGGAGCTTGAAATGCTTTTTACGGAGCCACTCCTTCGTTGCCCGTGCCCGAGCGGTTTGTGTTTGGGATCCTTGTCATGCTGGAAAGACCCAGCCACATTCCATCTTCAATGCTCTCACTGATGGAAGGAGGTTTTGGCTTAAAAATCTCACGATACATGGCCCCGTTCATTCTTCCCTTAACAGTCGTCCTGTCCCCTCTGCAGAAAAAAACAGCCCCAAAGCATGATGTTTCCACCCCCATGCTTCGCAGTAGGTATGGTGTTCTTGGGATGTGACAGCATCCTTTTTCCTCCAGTTGAGTTTTTACCAAAAAGTTCCATTTTGGTTTCATCTGACCACATGATATTCTCCCAATCCTCTTCTGGATCATCCATATGCTCTCTGGCAAACTTCAGACGGGCCTGGACATGTACTGGCTTAAGCAGGGGGACACGCCTGGCACTGCAGGATCTGAGTCCCTCTCGGCATAGTGTGTTACTGATGGTAGCCTTGTTACTTTGGTCCCAGCTCTCTGCAGGTCATTCATCAGGTCCCTCCATGTAGTTCTTGGATTTTCGGTCACCGTTCTCATGATCATTTTGACCCACGGGATGAGATCTTGAGTGGGGCCCCAGATTGAGGGAGATTATCAATGGTCTTGTAGGCCTTCCATTTTCTTACAGTTGCTCCCACAGGTGATTTATTCACACCAACCTGCTTGCCTATTGTAGATTCACTCTTCCCAGCCTGGTGCTGGTCTACAATTTTCTTCCTGGTGTCCTTCGACAGCTCTTTGGTCTTGGTCATGGTTGAGTTTGGAGTCTGACTGTTTGAGGCTGTGGACAGGTGACTTTTATACAGATAACGAGGTCAAACAGGTGCCATAACTACAGGTAACGCATGGAGGACAGAAGAGCTTCTTAAAGAAGAAGTTACAGGTCTGTGAGAGCCAGAAATCTTGCTTGTAAATTATAGACCTCACTCATCTTTCTAAGTCGGAGAACTTACAGAATCAGTTGCTGACTAAATATTTTTTGCCCCACTGTAAATTATATTATGTATTATATTCTCAGTTTTATTTTCTATTTTACCATTTTTTCTATTATGTTATATTTTATCTGTGTTTTGATTTGATTATCTTCTCAATTTTCTTCTATTATTTATTTATATATTTCTATTTTATTGTATTCTTTATGTATTTATTATACATTTTATTGTTACATTATTATATTTATTTTCTCATTTATTCTATTTGGTTTATTTTCCATTTCATCTTATTCTGAATTTTCTTTATGTTTTCTATTTTATTTAATAAATTCTCGATATTATTTATTATATTTTGCTTTTGCCTATTTAGACTATGTAAGTTAATTCTAGGCTGCCTGGAGAGGTTGGGGTCCCATTCTGAGTTTTGGTCCTCCCATGGTCCATGTTATATTTAGGGAGTTTTTCCTTGCCTCTGTCACCCCAGGACAGTCTGACCGAGCCTCCGTAGCTGCTCCACATCTTCTGCACGTTTGAATTCATCAGAAATAAATGAGTTCAGTTCTGAAACCAAAACAAAAAGGGGATCATCTGGAGACGTTTTTAAAATCCTTTTAAAATGGATGAATTGAATGTGGACTGATTTGGCTGAGCTGTGTACAGATGGTGTTAGAACACAGGAACAGGAAGGAAGAAGCTCTTTCCTCCGCTGTGTGAGTGCACTCGTGTTCAAGGCTATGTTCACTCGGCGTTCAGCAGTAAGGGCCTGAGAGTCCGATTACTTTAACCCTTAGACGTCTGTGATCAGACCGACTTTACCACTTTATCTGGTCGTTCAGTTTAAGAGCTGCTTCAGAGTGGCTGCAGGTTTGGGTTTGGTGTTGCTAGAGCAGGAGGAAACAGAGATGTAAAACGTCACAGATATAAATCATCTGGTTTGTTTTGCTTTGTTTTGCTTGCCTTTCATTTTCTTGTCATACAAACAAGCAGAGTAAACATCTGCCACGCCGACATCCTTCATAGTAATAAATAATGAGAAACAACCAACATCTCAGGGTCTGAACAGCAGCCAAACATCTGGATTGATCCAATGGACACACATCAGTCCGATCCTGCTTATCGTGGTGCCGTGGTCACGCCGGTCTCATCCTCCTTTCTCCATCCAGGTCAGAGGACGCTGCAGCACAGTGGAGATGTTCTGGAGACCCAGGTGGTGGTGAACCCGTCCCACGCTCTGGTTTGTTCAGAGGTGAGTGTTCAGTGTTTTAAAGCACTAAAGAAACAACAGCGAGGAGACTTAATGCGATTGTCTCGCTATGTCTGAGGACTTTCCACTGGCGTAATGATACTACGATGCAACGTCACGATATAATAATGTCGTCGCGTTCTTTGAACACCAGGGGGCGCAATCATCATACACTGCATATCTTTCTCGTTGTAAAATGCTTGGAAACTGAAGCGATTTGGAATGTTTAAAGATATTCGTGTAGTTTACAGTAGTGATGCACGATATATCGGCGGCCGATATATTATTATAGATTTTTATTGCCAATGTTAGAATTTTAGCCGATATTATAACCGATTTTTGTTATATATTTACATATGAATATTTCTTTGTTTTTTCTTTTGGCTGTTGCTCATTAAGCAAAATATCTGATGCTTGCTGACTGTATAGTTATTTATGCAGTTTTGTTCTTTCTTGGAGCTTCTCAGTCATGAGCTTAGTCCTAAGCTCAGTCATAAACTATTAATTGTTCTTGTTGCTGCCTGTAACAATTCAAAACCAAAAAAAGATTCTTTTTTAACTATTTTTAAAGGAACGTTAGAACATAAAATGGAATGAAACCATTTTTCCTTTGAGTGAGCTACATTTTATGTTTACAGTCATCGACTATGTCTGATTTAACTGATTTATTGCTTATTATTTTATTGCTAAAAGGAATTACTGTATTTTTATCGGTTTTTAACATCGGTATCGGCCAGAATGTGTTAAATATCGGTTATCGTATCAGCCCAGGAAATTCAATATCGGCGCATCCCTAGTTTAAAGATATTTGTGTAGCCCCCTTCACACAAGGTCCCATTTTCAGTTTGAGATAGCATTTAGTTATTTGTTACCAGTTGTTAAAACTCTTAATTGAGTCTCAAGTTTTTTTATGAAACGTATACAAGAAAATGTGCATTGTTTTGCATTGTTTACACTTCAGAAAAAAAGGAGTGCCAAAAATCATGAGAAAATCAAATCGTGAGCAGAGAGTATCGTTACCGGGTTTATCTCTTTTTGCTTTTTTTTGGTACAGGTGCGTCGGCTCGTCACCGATGCCTCTCGTCACAAGCTGCTGATTCTGGCCGGGCAGTGTGTGGAGGACTCCGGAGATCTGGTTTTACAGACTGGTTCCTTTTCACTAAATGATTTCATCCAGATATTTGCCGATGAAGAGGTGCGTAGAGATGCTTCATTTATCCGAATGATGCAGTTCAAGCAAAACGAGGCTGCATTGTGAAAATTATACTGAACGTTCATGTTCTGTCATGAATTATTTGGCTTTGGTTATCAGAATGTCTGAAGTGCACCAGAAAAGTGTATTTAGGCATGCCTAATCGGCGCCATCTGGTGTTCAGAATGCGTAATAAGTCTAATATGGGCTGTGAGTACTTCTTTTAAAGTGAGCTTTCCAACGCAGATCGGCGAGATGCTAAGCTCGGCGGACCCTGCGCACAAATCGAGCCTCACCCTGAGCTGCCCCGAGTCGGGAATGTGGAAGAACTCGAATTTGGAGAAGCACAACTTGCAGGACTTTATCGAAATCAAGCTGAACCCTCCGTCGGTGCTGCCCGAGATGGAGGGTCTGCAGGAGTTCACGGAGTATTTATCCGAGTCGCTCGAACCTCGGTCGCCTTTTGAACTCCTCGAGCCGCCCACCACGGCTGGCTTTCTGAAACTGTCCCGCCCCTGCTGCTACGTGTTCCCCGGCGGGAGGGGCGACTCCGCGTTCTTCGCCGTCAACGGCTTCAATGTCTTGGTGAACGGCGGCTCCGATCCGCGCTCCTGCTTTTGGAAGCTGGTGCGACATTTGGACCGGGTGGACTCTGTTCTGCTGACCCACATCGGCGTGGATAATTTACCCGGGGTGAACAGTTTGCTCCACAGAAAGGTCGCGGAGCAGGAGGAAGAGGAGTCCTCCGGTTCTCCGAGCAATGACGACTGGCAGAGGAACTTGATTTCTCCGGAACTTGGGGTCGTCTTCCTAAACGCTCCGGAGAGACTCAAGGCGCTCGGGTGCGATCCCAAGGTCTTGCGTGCTTGCGACCAGGTTGCGCTTACACTACAGCATCTAGAACGGTTATCGATCTCTCCGGAGCCCCTCAGTCGCCCCAACGGCCCGAGCATCGACCCGGTGATCCTCTTTCAGAAGATGGGGGTGGGCCGGCTTGAGCTGTACGTCCTTAATCCGGTCAAAGGCAGTAAAGAGCTCGAGACTCTGATGCAAACCTGGCCAGGGGTGAAAGGCTCGGAGATCCCGTTACCCTGCCTGGTTTCGATATGTGCCCTGTTGGTGTGGCATCCTGCCAACCCTCTGGAAAAGATCGTCCGCGTTCTCTTCCCCGGTTGCACGCCGCAGCCCAAGATCTTTGAAGGTCTGGACAGGTTGAAGCATCTAGATTTCCTCAAGCACCCGGTGGTCAGTTTGAAAGACCTCGAAGCTGCGAAATCCGATAAGCAACCGAGGCGAGCCGAGAGCAAGGAAAGCCTCAAATCCCTTCCCAAAGATCCGAGGCCTGCCAGCTCCTTACTCCTCAAGGAAAAGGCGAGCAGGGTCGAGATAAAGAAACAAGACACTAAGGTCAAACCAAAGTCTAACGAAAAAGAGACCAAAGAAGTGGAAGACAAAGCGAAGCCCAAAGACGACACCTTAAAACAGCGACTCTCTAAACCCGAGAAGCTCAAGAAGGAGCCCGTTAAGGAGGAAAAGAAGGACACGAAAAAGAAAGACGAACGCCCCCCGACGAGCATGGCTAAGAAAGAGGAGGGTGCGGAGAAAAAGAAGGAGCCAGCGAAGAAGGATCCGGCTTTTAAGCCTAAAAAAGAATTGAAACCCGAAATTAAAAAGGACGCCAAAAAGGACGCGAAACCGGAGGAAAAGAAAGCGGCCGCAAAACCAGTCTTAAAGAAAGCTGCACCTTCGGACGCGAGGAAGTTGTCCAGCTCGCTGAAAAAGGACTCGACAATCACCAAAAAAGGGACGAAGACAAAACCTGAGATGAACGAGGAGGAGAATCCAAAAACAAATCCGGACGCAGATCCGATTGTGTCCAAAGCGTCCACGCCGGAGGACATGAGTGCCGACTTTGAGAAGCTGAAGCTGGACGAGCAGGGCAATCGTTTAGCTCCGGGAGATCAAGCGGCCAGGAACGGATCGGGAAATCCAGAGACATTTCGTTGCACAGAGACGCTGCCTACTTCAAACTCTGCAACGGGTTCTCCGTCGCCTCTGGCGAAGAGCGAGAAAAGTGTCAATTTCGACCTCACTCCGGTAGAGCACCGAGTCCTCGAGATCTCCAGCAGTGCAGGACACACTCCGTTCCACCAGTCTATCGAAGACGACCCTCAGCGGGCGCTCGCCACTTCGCCGAGCGTTGCGTCCCTCCCGGCGGAAGAAGGTTCTCCGCACTCCACGGAGGTCGATCATTCCTTATCGGTTTCTTTCGAGCAAGGCCAAACGTACCCCAACGGACATTTGGGAGAAACGGACCCGAAGGCGCACATGTCGTTGCCTTTGACGACGTCTCACAACGGTCACCCGGCCGAGCGGCATCTCTGTGGTCCGCAGGGTCTCCCGCTGCACGACGTCGACCTGTGCTTGGTGTCGCCTTGTGAATTCGAGCACCACAAACCAGCCGAAAACCAAGCGGAGAACCACGTCGCGAATCAAGAAAGCAACAGCGAGGGTCAGTCGTCGCAGGGTCAGGAAACTACGCCCACCTCCGTCAGCGACTCCCTCCCGACCGTCTCGGACTCTGACGTCCCACCTGCGACCGGAGAGTGTCCGTCGATCAGCGACGACCTGGACTCCGAGGACTCCGAGTCCGCTTACCTTTTCCCACCTCATCACCCGCAAGAACATCCGACGAATCGCTCGTTCGCTCATTCCAAGGACTCCCTACATTCCTCCGCTGATCCTCCGCCCGCACCCATGAAGGACCTTCCCCCGCTGCCACCCCAGCCCGGCGCCTGCATGGCCGACCCTGACTCTGAGAGCAAATCTCTAAAGAGTGCGACCTTAAAAGGCAAAAGGGCGACGACCGGCACTCAGAAAGTAGCACAGGGGAGCAAGGTGAAGACCGGTACTCACACCAGCACCAGCGGTACGATTCGCCCGGCGTCCAGCCTGGACACTAAGCCAGCGTCGCGGGGCAGCAGCGGTAACGCAAGGCCGGCGTCGGGAGGTGCCAAACCATCATCAGGTGTGTAAAAACGCAATATGAAGGTTTCTAGATGAAACCAGCACCTTACCGTGTGTCCCGTCGGTCCTTCTGCAGGTCCATCGAGCAGCAAGTCCAGCGCAGCGTCGGTTTACTTGGACCTGGCGTACTTACCGTCCGGCGCTGCGGCGTGTATGACGGACGTGGAGTTTTTCCGCCGTGTTCGATCCTCCTGCTTCATAATTAGCGGAGAAGAGTCGTACAAGGACTCGGTCATGAGGAACACCCTGGATGCCCTGCTGGAAGGCAAGACCGCCTGGCCGGACGTACAGGTTAGTATCTGAGCGTGAACTATTTTGTTTATAATCCATTTCTGCCAGTCGACTAGCTGTTACGTAGCAAACATTGAGCTGGTCATTGAAGTAGAGTGTATATTTTTAACCCCGCCTCTATCTCAGGCGACGCTGATCCCGACGTTTGATTCCGTGACGATGCACGACTGGTACCAGGAGACCCACGAGCGACAGAAGGAGCTGGCCCTAACGGTGCTGGGCTCCAACAGTACAGTGGCCATGCAGGACGAAACCTTTCCCGCCTGCAAAGTGGAGTTTGAAAATCCTGCTGCTTAGATCAATCCGGATTCATTCGCGTTAGCACAGATGAACAATCTGGATTCATCGACCTAAGCACAGAAAAAAGAAAAAAAAAATCCAGATTCACATTAGCACCGATAAACAATCACAATTCATTTTCAGATAAAAACACAGATCCAGATTCATTCGCATTCTCACAGATAAACAATCCAGATTGATCAACGTAAGCGCAGTGAAACAATCCAGATTCATTCACTCAAGCGCAGATAATCCAGATTAATTAACATGATCACGGATAAACAATCCAGGTTACTTCTAGCACAGACCAAAAAAATCCAGATTCATTCGCATTATCACGGATAAACAATCCGGATTCATTTACACGAGCAAAGGTAAACGATCCAGATTAGTTTAAGTTAGGACAAATAAAAACAAATCCAGAATAATTTACATTATCACAGATAAAAAAATCTGAATTCATTCAAATTATCACAGATAAACAGTCCAGTTTTATTCACAATTTCGTAGATAAACAATTTGAACTAATTGACGTGCACAGACTTAAGATTAATTCACATTATTGCAGACAAAACGATCCGAAATAATTCGTTTGCGCACGTGAACAATCCAGATTCTTTCACATTATCATGGATAAGCAATCCAGATTCGTTCACTCTACTGCAGATACACAAAATGGATTTATTCACATTAGCACAGATGAACAATTCAGAGTCATTCACATAATTATGGCTAAACAATCCGGATTCATTCACAATACCACATGTAAACACTCAATGTCCAGTTTAATCCACGTTAGCATGGATAAACAATCCGGATTCAGTCACAGGATCATGGATAAACAATCCGGATTCGTTCACATTAGCACTTAAGTCGTTTCACACAGTTAGCTTAGCGTGTTAGCTTGTGTATGCTACGCTGGCTGAATGAAGAACTGTGAATCTATCAGTGACCTACAGGAGCTGCGTGACGGTTTTCAACAGCACTTTGTTCTCATTAATGAACAAACCCGGTCTTGTGAAAAAGTTTTGGCACCCTGGTCATTTGACGTAACCGTTGGGGGAAGAAGAACTCCCGCGAAAGTTTTGGTACCCGGATGATCCAGGGTTTCGTCTCAGAACTTCACTGACTTGTTCGGTAATGAATTTGTGGAAATATGTCGTTCCTGTGTGTGTTTGGTATCGTAGCATGTCGCTTGATCAGCGGTGCCCAAACTTTTGCTTTTTTAGTCCCAGTCTTTATGCTAAAGCTGTACGTACTTTATTGATCACGATGCACCAGGAGGTCCGAATCTTCTCTCTGGCGTTCGGGCTTCACTACAGTCTCGGTTTTGCACGGTTGCACAGTTTGGGTTTTGTGCACAATCAGAGAAACAGAACAGAGATGATATTTGGACAGTGGGAGCAGCTTCTGCGACGTTCGTTTGCAGACGACTGTTTTTATAAACGAATCATGTGTCTCTTCTCTCGTGAACCTAATACTTTATTTCTCTGTAGAAACACAAAGATCCGTAATGTCTGTATTACATGTCGCATGTTTGGAGTGTCAGTATTTTTCACTTTTGTTGTGGACCAGTGTTTGGGGGCCGGGGCGTGGATTAAAGAGGAGCAAAGACACCGTTATATATAGTCATGGTCAAATTATTTCTTTACTGATCACATATGTATAAAAAAGGGAATAACGTTGTTTGATGAGTAGCTTAACATGAAAGATATTTCAATATAGATCAAATATCGCTGATTATCTGGCCACAGCAGATCATTTGAAGCTCTGCGGTATATCAGACGGTAAGTGAACATTTTGCTTTCGAGGAGTAAAAACCTGAGTACAAGTCCGGGCACCAACTGGCAACAGGTCGTTGAATAACGAAGACTACGATCTTGAATATAGCAAGTCAAGATATGTTTACCGCTGGTTACAGATGCAGCGCCCCCTGGTGCGTATGGAGCTGCCTAGTACTAGTTACTCCTCTAATCGTTCAGTAAAATAAAGTTAATATTTAAACGTTTCTCCAACAAAATCTTTGTCCAGATGAACAGATTCAACTTCTTGGATTGTATTACCTGGATCACTGAGCATACATCAAGACGTTAAGGTGAAATGGCTTTTTATGTGAATCCCAGCCAACATTAAATGAGCTTTACGTTTTAATCATGATTAGTTTTTCTTTAAATATTGGCTTAATAAATGCCACGTCCGCCATAATCACCTCAGGCCAGGTTAGTTTTACTGTCTTTCATTGAACTATGACATTATTTTTAACAATTCCCTGAAAAAAAATATACAAACCAACAATACTTAAACAGCAAAGGTGTTTCTAGACTGATTGTCTGTTAACTCTAACAGGCGTGATTTAGCACTAAACTTGGCGTTACTCTGCCGTGGATGAGAAATGAAGAACAAATGAACACGAAAATGTTTATTATTTATTTATTTAATGTAAACATAAAGCTATGAGCTGTCATTATTGTCTGCATTGTGACTGACTTTCTTTTAAATATTTACGAATGTCCAATCCATTACGCTGTGAGAAAAACCGATAGAATCTCTCTCTGACTGAAAGGAACCGATTTGGGGGCATTATGGGAAATGTAGTGCCTGTAGCGGAATTAAGTGTCGTGTCCTACAGTTATGCTCAGCAATTGACTTTTTACCGCTGTATTATGTTCAGCTTTCATTTGCATTTAAGAAGTCAAGAAATCAGTGGTATTACTCATGTACAGTTACGTTTCGTACCTGATATACCGCGACATATTGGTACTGTCTAAAATGGAGGGTTTAGCTTACTGTAGCTGCATTCCTACAGCCACAATGAGTCTGTAAATGTTCCTTTTGTTCAGATAGTTGTGTTAAGCAACCTTTCTGCCTTAATTCATGGTGGCATAGATTAAACAAGGTCCTGGAAACTTTCCTCAGAGATTTTGCTCCATACTGACAGGATAGCATCACGCCGTCGCTGCAGATTTGTCGGCTGCACATTTTTGAGTACAGTGAACTCATGGTCATGTTTCAGGAAACCAGTCTGAGATGATTTGAGCTTTGGGACATGGAGTGTTATCCTGCTGGAAAGTAGAAATCAGAAGATGGTACACTGTGCCCATAAAGGGGTGCACAGGGTAAGCAATAACACTCAGGCTGTGGGGTGTAAAAGATGCTCAGTTGGTATTGAGGGTTCAAAGTGTGCCAAGAAAATATCTCCCACATCATTACACCACCAGCACCCTGAAGCGTTGATACAAGGCAGGATGGATCCATGCTTTCACTCTTCAGACCAGGTGATGTTTTTCCAATCTTTTGTCCAGTTTAGGTGGCACCCAGTGTGTTCTTCTGCTGCTGTAACCCATCTGCTTAAAGGTTTGACCTGTTCTGTTGTGTGTTCAGAGATGTTCTTCTGCATACCTTGGTTGTAACGAGTGGTTATTTGAGTTACTGTTACCTTTCTATAACCTCGAGACAGTCTGGCATCAACGAGGCATTTTCTCCCAGGAGAACTGCTCTCACTGGATATTTTCTGACCATTCTCTATAAACCCTAGAGATGGCGCTGTGCGTGAAAATCCCAGTCGATCAACAGTTTCTGAAATACTAGACCAGCCTGTCTAGCACCAACAACCATGCCACGTTTAAAGTCTCCTCTTAAATCACCTGATGCTCGGTTTGATTCAGCAGCTCGTCTTGATCATGTCAACGTACCTAAATGCACCGAATTGCTGATTGGCTGATTAGATATTTGCATTAAGGAGCAGTTGACAGGTGTACCTAATAAAGTGGCCTGTCGCCGAACTCCAAACACTAAGTTTCACTTTCATATCTTTCAGCTCTTGAGTTTGGTTTCGTTTCAGGTCGCTACAGAAGCTTCGCTGCAGGTAAAGTATCTGCTCCATAATTCATACGTTTCATAGATTTAAAGAACTCCTGCTAAGAGCTGATTTGCTAAATGAAATGAAATGATACAAGCTTTAGAGAAACTTCAAAACTGCTGCACATTATAACGCGTTTAGTTACAGAATTTAACATTTTGGAATAATAACACCCAAAATGCAGCATGTGCAAAAGTTTGGTGCGTCATTATAGATGATGCACTAATGTTTTTGTAAGGTCTCATAATTGTTTCGTAAAATGTGCAGCCAGGTGTCACGTTTGCGTTTGCTCGCAGTAAAGCTCGTGTAATTTGTGTATTGGTAAAAAAGCTAAATGCATTCTTCGTATTTAAAAGTAATATTTGGAAACGTAGGCTCACTGTTAAACCAGAATTATTTATGTGTACATAACGAAGTTTGAGACCATCGTGGAAGTGCTTCTGTTTTGCATTGTTCATTACGAATCATAAAAACAGTTGGAATAAAATGTTGACCTGGCACGGATTCCATAAACCAGCAGGGTTTCACTATATTCCAGATCAGCTTGTGAAGTTATTGATTGCTCATCAGGTGACTTTGGAGGAAAATCCCTGACAGTAACCAGTGCTTGATCTTGATCTTTGGGTTTAGGTATGGATTCGTTATAAGATCAGGTAGTGAAGGAACTCATTGGGAGACTCACTTTTTACCAGGAAGTAACCTGAGATGGGCTTTTTAAAATAGGAGAAGCACATACCTTTGTGTGTGTGTGGAAATTGCAAATACTGTGAATTAGTTGAAGGTCTTGCTGGAACAGATTTATAGAAGTTTGAGAAATCAGTCATGCTCCCTGTCCCCAATTTACTGATTGGCAGCTCGTTACGAGATTCCTCTCCTTTGAGAGCTCGGCCAATCATCGTACAGAGAAGCCATGCATCCAGGCCAGGCAAATGTAAAATGCACCATCTAATATTTTGGATGTTTTCTTCTGTCCACTCTGCATTACCTACCAGCAAAGCTTATGTGTCCTGGCATCTGTCCAAGAAGATTTAGTCTCTAGGCCTGTTAAAATAGCGAGTACATGATCAGTAGACACTCAGAGACACACAGGCTTCAGTGAGTGTCTATTAGCTCTGTGACCGGGGCTCCAAACCAGTGCTGCACAAGGGCTGTGCTGTTCATCGGCTGGAGTTTGAGTTTAAATGAAGGAACAGCATGATATTGCGGTGGTGGATTGGCATGTTAGAAAGCTGCACCATCAGATATAGCTTACCTTATTACATTAATGGTTTAAACACAGTTATTCTGTTCCCTCGTTGTTGTTTTCTTGTTGTTGTTTCATTGTTGTTGTGTGTCATTTATTTCTCCAGCAGCGTGTTTGTGGAAATACTTCACCATGAGTCTGCCAAACTCATTCAGCAGTTCGATACCTCCACCGACATTCTCATTTGGCGGTTTGGTGCCTCCAGTGCAGAAGCTTGATGATAGTGAGTGCAGATGCTTTCATGTCTTGTAGACTACATGTGTTGTCTTATTGATGTGATTTGTTTGTATTCTTTAGTCTTTTTTACACACTTCTAAATACAGAATACATAAATATTTACATACATAAACAATTATCATCCACCACATCAGAATGGGGAAGAAATTGGATTTAAGTGACTCTAAATGTGGCATGGTGATTGCTCTGAATATTTCAGAAACTGCTGATCTACTGGGACTTTCATACACACCGCCATTTCTAGGGTCTACAGAGAATGGTCCAAAAAAGAGAAAATATCCAGTGAAGGCAGTTCTCTGGATGAAAATGCCATGTCAATGCCAGACTGGTTGTAACCTTTGTGTTTTTTTACTATTATTAGTGAAGAAGAAGACAGCAGCATCAAGAAGGATAAGAGAAATAAGATCAGGCTTGCGTTGCAGTCAGCGTTTTTTAGGTCGTCAGGATGAGGTAGAGGTTGAGCACAACATTATTGCAGGTAAAAGAAAGAAAGAAAGAAAGAAAGAAAGCTAGAAAGAAAGAAGGTTATTTATTTATCCTGTCTTCATAGTGTTTTTACTAAACCGTTGCACAATTAAGTATTCACCAATGAGCAAAAACATTAAAACCAGTGCTATTAACGTCTCTACTATGGACCAGAACGTCCAGGGTTCAAATCCCACCTGTGCCAAGCTGCCACAGTTGGGTCTTTGAGAAGCCTGCCACTGCAAAAAAATATTTCATAAATGTGTTGCCCTGGCCTCTAAGTTCTCTAGACCTCAATCCAATCCAGAGGCTGTGGGATTTGCAACTTGCAGGACCTTTTCCTGGTCTGTACACCTGTGCTCTACGTACAGCGTCCCATCTTTTTGTGTTTGTTGCTGTTTATCATTGTTGAAGGCGACAGCAGATGTAAAAGGGAAAGGAAAGAAATCAGGCTTTCAAAGCTCAAAGCTTTCAGCCGAACATCAGAAAAATAAACATAAATAAATAAATGAATGTGGTGTTTCTACTAGGCTTCTGTTGATAGTTTGATTATGCCACATTTAATATTCCACAATGTAGGGCTGCACAGTTAACACAATTTCTGTCTTTTTGGAGATCCGGTCACTACCCCGAACCCCTGGAGACAGGTGACCTGGACCCCGGAGTGAGTATCCCCTACTTCCATTCAGTTTGTGTTCCGTTCTTATGGTGTGTGAGACGTGTTGTGAATTGTGTATGCAGAGCCAGAGAGGAGCTGCTGGAGAAGGTGAAGTCGTACAAACCAGGCAGCCAGAGCGTCTCCGAGGCCAGAGTCCTACTGCTGGGGCCAGTCGGCTCCGGAAAGTCCAGCTTCATCAGTTCTGTGCAGTCAGTCTTTTCTGGACGGGTCCTAAACCGAGCCATGGTGGGGACGTCCAACTCCACCAGCTTCACCAAAAAGGTACAAGTAGGTCAAGTTGCCTTCTATAGATTTACTTTGTGAGCGAGTGAGGTTCTCATGCCTCGTGTTCCCTCAGCTGCAGTCTTTCACCTTCAGGCCGGTGGGTGAGGGATCGGGCTGCAGCTCTCTGGTACTGTGTGATGTCATGGGGTTAGGAGAAGGAGACAGCATGGGACTGAGTCTGTACGACGCCCTGTGTGTCATTAAAGGACACGTACCGGAGGGACATCTGGTAAATAATCACCGCTGACGTGATGTTAAAAGACTGGATAAACAAACGAACACATTTCTTCTAGTGCCTACACTGAAAAAATGTCAGCGTAACAAATTTAATGACTTGTTTCCTCACAGTTCAGTGCAGAAGAACCAGTTACATCCGAGACCCCGGGCTTCATCAAGAAACCGACTCCCAAAGACAAGATTAACTGCGTAGCGTTCGTGGTGGACGCATCAGAAATCAAAACCTACCCTAAAGGGCTGAGCACCATGTTCCAGAAGCTCCGAGATCGCATCAGCAACCTGGGTGAGCCGTCTTACGCAAATAAGAAGAGTTTTTTCAATCTTAAAGTTCGATTTTAATCAAACCAGGTATGAGTAGGTGTGTTCTGGTATACGCAACAATTAAGTGAGTAACAAACAGGGAACGCTCTGATCAGAATTGCCGGCTGCATTTGTGCAGTTTGTGGAAATCCACAAAGGACAACGTGAACAGGACTTTTAGGAATGCCCCAAGTCTCGATTATTTCCTCAAACACAGTAATGGGCAAAGGTTTTAGGCGGGTGTGGAAAAAAATGCTGCAAAGTAAGAATGCTTTCAAAAATAGAAGCGTTAAGGGTTTACTTTTTGTCAGTTAACAAAACGCAAAGTGAATGAACAAAAGAGAAAGCAAATCAGTAATTATTCTGGACTACTGGTGCTTTATTCTCAGCACCAGTAGTCCTGACACTGTTAATCCCCAACGTCATTTGCTGAAATGCAGCCCCAAACTTACTTTGACCTTCCACCATGCTTCACTGTTTATGCAGACAGTCATTGTTGTACCGCCCTCCAGCCCTTCGGCAAACAAACTAGATTCTGTTACAGCCAAATATTTCCAATTTGGATATTTTCAGTCTGCCCCCAGGTCTGAGTGGGTGTGTGCTGGTGTGTTATGGACTGACTTGTATGTGTAACCTTGTCCTGGGTATATTTCACCCAGCGTTTGAACGCTGCTCACAGAACCGTTCCTAATTTCAGGTGTGCACCAGGTGGTGCTTCTTACTCACATAGACGAAGTGTGTAAGGTCACCGCGCAGGACGTCAGCCAGGTCTACCACAGTTTCAGCATTCAGAATCTGGTACAAACTCCTTCTGTAAATTTCACGAACCCCTGTTAATGTCTCTGTTAAACTCGGTCTAACGATGTTTTGTGGTGAAATGAGCAGATGGAGAAGGCCGGAGCTCTGCTGGGAATGGCCACGTCCTACATCGTACCTGTGAGGAACTACTCATCGCAGCTCCAGACGGACACCAACACCGACATCTTACTTCTCCAGGCGGTCGATCACATCCTGCAGTACGCCGAGCTGCACTTCCAAGACAGCGGCGCTGAGCCGAAAGATAAAGCCTAGATGCAGCAGTACAGTATATGTCGTAAAAATCATACAAATAAAATCAGTATTCACACTTTCTAATTTTGTAATTCTATTCACTCTGATGTTGATTTTTTTTGTCTATAGGATTTGAAAGGGTTTTACTTGGGTTAACTGCTTTTTTTATCTAGTAGAGATTAAAAATAGTCGACACTGAAAATGGCCTCGGAAAACAAGATTGTTTAAAAAAAAAGACATCTCATGCAGGCTTTGTGTTAAGGTCTAGTCCGTCCAGAACTTTCCATCCCCTGCCTGCCGTCTAGCTTGCTTTGCACCCAACGCCCACTCTGAGAGACAGACATGAAGTTCTTATGCAGGGTTGCTGGGATTCATTTCTGTATCAGGGTAAGGACTTTGTCGATCCCAGGGCAGCCTCAGAGTAGAGTCACACCTGGACAGCTTTCATTCTCAAAAACAGAGTGAAGCTTTTGGAAGAATATATGAAGTTTGATTCCGAGCGGTTCATCAGAGTCATGTGGAGAGACGATTGGAGTCGTATGGCGATGCTCCAGAGAGGCATCTTTTACATCCTTACCACGACTAAGCCTAGAGGAAGAGGCGTCATGGTGTGGGAGCCTTTTCAGCTGCAAGTGGTGAGCTTAATCAGCTTTGGAGTACAGGAGCATGCTGCAGAAAGGCTTCCCACAATCGAAAAGTTGACCAGGCATCACTTCTCTGTATGATAAGCCTCCCACCTACACTACAAAGAAGCGACTTGAGAATTTCAAGTCCAGATTTAGACGCTACAGAAAATATTTTGTCTCATATTAAACACACACTGGCCGAGAAATGTTACACATGGCTTCAGCATGCAAGTTTCTTGCTAATGAATTGCTGAAAAGCTTAATGTTTTGCCATGTTTGGCTTGGCCCATTTGTTTTCTTGGAATTTTACATTCCGGTATGACCACATGCTAATTTATTAACTCTGTAAAACTGCTCTCATGAGAATTACTTCTGATTTTACCAGCTTCAGTAATGCTACAAAACTTTATTTGTTATGGGTGTATTAACTAAACATATACAAAGTGTACTGTCGGATCAGTACTGTGCTGACCTTTACTGTTTTCATGGCTTAAAATCTTAAAAAATTACAGCCTGGACCACGCAGTTGCTCAAAACCTAAAATTGCAATAATTAACATAAAAATGTTCTAAAGCATGTTTTAAAGGGGTTGCATTTATTACAAACGTTTTGGTTAATTATAGCCTGAAATCTGTGAGCACAAGTAATTCACGTTGTGCCTTATGTTGGACAGTTTATGCTTTACTTACTGTTCAGTTACCTTTAATGTGGTAACAGCATTTCAATTCAGTTTTGTTTATTCAATTAATTGTGTTAATGACAATACATTTACCACCAAGACCAACACCAGACCTGTACGAACCAGCATAGATGAATTGGACCAGTATGGAACTTGGAATTCGTATGGTCTTGCAAATGATTAGCATAACAGCATTCAAAACAACATAATGTTATTAGCCTAAAGTAAATCATTAAGTTTGCTGGGGTTCAGTTGACAGAAAATTGGAAAACGTTACACAATAGTCTATGTTTGTGATCATTATATTAATGTATAAGTAAGTATATGTAAGTAAAAATGATTTTAAATCGGAGGAGAACCATGACTAGCATACCAGCCTGCATTCAGAACAACACAAGGTCATTAGCCTAAGTAAATCATTAAGCTTGTAGGGGTTCCGTTGACACAAAATTGGGGAACATTACAGAATAGTGTGCGTTTGTGTTTATTATATTGATGTACAAAAAATCATGTAAGTAAAAGTGATTGTAAATCAAAGGAAAAACGATGATGCGTTGGCCGGGAATCGAACCCGGGTCAACTGCTTGGAAGGCAGCTATGCTCACCACTATACCACCAACGCTTGAAAGCCCAGTCAGGATAATTTTTATTTGACCACAAGCTACGATGTCGTTTTTCGTTTATTGTATTTGTTTGGCGTTATTAAGAATTATGTTTATTCACAGTGAATGTTATGTGACTATAACATATATATCAGTATATATAAACTGTACATTAAAAAGTCCTCAACCTGAACATAACATCGCGTCGATTTCGAACGCACCCTTGGAATCGAATGATGTCGACGTCACCGCGCACTCGCCGTGTGTGTTTGATTTTTTTGCGAAGATGGCGGCGGGTTTGTGTGTGGAACTGAATGGACGGTGGAAAGTGTAAAACTGTGAAATGTAACCGGGATCCCTCTTCTTCCGAGCTGTTTCGCCGCGCCTTACGTTCAAAGAATCGATGTGATTCGATTCAAAAGGCAGTCGAGGCTCTGCGGACGGAGAAAACGAGTAGGATGGTGATATCATGACACAGAGCAAAAAGAAGAAGCGAGTGAATCGCAGTCTGCTGCTGGCCAAGAAAATCATCATCAAGGATGGAGGAACGGTGAGTTACACACACAAAAACACGCAGTAATCGCTCCTAAAACTGAGATAGAGCCGTGTTTACTGTTTGTTGGTCGTGTGGTTTCTGTTTGCGCCTTCTGGGTGGATGTTTGTGAAGTTGTAATTGCAACTTCTTGTGGTTTGGAAAAGCAACATGTCTGAAATATGACGTTAACACACTGGCACACATTAGAGATATGACACACTAACATTAACACAGTAATGCTCAGAGAATGTAAGAATACAGTCATTGTCAAAAATAACGCACCCAGATAGAAATGCAGATCTGTAAATTATTACGTGTGGTCTTGCCAGTAAAACCGCTTTCCCTATAAAAAGGCTCTCAGAGGATACTTTTGGGAAATGTACCTATTGGTAGAATCGCCTCCATCTGGTTCGTTCTGTCCTAGCTGTTAGGTGGTTTACATAACATTTACAGCATTTAGCAGACTCCCTTATCCAGAGCGACTTACAATTGGTACAGTCTTACAATCCAATTGTGGGTGAAGGGCCTTGCTCAAGGACCCAACCGTGGCAGTTTGACAGAGATGGGATTTGAACCCTCGACCTTCTGGTCCATAGTCTAGTACCTTCACTGCTAGGCTACCACTACCAGATGTTGGGAGTAGTGGTTTTATGGACACACACACACACACGTGGGGAACAGGCTCCAGATGGCCCTGACAGAGCCCCAGTCGAGAGGCTACAACGGTCTTCACTACACACCCCTGTCTCTGTCCGGACCCTTTCCAGAGGCTTAGCAGAAGGAAATTTGTTGTCACGGCACCATTATGACAGACAGCCACTGTCACCTTTGTTTGCAATTTGAATTAGAACCGTATCGTCTTTAGGTTCTGTTTCCAGCTGGCATTTTTCAGCAAGATAACACTTCTTTGGCCTGCCCGGTTGCCAGATTTATCGCCAATGGAGCATTTATGTGTGCAGGATCTACAGGTCCAGCTGTAACATCTGTGGGCAAATGTGCCCCAGGATACCCATAATCCATTGTATCAGGCTAGTTGCGGCCTAACAGGGTAACTAGAGCCTCCTTTCAATTGTACAGCTTTCCCTAATAAACTTATCCTTTATCCTAATGTTGTTGTTGTCATTGCATTCATACATATAAAATTTTATTCGATTCCAACCATTCCTTCTTGGTGCTTTACTTTTTTGTCAATGAACGTACACTTTGCATTATTGAAAACAAACGCCACACGTCATTACAAGTTATGTAACCCGGGAGACTTTTAAACTCTACACACCTGTATTTGATTTTAAGATTTTAAAAGGGACATAACCCTGTAACGCCACCATTTTAAACCCGTTTCTCCCTGGCAACCCTGTCCTGATGCTCTTCCTTGGTTGTTAACATGAGATGTTTAAGGGTGTTAAAGCTTGTTTACGCTTCTCTCCTCAGCCGCAGGGTTTCGGATCCCCCAGTGTTTACCATGCCGTCATAGTCATATTTTTGGAGTTCTTCGCCTGGGGCTTGCTGACGGCCCCTACGCTGGTGGTAAGCTCCAACATCTTACTACAGTGCGGTTTTGCCTGTTTTCTGATAACTAGGCGTCAGCACAATCCATGCAGAAAGTTTTGAGACCTTCTAAAACATTAGAGACCTTATGCTGGCTTAAAACATGTGTAGTAAAATAAAATAAAAAGAGCGAGTCGTTTTAGCTCAGGGTGCCAGACGTTGTGCCTGGAGCCAGCGCACCGGTCAGGGCTTTGCTTAGCGTACACGGTTATTACCTGTGTTTGTCTTGCCTTTTACTGATTAAACACCAGTCTCTCATCGCCAAAAACACGTGGCAGTTCGCGGAGACCGGTGTGTTTAATCATCTGCGCTGAGCGTCGAGAGCTCTCGCCATGTTTTGCCCCCGGGGTAAAGTCCTGCTGCCCCGGCTTGTGCAGACGTCTTTTGGTGCTTATTCAGAATGAAACTGAAAGCAGCACCTCGATCATTTCAAACTATGTGCATGAGCATGAGCATGTCTAATAGGTCCTGATTGGAGAAATAAGTGCCATAACCTTTTTAAACACAGTGTAGCTAATGTGAGAGCATAATGTTAGTGCTGTACAGCTGCAGGGCCTGGGTTTGGTCTGATTTTTATCAGTTTCCCAAAAACAAGCCAGTACAGTCGAACCCTGTTCTTTAATATTGCTCGGATAATTTATGTTCGGTTAGTGGGAGCTTATATACATTATTTCCTATGGTGATATTCTTACCTGCTTATATAATATATAATAATATACAGGAATATATTAGGGGTGGGTATCGGAAAGGATTTCACGATACGATTACATCACGATATATTGCGATAGTCCACATATTTCAGTTGAAATATAAAAACAGCTGAGGTCCAGTGTGCAGTCTGAGCCGACACTGTACTGCGCCATCTACAGGAGCGGAGATTGTAGTTTACACCACTTTTAAAATGTTTTTTCTTCCTTTAATGAAAATAAACAATATTTTGAGCTGAAAATCACTGTAATATATTACGAAAATGAATATCGTGATATATTGCTGTATCGATATATATATATTTATATTTTTAGCCCAGTTTTTGAATATGTATTTCTATATTTAGGTGGATCAGAATCACCTGCCACATGAATATGGAAATGTTTTGGTTGTTTAATCCACTTAGTTGAAGTGGTCGGGGATCAGGAAACCCTCGATTTGCGTGCCAGGGGCACCGCCCGTCTGTCTCACCAACATGAACTTAAAGTATCAGCTCGTGCTCTTGAGCTCTGGTTGGTAATTTGTACATGCTTAGGCACGTTCGTGGTCACTGCTTAACATCTTCGTTGCTTAAGACTGGAAAATGGCCGGGGTGTTTGAAGTTCCTGGTTTGATTTTGAGTCAGCAGTTGTTAGCACATATGAGGATTGAGATTAGAGAAAAAAAACATTTATAATGTCTATTAACAAACATTTATTTAGATCTGTTTATTTTGATATTCTTCATCATGATCTAACTGTGGTTTGGCTGCCACAAAAAACACAGTTTTGACCTTAATATCAGTCTGAGTCAGGGCTGGGCTGAAAATCGATACAGCATCATATCGCGATATTGTTTCATGATGTACTACATCGGTTTTCAGCTCAAAACATTGTTTTTAAAGGGAAAAAAACACTTTTTAAATGGGGTGTAAACTACAATCTCCGCCTGTAGATGGCGCAGTACGGTGTTTATCTGCTGAATTATCGCTGTGATGTGATGGATCGTACCCTGTAACTTGTATTTCAGCTGTCTTTATATTCTCAGTGTCTTTGGGGGATATCGCAGTGTGCATCGTATCGTGTCATAATCATATCGTGGAGTTCTTTCCAGTACCCGCACCCTCTGTTCTCTTAGGGGTGCCCTAGGGGTGGGCAAAATGACGATATTTTATTGTATCGTGATCAGTTTTGTTATTGTAATAGATGAGGGTATGGAGGATATCGTCAGCGCTTACAGAGTACAGGATAATCTTTGAGTTTTTAAGAATCTGATGCATTTTGTCTGGGATCACATGTATCGTGATACCTATTGTGCAGATGTCTATAATTATGGTGATATAATATCTTTACCATATTGGTCACTCCCTCAGGCTCCTGAGCGTAGCCTAGCCTCTGCTGAAGCCAAACCATTTATCGGTGGGACTTTGTGTAGTGTTACGTTTTGCTTCAGGTGCTTTATAGCTGAAACTGAAGCGCTTCATTGTTTCTGATCTCCCTGTGCGCAGGTCCTTCATGAAACATTCCCGAAGCACACGTTTTTGATGAACGGCCTGATCCAGGGGGTCAAGGTACACACACACACACACACACACACACACACACACACACACACACACACACACTGCTGTGCTCTGATTTGCAGTACATAACTCGGCCTTGAATGATGGGACCTTTTCTTTTTTCTGTTCTTTCTGGCAGGGTTTGCTGTCGTTCCTGAGTGCCCCTCTGATCGGGGCTCTGTCTGATGTTTGGGGCAGGAAGTCCTTCCTTCTGCTCACTGTTTTCTTCACGTGTGCCCCCATCCCGCTCATGAAGATCAGCCCGTGGTACGTCACTAGCAGTGGCTTTTATTTTATTTAGTTTTTATATTGTCTGCTAATATATAAGCCCAGTCCGTAACTGAGCAAGCCTAGGATGCAAGATCGGAAGAACCTTTGTGAGGAACAAGACCCCAAAAGAGACCTGACCTGCCTGGGCGGATTAGATGTTATATGGATGAATGAAACTAGTTCATCTAAAAACTCAGAAACTAAGTAAATATTGAGAGATAAGTAAAATATTGAATGAAATAATGTATTCTTTTAATTTGCATTATTCCTTATGGGAAACATTTGCTCGGTACTCGATGAGCCTTCTGGAACGAATTCATGACGAGAACCGAGGTACCGCTGTACTAATATCATAAGATAATAATGTGATACATAATATGCCAGTGATAGAGCTCTAGTTCTTCTTCTTTGGGATTGATGTTAAGATTTCAGCCAAAAGTGTTGGAACATGCCCACATGTGCAGCCAAAAGTATTGGGACATGCCCCAAACTGGAAAATGTCCAAAAGTTTTAGGATACAAACCCAGACGTGGACAAAAGTATTGGGACATGAACCTGCACGCAGCCAGACGTATTGGGACACACCCCTACATGTAGCCAAAAGTATTGGGACATGCCCCCGTACGCTGCCAGAAGTATTGGGACAAACCCATAACTGGCAAATGCCCAAAAGTATTGGGACACAAACTTGCATGTAGTCAAAAGTATTGGGACACAAACCGGCATGTGGACAAAAGTATTGGGACACGCGCATAACTGGCAAATGCCCAAAAGTATTAGGACACAAACTCATATGTGGTCAAACGTATTGGGACACAAAACCAGATTTGGACAACAGTATTGGGACATGCACATGTACATTTACAGCATTTAGCAGACACCCTTATCCAGAGCGACTTACAGTTGGTACAGTCTTACAAATCAAGCAATTGTGGGTTATGGGCCTTGCTCAAGGACCCAACAGTGGCAGCTTGGCAGAGGTGGGATTTGAACCCTGGACCTTTTGGTCCATAGTCCAGTACCTTAACCTTGGGACACAAGCCAAATTCTTTCTGTTTGGCACATTTCAAGCACTGCTGTAGTTCCGGCAGGGAATATTAGCATTCCTTTAGATGTGAGTACTTTGGGAAGCTGAAAAAAAATCAGTGGAATACCTTATCAATTTCTCTGTAAATGTTTTTTTTAAAATGCATAGCACAGTAGCTGTAATTGTTGTTCTGATCTGCTGGTGCTTGCTGACATACGTGTGTGTGTGTGTGTGTGTGTGTTTGTGTGTGTGTGTGTGTGTGTGTGTGTGTTGCAGCTGTCCTTTAATTATGGCCTCTGCTCTCTTTCAGGTGGTACTTTGCTGTTATCTCTGTATCTGGGGTGTTTGCCGTGACCTTCTCGGTGGTTTTCGCGTACGTGGCCGATATCACGCAGGAGCACGAGCGCAGCATGGCGTACGGCCTGGTACGGGAGCTGTTTTATCTTCTCATAGAGCTGTACGCTCGCCGGCCACTTTATTAGGTACACCTGTTCAGCCGCTCCATAAAGCAGGGATCTAGTCAGCCAATCACACGGCGGCAGCTCGGGGCATCAGGGATGCCTCGCATTGGTCTTTGGTGTCTAAGTGTATATGCAAATGGTAATTATGGCGTAGTTAGTATGTCTGAGACACGCCCTCCATGAGATTAAGCAACAATCAGTCTGGATACACAAACCCATCACCGCACCGGACTGGGTGGGGCTGAAGGCTGATCGTGAAGTGGAAACATCCAGGAGTAGTAACAGCTCGGCCACGGAGCCTCTGTTTTCCCATGTGAGCGTTAGGCTGATTAGCCGGAGTAAGCGCTTAATTAACCTACTCGTTGCTTCTCGTTAGGTCTCTGCCACGTTTGCGGCCAGCCTGGTGACCAGCCCGGCCATCGGTGCCTACCTCAGCCGGGCATACGGAGACAGCCTGGTGGTGGTTTTGGCCTCGGCCATCGCCATGCTGGACATCTGCTTCATCCTGGTGGCCGTCCCCGAGTCGCTACCGGAGAAAATGAGACCGGCATCGTGGGGGGCGCCCATCTCCTGGGAGCAGGCCGACCCCTTCGCCGTGAGTCTTTGTGTTTAAGAGCTTTATAGATTCTTCGGTTCAGTGCTAATAACGGAACAGGTCATGTGACGAAATCTGTACGAAAGGCTTACATACAAAACCAGAACCTGTACAAGTATGGACTCACCCTAAACCCATAAATAATGTTATAATAATAGTTACTAATAATACAAGATATAGAAGATACACATTACTGTCACCTTAAAAATAGAAATATAAGTCATTATAAGTAATATATTCATGGATATAAAAATAATAATTTATACATATAATAAATATAATAATAAACACACAGCTGAAATAATAATAACAAAAAAATATGATAATAATAGTTCATAATAATACTAAATAATTACAATACATTACCATCACTAAAAATGTAGTTCATATAATAATGTATAATTTATCAATAATTATAAATAATATATTTACATGGATATAAAAAAAATAATTTATATCTCTAATACACAGTTGAAATAATTGAATAATGAAATAATGGTGAAAATAATAATTAACAATAATACTAAATAAGATATGTTAACCTTTCTAAAAAAAAGAAAAACTTCTGAAAATACAAAAGAAATAATAATAAATCATAAGATCTGGCACTTTTCTCTCGAAAAATACACTGCTGAAATAATAATAATAATAATAATATAGTTAATACAATGACAATAACAGTATATAATAATGAATTTCAGTGGACAATTAAATTAAAATAACATATACACAGATATAAAAATGATAATTTTCCAAGAATAATTTCAAAATGAGGACAGGAATAAAGCTACTACTAAAAAAACTAATAAACATAATCACGGTGGAATGTGTATCATTTCAATAATAATAATAATTATTATAATAATAATAATAATAATAATAACAAGCTATAAATGTAGTATGTGGTTTAGTGTGAATTATTGGAAGAAATACACACCTGAAATACAAAATAAAAATACCAGTAATAATAAAATAAATAATAATAAAAATCTAATTAAATCACAGGGGACTGTGCATCATTTAAATAACAATAATAACAAGCTTAAAATATAATCTATGTGTATATAAAATATAATCTTTAGTGTGATGTCATCAGTTTATTTTTGTGATTATTAGTTATTATTGCTGCTATTTTTCACATCACTCTAAACCATATATTATATTTTGATTTTGTTAAATATGATACATTTGCGTCTCTAAAAAAAAAAAACCTCTGCTGAAAATAAAAAAAGAAATAATGATAATAGATAATAAAGGCAATAAAGATGCATTTGTGTCTTTCTCTGAACAATGCATTGGATAATAATAATAAAAGCTAAATTAAATCTACAGTATTTATTAGGAACACCTGTACACCTAATTATTCATGCATTTATCTAATGAGCCAGTCACGTGCAGTGCGATGTGATC
The DNA here is from genome assembly GCA_025084515.1 of Ancistrus triradiatus. Classification (NCBI taxonomy): domain Eukaryota; kingdom Metazoa; phylum Chordata; class Actinopteri; order Siluriformes; family Loricariidae; genus Ancistrus; species Ancistrus triradiatus. The sequence continues at coordinate 1,102,731 of JAJAGP010000040.1, read as the reverse complement.
CCAGTGATTTTAACCGTGACATGACTGTCAGTGGCCCACAGAGTGTGCTGATGAAAGATCAGTCATTATTTAGAAACAGGGGATTTCAGGCTTTAACCTCCACCCACATAGACGTGTGTGTGTGTGTGAGAGAGTAACTCCAGCTGTGTTGTGATTGTCTAAAGAGAGCTTAGCACGGAATGCAGGGAGAACAAACACCGTCCTGAGTACAGACCAAACCCAGGAGTAGTTTCTCCCTCACACATCTGTAATATTGGATTATTTGAGTTGGGTTTTCTTTATCTAATTTTCGGACTTGAAGGCGTTTTAGCTGTAGATCTGATCTCTCTCTCTGTCTCTGGTTTCAGTCTCTGAGGAAGGTGGGTCAGGACTCGACGGTGCTGCTGATCTGTATTACAGTGTTCCTGTCCTATCTCCCCGAGGCGGGCCAGTACTCCAGCTTCTTCCTCTACCTGCGACAGGTGCGGCAGCTTTCATCTGCTAATGTAGTGTTAGACACACCCACATAACTACAGGGATCAGGCTGTGATTCTATCCTAATGATATGTGTGTGTGTGTGTGTGTGTGTTCACGTTCACAGATCATGGGCTTTTCACCGGAGAGTGTTGCTGCTTTCATAGCTGTACTAGGATTGCTTTCAATTGTTGCACAGGTTTGGGTTTTTAATTACACCACTGTTAGTTCAACCCTGCAGTCTGATTGGCTGGGAGACGTTCTGTTGCCCAATAATGGCACTCTGACCGAAGCTCTTCACTCGTAACTTTTCCTTTTTTTCCTTTCTCAGTATTCTCTTTAGTTTCTCTTTCTTGCTCTAGCTCCATCTAACTAATTCAGAATCACTAGCTGAGGAATGTAAACGATAGCGCTGATCCTGGGTTTTGGTTCTAACACCGGGATCTCACTCTGATTGGCTTCTGTCGGTAGAACAGTGGACCTTAGTAACAACCTGCCTTAGAAATCAGACCCATTTTATTTACTGAATGGAAATAAACTTTCTTTATTAATAAATTAAAGCTGATCAATCAATATATTTGTGTTTCTTGTCAGTATAATAAAGTTATTAGGAAATACTGCTCTTCAGCTGTTAGGACTGAAGGCCACAGCCTGATGTTTTAGCAGTATAGAATGTGGATGAATGAATGAATAGTTATTTTTCTGCGCTCTGTATCCTGACCGAGGCGCAGCAGCCGATCCCAGAGCTGTGCTGTCAGAGTGGCTGGAGTGGGTCGGCCCTCACTAAGCCTGTGTGTGTGTCTCTCTCTCTCTCAGACTGTAGTGTTAAGTTTACTCATGCGTTCCATCGGGAACAAGAACACCATCCTGCTGGGTTTGGGCTTCCAGATCCTGCAGCTGGCCTGGTACGGGTTCGGGTCGGAGCCGTGGTGAGTGTTAGGTCATGTGATGCTTGGGGTCATGTGATGTTACCTCTGCTGACGGTTTTAATCTCTGTAGGATGATGTGGGCAGCAGGAGCCGTAGCCGCCATGTCCAGCATCACCTTCCCTGCAGTCAGCGCTCTGGTGTCCCGCACGGCCGATCCAGATCAGCAAGGTCCGTCTCCCCACCAGTCTCTCACTCTTTCTCAGTCTTGGGCTCCATGTTTACCCATTTCATTAGAAGCTTCCTCCACTAAACTCCCTGCTTTTTCTTTCTTTAACTTCTTCTCTTAATGTGTTGGAGATTTCTCCGTGTCTTTTTCACATTGTCAACTTAAAAAAAAAAACAAAGACCTGACCTGAGATGAGCGCAGGAAGCTTTTTATAGTTTGTGGTTTTTCTTAAATAATCAGATGCTGCCATCCAGTCCCTATGAGCTTTATCTCCATCATTCTCCAGCCTTTCAGTTCTATCCCACCAGAGCTTTAATATCCATGTTTTTGGAGGCAGCCTGTTGCTCTTCCTATAAGCTCCTGATGAGCTGTTCTGCCCGGCGACCGAGCTCTGATTGGTCAGCCTGATTTTAAATTAGAACAGGCTCTGATTAAACATTTAGTTTTGTCTCTAATGGTCTCATATTGTGGCTGAATGATTTGTAACATGTGTGTGTGTATGTGTGTGTACAGGTGTGGGTCAGGGCATGGTAACGGGGATCCGGGGCCTGTGTAACGGACTGGGACCGGCTCTGTACGGCTTCATCTTCTACATCTTTCACGTGGAGCTGGATGAGGTTCCTGAAGGAGGAGAAGCTGTAGAGCGTCACACACAGCTCCATCAGCAGGTCAGAGTTTAATCACAAACACACACGCCCTCACACTGCACACACCATTGTGTTTTGATTTTATATCTCTCTCTCTCTTCAGAGTGCTATCATCCCCGGTCCTCCGTTCCTGTTCGGAGCGTGCTCAGTGCTGCTGGCTCTGCTCGTAGCTCTCTTCATCCCCGAACACACACAGCCGGGGGCACGAACCGGGAGCTGGAAGAAACACGCCTCGGCTCACGGGCACCCCCACAGCACCCCGCCTCCAGAGGCCAAAGAGCCCCTGCTCCAGGACACCAACGTCTGATCCGAGTCGGTCTGTAACAAAACCACTGTCTGATCCGAGTCAGTCTGTAACACGTCTGATCAGACTCTCCGTATCATGCCAATGTCGGACAGACTCTCTCTGTTGTGCCAACATCGGATTGGACCATATATCATGACAAACTAGGAAAAAAAATCCAAACTAGTCCATCTGCCTTATAGCATCAGATCAGACAGTTTATCACACCAACGTTGCATCAGACTCGTTCTGTATCATGCCCATATCTAATCAGATGCCAAACCCCTGACCCCACCGTCTGATCAGACTCCGTCAGTGGAAGCAGACTGCCTGTGGATCAGACCCGGAGTGTTTTTGACATCGGACCCTGTACATAGAGGAAGGTGTTTAATGGAGGTTCTGTCGGACTGTTGCAGTGGCTTGTATTTATTCATTTTATAGATTTTTTTTTGTATTCTGCCTTTTTTTTTTTGTTACGCTGCATTCTGACATTTCGTGACCATTCTAGTGTTGGCCGTGGGCGTGGCTCACTCAGGGACATGGAGCCTCGGGTTAAAGGAGCGGTTTTTGGGGATCCTTTCCCAAAGCTGGCTGATCGATTTTAAATTTCCTTTAAGGCTCGTCGTTGCTACAGTAACGTGGAGGAAGCTGAAGCATTTCAGCCCTCTGCTGCTGCTCATGTCCAGAGGGATGTTTGTTATTTTTATTTTGTACCACTTCAGTCGTCGGTGCCTTCCGCTCACCTTTTGTTGCCGTGTGGAGGTTCGGTTGGGAAGCTCCCGCCCCCGGTGGGTCCGCAGCAGCTCGGGCGGTGAGGAGGCGGCGAGTTCGTCAGTGGCCTTGTGTTTTTAAGCTTAGAGAGAGGTTTGGTGTAAACGCGACACACATGATTTTATGAACTATGACGTGAACTAGCCTTGCGTTGCTTATTTATATTCTTTCTCATTTCCCCGCCTTCGGTCATTCGTTTTGGCGCACACATCGGCTGAAGCTGTAAATACGATCCGACATAACCCGAAAGCATTTCAATAAAAAAAGTATTTTTGACATTCGTCTCGTCTGCGTCTTTTTGTTTGTAGCACGGTAACCATAGAAACGAGAGGCTGAATGCACAACTTGCCCGAGATTCACTTCCCACAAACCGAGCCACATTTAAAATCAGTTTTAATAAATAATCTCACTCACATAATAGGGCTACACACATTCACAGGACTCAGGGATTCTAACGGAACATCCTCACACCAAGCCTGGGGCAGACGGTCCGTGTCATCCTGGGAAATATGCCGAGGGAGCTGCGGGCTTCACGGCGCCTGAGGACGGTTTGGAGATTTCTGTCAGCAAACCCGATCAGAACCAGAAAGTGGAGCTCCAAACCGATTACTATTTTTGCTCATTACCTTTGCTGAGGTGCATGCTGGGTACCAGGCCTCGCAGGGGGATGCTGTCGTCTCGCCTCTCGAAATATTTGGAGTCCAGCCCCAGAGGTTCGGCGCTGTCACAGAGAGAAACGGGTTCAAAGATCTGACTGAAAGAATGCACCAAGAATTTAGGAAACTTCAAACGGAACCGTTTCACATTAACATGTTCTCTTCCCATGTGAACTTATTAGAAATAAAAAGCTAACATGGTTTAATGTACTCAAACAAATTCTCTGTTATCACTGATCACAGGTAATACATGCTGCTGAAATAATGAACCTGCGATCCAAAGGAAAGGAATCGTTTATACGCCAAGCCTTTTGCTCCCCGTTTAAAGCTATTAAGTAAAAAGCCTAACGTGAGAGGGGGACAAAGAAGCGTGCAAGTCAAAGTGAAGTTTTATAGCGCTTTTTACAATGGAGCACTGCCGCAAAGCAGCTGCACAATTATCTCGGCCCATAGCCCCAGTTCAGCAAGCCTAAGACGACAGTGGCAAGGAAAAAGTTCCTAAACACTATAAGGAAGAAACCTTAGGAGGACCGAGACTCAGTCCCCACTGGCTTGGGTGGCCTAGATGGAAGATGCTGTATGTAAGAATCCTTTATTAGTCACACAATAGGGAAATTTACAAATATTTAACAAAATAAAAAAAATGTATTAATTAAAAATTAAACAAATTTATAATAAATATGAAAATATATAACTAAAAAATATAACACAGATTATAATAAAATGAACACAAAAGTTACAGAGCAGAATAAATAGTAGGGGTGAGTATCAGGAAGGACTTCATGATACGATTATATCACGATATATTGCGATATTACACACAGTTCCCTGAAAATATAAAAACAGCTGCAATACAAGTTATGATGTACGATCCGAGTCGTCTTAATCCATCACGTCAACATCACAAATTCAGTGGATAAACAGAGTCAAAACACCGTACTGCGCCATCTACAGGAGCGGAGCCATTTAAAATGTTTATCTTCATAAAAAAATTTTTTTTTATATTTTTAGCTGAAAAATCACGAAAATAAATATCGCGATATGTTGTTGTATCGATTTTTTAGCACAGCAATAATAAAGAGAGCTACAGCATATAAGATAATAGTATTTATAAATAAAATACTGACACTGTGCGTAAGACGGGTAACCGGAGCGCTCTCATTCTATGTCCCTGTTTTTCTGCTGTTGTCTCCGCGCTCTGCCCCTGAGCTTCATGTTAGAACGTCTTTTTTGGTAAAATACTTCGTTTATCTTAAGCATTACTAAAAAAACACAGAAAACTTAATAGAAAGCGTAAATCAGGACTCACTTCTCTTTATTGGCAGGTGGTGGCGCTGTAGAGTTTCCCTTCCCCACCTCAGTCGGAGACGAGCTGGGTTTGGCGCTGGTGGGGTTAAACTGGACCTGTGAATCATTCAGACTGAAGGTCAGCCACACAAACGTCCAACGGCACAGTCAGTCAGTCAGTGCACTCTTACGGAGCAGGAACCTGCCTTCGCTGCCGAGTTCTGGCTGTGTAGCGCGAGGACAGATCGGGCTCCGGCACTCACACACGACAGAGGGAACGAGTGCTTGGAGTTTAAGGTCGAGGTGATGGGGTACGGCTGGCCCAGCGCCGAAAAGCTCTTACTGTCAAACTGGGAACGGAAAAAGTAAAGAAAATGGAAAAAGTATCAGATACTAATCCATGGACGGGAAAGAGAGGCAAACAAAGTCTAAGCTGTACTACGGGGTGTCCCACAGTCCACACAGGATGATCCCCTGACCCTCCTCCTCCTCCCTCAGACACAGTGACTGCCACTCAAACCCGGGTCGACCACATGGTGCATCATTACACGTTTTCAATTCTACGCATAAAGCTTGGTTCCATGAGGACGTTATGATCTTTTCAATGGACGGGTATCTTTTCAGGGGTGCCTAAACTTTTGCACAAGGCGAGACCTTTGTACTGGGGGCACAGAAACACACGCCGTTACGCCCCACGTGGCTCGATGTGTTACTACAACTAGGGAGCGTGATGGCTCAGTGGTTAAGCCTCTGGACTACAAATCCCAGCTTTATCCTGTAGCTCCTCATGAGGTTTCTGACAGACTGCATCATTACCAGGCGGGGAGCGGCGGGTGCGAGGCGGAGTCCTGCAGAGGGCTGCGGCGTCTCGAACGCCCCCACGCCTTCCGGTTTCCTGGCCAGCTGGTTCTCGTTGAGCTGCTTGTTCAGCCACGCGATCACTGAACGACAACGAGACCCCGTTAGCATGAGACGGCTCCCGCGGTCACGTACGTAAAGCCACAGGATGAACGCGTACCATTCTCGTTGGTCTTCAGCACCTCTTTGCTCTCGTCCAGTCTCTGAACCGTGTCCTCCAGCTGCTCCCTTAGCCTCGACACCTACAGGAACGGTTACGTCTGTTAGACATCCGGGGCAAATGTGGACATGTAGTGTCTCTGGGGTTCATGCAGAGAAATTATCCAGATAATCAACAGAGGGGAAATGAAGCGGGCCCACAGTAAAGCCCAGGTAACAAGCTCACACGGACGAGGACAGGGGGACGGTAACAAGCACCTGACCTGAGGGATGAAGGATCTAAGGCGTTACCTCCTCCTCTTTGAGCCTCAGTCTGTGCTGCGCCTCCTGTAACTCCCTCTGCTCCCTCTGCAGCCTCTCCGTCGTCTCCTGCAGCACTTTCTCCTGAGACACAGTCACCGAGTTCTTCACCTTGATCTTCCCCACCAGAGCCTTCAGATCGCCCTGCAGCTTCTTAATGATGCCGTTGGCCTGAGGGGGGAGTCAGAGCCTATAGTCAGTGCTTATAGCTGGTGCTGCACGGGTTCCGCAGGAGCACCCAGAGGAGTTTTGGTTCCGAATCGGATGCCGGTTCCTTCTTTAAGTCTCTTAACAAAACACGTGGGCCTGTTCGACCAAACTAAGGCTTACGTTCAGGATTCTTAAAACCTGACCCAGAGGGGGGCTCAGAGAGCAAACGCTACCTTCTGACCAGACGAACCTTAATGAGCTCCTCGGATAACGATTTCACCGTGGCCTCCAGCTTCCCAATCTGCACCTGCTTACTTTCAGCAGTTTCTTCAACCGAATTCTAGTCAGGAAAATAAATCACAGCACATTAGTGAGCAGACAGTCGATGTGTAATTTAGTGAGTGAAGATATGGTTATAAAAGTGCTGTACCCTCTGCTGCTGCGTGGCCTCGAGCACCTCTTTGGTTCTCAGGACGAGCTGATCCTTATCCTTAATCTCCTGCTCGAGCACGGCCACGCGGGTCTGCAGCTGGTTCACCGCCCGCTCCTTATCGTGGCATTCGGTATCGAGGGTGCTGTTCTCCCGCCGGAGAGACGAGACCTGCTGCTTCAGCCGCTGGGACTCCTGGCAAAAACAGCGCTCGCTTGAGAGGCACGGGACGAGCGAACACACACACACACACACACACACACAGCGAATGGAACCAGAGCGCACCTCCTCGAAGCCCTGCAGCTTAGCCTTCAGGTCGCGGATGGCCGAGTCGCTCTTGTACTTCTTCTCAGTCAGTTCCCGGTTGGAGCTCTCCAGTTCGGCCAGGCGGCCCTGCAGCTGCTGGGTGCTCCTCTGATGGCTCGACTCCAGCTCACGCCTCAGCTGCTCGTTCTGCTGCTGCAGCCTGGTCTGGATCTGCACACGTCCGTTCGGATAATGAATGGTACGGAGGATAAAGGGCGTACGGTACGAAGCGTCGGCTCATCCGGTTTTACCTCGAGAGCCTTCTCTCGCTCCGCGGACAGATCCTGAGTGTGCCTGGAGGATATGGAGGTGGTCTGGGACGTCCACTCGGAGCGCAATTTGTCCAGCTCGCGGCTCTTCTCCGACAGCGTCTGAAACCAAGCGTGAGGAATCAGGCTTCCTGCCGGGATTTACGCGTGCGTAAGCTAAACGTACGACTCGCGGTACCTGCTGCGCGTAGCTCAGCTGCCGAGAAAGATCCTCTTGGGTTTGCTTCAGTCTCTGCTGCAGCTGCTCCTTTTCCTCCTGCAGGAACAACGTCACTTAATCATCAAGTTTTTGACGATTCTTTTAAAAAACCCTACAACATATGGGATTTTTACACCCCTCCCCTTTTACTGTTTCATGTCCAATCCCCGGATTTTTTGACATTTCAAGCTGCAAGCATGACCCAACTTCGATCACAATTCATGAATGATTACTGTTTGTTTGCCCTCATGGTTCACTGACAAAATTTTTAACAGAATTAAACTAGATCTGCATTTCCTGAAGGGACTACGAAAGTGCCTGAAATATGGCTTGTGTCCTGATACTTTTGGCCACGTGCAAGTTTGCGTCCTGATACTTTTGGCTGCGTGTGGGTTTGTGTGTGTACGAGTGTGTCACATAGTTGGGGTCAGCTTTAAATCTGACGTACCTTCATGGAGGCCAAGCAGGTGGCGAGATATTTCTTGACCTCCAGGTCTGAGCCCGGGAGCAGCTTGAGGGAGAGGTGCGTGAGATGTTTGAAAGCGTTGGTCTCCACCACGTTCAGGTTCGCAGGACCGTGGTGTAGCGCAGACGACGACGAAGACAGCTGCAGCAGGAACCTAAAGACAACGAGCTCGGTTCGGAAGATAAACCCCACGACGGAAAGGCGTTACAGACACGAGACGTGACTCCATACCTGGGGTTTTCTCTGCCCTGCTCGGAGATGCACTGCTCCAAGAGGTCGATGAATTTCTGAGGGAAAGCCGTGAAGTCGATTAAAAGGCCCTGCTGCACCTTCAGACTGCAGGTGAAAAAAAAACGTACATGAGAGATGGTTTTTTAGATCCAAAACTAACATAAAATATTTAAGCAAAGCCTGGTCTAATTTCTGCCTTGGTAACATCAGGCTGACCAATCAGAGCTCGGTCGCCGGGCAGAACAGCTCATCAGGAGCTTATAGGACGAGCAACAGGCTGCCTCTAAAAACATGGATATGAAAGAACAGATCTGGTGGGATAGAACTGAAAGGCTGGAGAATGATGGAGATAAAGCTCACAGGGACTGGATGGAACCGTCTGATTATTTATCTAAGTGTCTGTTCATGGTCACAAAAACACAAACTAGAGCTTCCTGCGCTCATCTTCACTCGTGTCTTTGTTTTGTTTTTTAAGTTGACGCTGTGATAAAGACACGAAGAAATCTCTAACACATTAAGAGAAGAAATTAAAGAAAGAAAAAAAGAGGGAGTTTCAGTGTTTAGACAAAAAAAAAAGTAGCGCTACATTTAAAATCTCATACGTTTGAGCTCGGTTTACAGCACAGGATTTAACTGTTACCATAAACGTATTAATTCGGTAGTTTAGTTAAGTTTAATTCTTACATAAAACATCTAGGCTGCCTAAGGAGGCTTTTTTGAGTCTTGGTCCTCCCAAGATTTCTTCCTTATAACATTTAGGGAGTTTTTCCTTTACCCTTTCAGTCCTTAATTTACTTTAATGAAGCAACAATTATTTTATATTCTACCAAGTATTTGATCCCAGAAACATTAAAATCACACAAACCAGGTTTCTGCGACAACACATCTAATAGTCAGACTCTGCAAGGGTTAAATAAAACTGGTTTGAGTTCTTGATACTGGGAACAACTGGGTCAGGACAGCAATAATAAGAGTTTAGACTCTTTATAGGCATAAACGAACGTCCGCACCTTTGGAAATCCTCCTCAGATATGACGAGGTTGTAGAGAAAGTACAGATCAGAATCGTCAGTCAGCCTCACGACCAGATCCTACAAAACACACACCATACACAACACACACACACACGTTAAACAAACTGATTTAGCAAATAACGTCCGTGTAGATGGTGAAACTATTCTGACATTTTCACTGCTGATCTGCACTACTCAATCTGAACACAGCCAGGCAAATAAACAGTGTTTTAGTTATGCTCTTCTTTTCCTTGTCATTTTTAAAGTGTGAGATTTTGACATCAGTTTGCCGCCTGATTCCACCTCAGACTTTCCCACACTCTCAGACACCCTCGACCCAGCTCCGTACCACACCAGTGAGAAAGGAATCCTCTGTAACGCATTTCAAACCCACTCGCTCTCAGAGTTTGTTTACAGTTCTGTAAGCGTGCCATCAGAATTCGCCATTAACCCTTTCAGCTGAAAACGCCGCTTACCTGTGGCATTAATTTCATTGCATTTGCTTCTTTAGGATTAAAATGAAGCTAAAAGTAACAATAACTTTTCTGAGCGAGTGATCTGGTCTTGTGACTTTTCTGGGACTAACAGATCAATATTGAACAGAAAGAATATATATATATATTTACATTTACAGCATTTGTCAGACACCCTTGTCCAGAGCGACTTACAATTGGTACAATCTTACAATCCAAGCAATTGTGGGTTAAGGGTCTTGCTCAAGGACCCAACAGTGGCAGCTTGGCAGAGGTGGGATTTGAACCCTGGACCTTCTGGTCCATAGTCCAGTACCTTAACCGCTAGGCTGCCACAGCCCCTTATTTCTGTTAATATATAAAAAATATAAAACATTCTCACCCAACAGTAATCCTAACCACCTTAGATCAGATAAAATATCAGGATTGACATCACTCTTATAATAACTTACCCTCCTGTGGACGGGGTTCGAGATGAACTGGTGTTCAATACTGATCCTGATAACAGACCTCCTGGAAAAATACAGGTTTATAGGTTTTATAAAAGATGGCATGTTCATAAAGGCGTACCTGTTACACTACACTTTAACATTTTAAGTAATAAAGGAATAATATAGGAATAAAAAGAAGACATGCCATTGGAGGGAGGGTGATGCTGTGGGTCATGTTCTGCTGATATTTTATTATTTTAATTTATTTAAATTCACATTGTAGATGCTTAATATACAGTAAAACTAGCCTACATAAATGAACTGTATTACAAGATGATTATATTAAAGAGAAATAAAGAACAACAGTTTAAAAGTAATCTCAGTAAAAGTGCTGAGAATGAGTTGTGTGCCGTCCGGTTTACTGTTTACATAACAAGCACCTTATTCAGGACGGATCCAGCCCTTTACATTCAATACAACTAAATAAAAACGTACAAATAGCAGTACAAAATAAAACATAAGCTCTATTTCTTGCTGATAAGACTGTTTCTGCATCAACAGGATCCTCACAGTGAAGTACACCAGCAGTCGACTCAAAGCGTACGGAACACCGTGGCCGTGTTAACTGCAGTCCTCGGGTACAGACGTTGTTAGCTTTAGCGTTAGCTTTAACTACAACAAGAATAAACAACAGCAGTTTACCTGTCATCGCAGTCCTTACACTTCACATACACCTGCAAGGTCTTGTTAAACAGTAATTCCGTCATGTCGAGTAAACATTAGGTGTAAACATGCACGTTTCAAGCTTTAAATTCCACTTTAAACGAACAGATTTCGAGAGTTAACGGCACATTCGAGTTTGGCGCTTCGGCTCCCGCTAATGGCGACTTGAGAGAGGACTGTTTCAATCTAATACGTGAACTACTTAGGGGCCCTAGCTAGCGTAGAAGCTGGCCGCCATTATTGTTGGCAGAAAGCATCACATTTAGCTGCTCATTCTTAAATCGAATGAAAAACCCTGATTATATATTACATCTGGAAAGAAGAATAAGAATAACTTGACCAGTGACGTTTGTACTTAATTTGAGTCCTAAATTACTTAAGGTTAAAGGTGATAATGGCAATTCTTGTCAAAACAAGCAAAATAATCTTACATTTTCAGTGCCTTGTAAGACAAAAATCTTATCAGAGAAAAAAAAAAGACTTATTGCCTTGATAAGTTCATTTCACTTGCTATTTTTTTTTAGTTATGCATTTACTAGATGGGCCGCCTAAACAGAACTCAAATCTACGATTGGAACACAGCCTGTGATTTGAATATAGGAGGTTGGAACCGGACAATACCCTTTAATATTTCTGTTAAAAGTTCATATTGATGTGTTGGTATTTAATTCCAAAACGCTGTATGATTGTGGCAATGTGTTTACACATCTATTAAACCATTCAATTAATTAAATGCGAATATTTTCTGGGCAGAAAGCGTTGTTTGATTGGTTGCTGTTCAGGCTGAAAGGCGGAGCGGATAGAGGCGCTGCAGACACCGTGAACATGGCGGTGAGTAACATTAGCTTTGAATTTCTCTTTGACGTCTTGTTTACTTTGTGTGTTTATTCGTTGGGTCTGTAAAACACAATGTAGAAGGAAAACCTTAATAAATTAATCTGATTTTAAATCAACGTAATCGTAATAAGAGGCGTTATTACCTCGTGGTCGAACCCAAACCGGCTAACAATGTGTTTAGGCTACAAATGACTTACTGAATCTTGCTGTTTTTGAATATTTTGTTGTCTTTGTTTGATTTATGCTGTTTATGAAATACTTCTTTGCCACAGGTGAGCAGTATGACTTAAAAAAACACCCAATGTTCGTTTTAGACTAAAGTAACAGTATTCCGTACAATTGTGCCCAGTTTTCACCATACAGTTTTTACAAACTTATAGAAGACTGAGTAAATAAGTGCTTTGCTGTGTCCTGGATCGTTCCTGCATTTCATTTACAAGTCCAAATATGACCTGCTGGATTCTGTGTGGATTTCTGTATGGATAGCGTTGGCAGAAAACCATTCAGTCCTTAGAACGCTCTCGTTTTAATGCAAATATGTGCATATTTATGGTGAGATAATTAATGTTTTTCGTTACTCGGTGTGTGTTGTGCTTGTGACGTCCTAAGTGTATGTCGCATTCTGTTGTGGTTTCAGGATAAAGAGAAGAAGAAGAAGGAAAGTATATTTGACTTGTCAAAGTACATTGACAAAACCATCAGAGTAAAATTTCAAGGTGGACGTGAAGGTCAGTAAAGAAGATGAACGAGATAAAAACATTGTAATTTAAACCATATACTCTTTGATTTGTATCTGCGTCCGCATCGGCCGCATCTGTGTTTTTCTTTCCTCCTCCTTCCTCGACTCTGGGTGGAAATCTCTCAGATGTCGTCTTGTGATGGGGAAAAGACTTTCTGACGCTCCTACTCAGCATAACTGCTGTCCCTGTCCACCCCCTTACATGTGACCTTGTCTTTTCCCAGCGAGTGGCGTCCTGAAAGGTTTTGATCCCCTCTTGAACCTGGTGTTGGATGGAACCATTGAGTACATGCGCGGTAAGGCCAAACATGCAGGGTTTTCATTCATTTTGCTACTTTTTTTCCCATAGTTACATATATTAAATAGCCTAACTGTATTTTTGTATTGTGTTTTCAGAGCAAAAACAATTCCTAAACTTCAATGTAAAACTATTTATTGAACATTTTAACATTCTAGCAGACGTACAAAAAGCACAATGCCTTAAAATAAATTTACAAATGACTTTAAGTACTACCTTATATACGAAAGGTTTTGTGAATTATGCTCGTAAAATTTCTTTGTCAGCTTGGGGAGACGTGCTGATGTCATATTTCAGTTTGTTCTGCAGATATTCTGTGTTTTTAGTAAACTGACACGTGGTTGGACGTTAATCTTTTGCTCCTCCCACAGATCCTGATGATCAGTATAAGCTGACGGAGGACACCAGGCAGCTGGGCCTGGTCGTGTGTCGAGGGACGGCCGTGGTTCTGATCTGTCCACAGGACGGCATGGAGGCCATTCCAAACCCCTTCATCCAGCAGCAGGACGGCTAACACACACACACACACACACACGGGGATTATGTCTGTTTTTCTAAGAATAGTTTAGTTAAATTGTGGTTGTGTTCAGGTTTCAGTTAAGGCTTCAGATCTAACGTGGAGTTTTTTCCTCTGCTTCTCACCTCAGTCCTGGGGTGCTTCAGTTTGTTCCCCTAAATGTGGGATAAGTTAAATCGTGGACTCTCACAGTGTCTTTATGTAAATCTTATTTTAGTACATTGTTTTAATATCAAAATAAAATTTTGTTCATAAATGTTTTTGGTTTGTTATTTATTCACTGTTCCATCGTGTTCTCTCGTGATAGTGTTACAGCTCTGAACATGCCTCCAGCTTCCAATAGTTTAAAATTAAAGCACAATCGTAGAAACCAAAGACGATAAAGATGGATAAACGTACATGGGGGGGGGGGTTTAGCTAAAACATTCTCATCTGTATTTTGCTTCATGCTCATGTTCACTGGGGTGAAAGGCCAAAGTCCCTTAGTCATTCATCAACATGGGAACGATCAGAGAATCCAGAAGTGAGAAGTGTGTAGATCCTAAACTATGGTCTATGCGCAACAAACGAATAAAAAAAGCGACTGCAGATTAAACATGCAAGAAATTAAGTGGCCATGAATAAAATAATTAACAATTTGTACGTGCATGAAAGAAATGTGGCCACAAATGAAAACATGCATACAGTACAGGAGACCATGAATAAAGCTGCAAGAAATTAAGAAAACGTGCACTAATTAAGACAATACAAGAAAATATTCACAAATGAAGTAAACATATGCCAGTAAAAGAAAAGCTGTACAAATAAAGGAAAGCACATGAACATAAAATAAAAGAAAACCTGCATGAATTAAGAACTGTGGTAGCCTAGTGGGTAAGGTACTGGACTCTGGACCAATAGGTCCAGGGTTCAAATCCCACCTCTGCCAAGATGCCACCGTTGGGTCCTTGAGCAAGGCCCTTAACCCACAATTGCTTGGATTGTAAGACTGTACCAATTGTAAGTCGCTCTGGATAAGGGCGTCTGCTAAATGCTGTAAATGTACATGTAAGAAAACGTGTGTAGAAAAGGTCTCCATGACAAAAGGGAACCTGAATCCCAAAATGCAGTCGGCTTTAGAATTATCCCCCTGATGACGATGGATATTGTTGAGGTCTCCTTTGGAAAGTTCTTGTCTCACTGGGGTATAACCACAAGGTGACTCGGTCGGATATCAGAATGGATAAGTTTTGAGATCTACAGGTCTGGAAATCGTTCCTTTCATCCAAGGAGATGGATGTGGTGGAAAAACAGGACTACTTCTTTAACAAGTTTAAACCAGCACCCTGTCCTTCACTAATCCCTCTGTGTGTAATGTTTACATTTTTGGGAGGGTCTCTGCTCCTCCCTTAATGCTTAATGCTTTTTGAGCCGGCCTAAGTTGATGTAGTGTTTTTAAGACGGGAAAAGCACACTTTAAGAGTCTGTGAGTGCTCCCGGGAGGCTGAGATCTGTTTGATATCCGATAGTCGGTTGTTGCCCATCTACACCCGGAGGGGGCCGAACTTAAAAGAGCGGTGTTAGATTTTGCACCACTTTCAAGGTAGATGCGTATCTCCCTCACTCACTCACACCGCGAGCCAATGGTGAGTAGACTTGCTATTATTAGATCCGTTTCTCTGGTTCTGTTATTCACATTCGAATGGAAGATTGATTCAATCTTTTTTTGTAAAATTGTATAGAATTGTAGCGTATAGAGTTTAAATAGGTGTCTTTTTGCAGAGTACGGTGTGATTATTGGGCTTAGAAGTGTGTGTGATGTGTCCGTTAAAGTTTTCCATCCAGAATTTTACAATAATGTAGTAGCTTGTAATTTAATAATTATTTAATTTGTTTTATTTAATAATTAATGTACCGAATTTAACTTTTAGCTACTTAGGAAGCTTAAATGAACTGGGCTTGATAGAGGAAAAACAAAATTTTAGGACCCTCATTTTCTAAAAAACTTGTGTATTGTGCTTATTTAAGCCCTTTTTTTTTCCTTTTGGGGTTTTGTATGTAAACAACAGGAAGCTATGAAAGTCTGATCTTCAGGTACAAACAAAGGAGATTTCTGAGGAGAGTTGTTGATGCCCATCAGGCTGGAAAAGCTTATAAAACCATAAAAATGAAGACCGTTGTTAAAAAATTTGTAGAAGCACCGAAAATGACAGAGCCCAGGATGGATTGTGGGTAAAAACAATTATTTATTTATTTATTATTATATTGAGGCCATGAAATGATGTTAACTTGGCATCAATATAAGAACAAAAATGAAAAGTTCAGAGTTCATGTGCACAAATAAACAATGTGCAAAAAACTAAGAAAACGTTCAAATGTGAGAAAACATTTTCATGAATTATGAAAATGGGGCTGGAAATAAAGTACAGTGAGTGCAAAAAAAAGAACGTGTCCACATATGAATGTATTGAAAGAAAGGGAATGTATCCGAGTCTGATCTACGGATCCAAACGAAGAAGATTTCTGAGGAGAGTCGTTGAGTCGTCAGGCTGGAAAAGGTCATAAAACCATAAAAAAAGAGTTTGGACTCCAACAATCCACAGTCAGACAGATTGTTACTCTCGCAATCCAGAAAACTACTGCAAAACAAGAAGCATTATATCTGGAGAAAGGAAAACACTGCATTCCAGCATTAGAACCATATCCCATCTGTGAAACATGCTGGTGGTAGTATCACAATTTTGCTGCATCTGATCCAGGACGGCTCTGAATTGTAGCAGCAAATCCTAAAGGCAAATGAACTGATTCTCAAGAGAATGTGGGTCATGCAGCAAGAGAACAACCCTAAGTGCATAAAGAACAATTAAAGAAGAACAAAGTTCATGTTTTGGAACAGCCAAGTCAAAGTCTGGACCTTAATCCAATGGGAATGTTGTGGAAGAACCTGAAGTGAGCAGATCATGTGAGGAAACCCACCAACGTCAATCAATTTCCTCAATTAATAAATGACCATGTAATATTTATGTCTGATTGTAGGATTTGTGTGTTTTCACTCATATTTATGCAGAAATAGAGGATTTTCTGAAGGGTTCACCAACTTTGAAGCACCGCCGTAGATCAGGTTCCAAGTCACTGAATCACTGTGGAAAAAAGGTAAAGGGTGTAAAGAGAACCGGACAAACCTCCTCCCGTTACAGAACATGAAAGACTGAAAACAAAGGAACGTGAAAAAGAGCTTGACATTTTTTTAAAGCAGCTATAAGCTCTATAAGATCAGAGTTCTGTCTGCTTCTGATGATTCTCAGCTAAAATGATTGATGAACAGCATCACATGAAATTTTTAACAGTTTTTATTACTTTGAAGGAGATTTTTAAGCAACTCTGTGGTTTAATTTTCTATCCCACCACTGTGTAGACCCTGGTTTGAGTCCTGGGGGTGTGTCATTACACACAGGCACAGTTGACCCCGTATTGGTAACAAAAACTGGATATTATATAAGATAAGATAATACTTTATTAGTCCCACAATGGGGAAATTCCCCCAAAAAACTGAAAAAAGCTCAAACGCCAGCAGGAGCTGCTGCAAACCGCTGCCAGTCTTGCAGAGCTGGAAGTTAAATTGTATATTTGACATGTTTTGAGAGGAAGAGGCCTGTCAAATATGAACAAAAACATCAAGAGGAACAGTGGAGATCCTAAAAAAGTATAACAAATCAATCAGCAATTAGCAGAGTCAAATAAATTATAAGGAGAATCTGAAAAAGATTTGAAGACAATCTCTCCATGATATGTAAATGCTCCTTAAGAGTCTTTATGTCCTTTATTCATGCTTCCTAGGATAAAAATGTACACAAAGTCACTAAAAACCATTGACTACCCGGGAAATTAAAGAGTGGAGAAAAACAAAAACATGACTGTGAATAAAAGAGAACGTGTAATAAATTAAGAAAATGTGGCTGCATATAAAGTAAAACTTGCGGAAATAAAAGAACACGGGTGCACAAATTAAGAAAACGTGCAAGAAATTAAGAAACGCAATCTTTAGGTTCAGTCAGATTTACTACTTCACATGGGTACAAAATGTGGAAGACTTTAAGGATTGGGCTCACCATTTGCTGCCAGAACAGCTCTAATCGTTTATGGAAATGGTTTGTGGTGGGAAGAAAAATCTTGCAAGTTCCTCAAGGGACGAAGAAGATGCTTTGTAAAATGTTATGGAGAGAAATTCATGACCAATTCCTGGTGTCAGCAGGATGTGTGGGGGCATCGTCAAGAAAGTTTTTGATTGATAATTAGTGCAGTGATTAATGTTTCAGCTGTAACAATACGTTTAACCCTAACTGGAGCAACGTGCAGATTCTTATTTCTCAAACAACCATCAGAAGATGTATCCCGTGGTCGTAAAAAAGGTGTGTGTTTCAGAAGGTCAAATTATTAGAAATTATAGAAAATAAGAGGGGCTGACATGAGTGGATTTGGGTTAAGAACCGTCTGACACATTATTAAGACCTGGAACGGTAAGAGAGAATCCTCAACTTCACAAGAAACGAATAGTCGAATTGTGAAAAATGGACAGTAGAAGTCGTCTATGTTTAATGGTGAAATGAAGAGCATTTCCACACACACAATGCTACGAGAACTTTTATAGGATTGGGACTAAACAGCTTTGTGTCCATAAGATGAGCAGGTTGGATAGGTTGTCTGTTTTTTTCATTCCAGGTTTCAGACGCATCCGTTCCAGTAGATTCCCGAAATGAAGCAGCAGCTGAACCCGTGGCCTCAGGATGATGCTCCTCACACTCGGTCCTCCTGTACGTGGAAGTGCATCGTATCCGCCTCCATCCTCGTGTTTCTCATGATGGGTGTTTTTGTGGGAATTTTTATAAGTGAGTGATGGAGAGCAATACTTATTTCATTTCCGTTTAACATTTCAAACCGTGATATAGTGATAGAAACACTCATTAAACTTAAGGTCAGTCATGTTTGTGGTGTATGGAGGTGGCATGTCGTGTTTAATATGGAGGTCTGGTCACGTGATGACCACAGATTTGGCCCGCAACTCGAGGATCGCTGAGACCCGGGAACCCACCTTGGGTTTGAGCCCCACCTTTGAGATGTCCATCTGTCCTCCTGGGATTCTCCCTGTTCACCCAAGCTTTTTGACTGGGTTCCATCTTGGGTCTGTCTTTTTCATCTGCACCCGGTCCAGTTTGTGTGGGTTCCGTCCAGTTCATCAGGGTTACATCTCGGTTCTGTGCCATTTGGTCAGTTTATGCCCTGACCTGCCCTGTTTACCTGAGTTCCGTCCCAGGTTCTGTCCCATTTTCCCGGATTCTATCTTGGTTAGTCAGGTCAACCTGGGTTTTGTCCATGTTCCATCATGTTCGTTCGGATTCAACCCTGTCTTCTCTGTTACGCCGGTTTCATCCTGTTTCCCCCATTTTCCATCCCAGTTTTGTCTGGTTCCATTGGGTTCCATCACGGTCCTGTCATTTTTATCCAGGTTCTATCTTGGTTCTGTTCCGTTCAGTCTGGTTCTGCCCTGTTCATTTGTATTCCATCTCGAATCTGTCCTTTTCTTTTGGGTTCCATCCTGTCTGCCTGGGTTGCGTCCCGGGTTCCTTCTTGGTTCCTTCCCATTTGTTCCATCTTTTTTTCACCCTCACTTGGGTTTTGTCCATGTTCTATTCTGTCGCTCGGGTTCAGCCCTGTTTGGCAAAGTCCAGTCCTGGTTCTTAACTTGTTATTCTGGTTTCGTCTTTTCCCCCCAGGTTCCATCCTGTTTTTACAGGTTCATTTTATTCCTGATTCCGCCCTGCTTATCCATGTTCCATCCTCATTTTGTCCTGGAACTGTCCTAGTTCTGTTCTGTTTTCCAGGTCCTGCCCAGCTCACCTGGGTTTGTCACGGTACGGTCCTTTTCATTCGGGTTCAGCGCAAACCCCGCCCTGTTTGTCCACCTTCATTCCGATTCTGTCCCTTTTCCCAGATGCCTCCCTGTTTGTCTGGGTTCCATCCTTGTCCCTGTTTTGCGGCGGCTCTGTCCAGTTCTGTTCCCTTCCTTCAGGGTCCACCCTGTTCACTCGAGTCCCGTCCCGGTCCTGTCTTGTCCCCTTGGGTTCATCCCTGTTTTGCTCAGTTTCCAGTCCCACCCTGGTTTAGCCCTGTCTGTCCAGGTTCCGTCCTGTGACTTCATGATCTGTCCTGTTTCTGTCCTGTTCCTCTGGGCTCAGTTTCCGCCTCACCAGGGGTTTTCGAGTCTCAGAGTTCCTCAAGTACGGGTGTCTGGATCTGTGGTGCCACTGCGACATGTCTTGTTTTGTTTAATTTTGTGACTATTAAAGATTTCTCAGACAAACCCATCCTGTCTCCCACATGTTATCGGGCTTAGCTTATGTGGTGGAGGAGGAGCGCTATTTCATGGACACGGTGGAGTTGAAGGGGCTGCGCTACAAACCGGACCTCCAGGATAAAACGTCTGCGTTTTCCTTAATACTGACCACAATCTTGGAATCTAAGGTAGGAGCTGTAAGGCCTGCACAGGTCCTTAGTGCAGTTTATTTATGAAAGCAAATTCTTTTAATTGTAATATTGTAGATATGATAACATTCCTTTATCCCCACAGATCAGGAGTATCTTCGGCTCATCGCTGATCGCACAGCATTTTGTCTCGTGTGAGATCATTGCGTACGGGTAGGTACAGCCTTTTGCTGTCTAAAACATCCCAGATCTTAGTCGGTCTGTGCATGGTTTTAATAATTAGGCTTAATATTTTTACTGCAAGTCCTCTTTACATCGATGTGTTTCAGGAACATGAACGTCGATGTGACAGCGACGTTTCACCTGATCTTTCGAGTGGCCAAACTTCAGCGGTACACGGCTGCTTTTATTCAGGAGCAGCTACGTCATGGGCTGGAGGTTTTGCTCGGCGAGAGCTCGCTCAGCGTGCCAGAGTTCGGGGAGATTCAGAGCATCGTGCTTCTGGGTAAAGAAAAAATGTGATGATTGGTTATCCTTAGTTATAGCAGATTAACATACTGTGGCAAAATATGGACTTTGGCTAAATATGTTAAAAATGATACATGTTACAAGTTTTGCTTCTGCTGGCCATCGGCAGGATGCTTGCTTCTCTGCAGCTTCATTTTACCTTTGTATGCATTACTCTAGAAATAATATTGTGACATAAATAGCCGGAATACTCTCAGTCGTTTCTCACCGACATAGTGCTACCTCGTTCCAGCATGTTCGACTCACCCTTCGACTTACAACGATGTCGGGGTCATTTTATTCGTTATCAAATGTTATTTTTACTGGGTCTGTGGATAAGGTATTAAACTGTGGACCAGAAGGTCCAGGGTACAAATCCAAACTAAGACTATCAGTTGTGGCTAATGTAAAAGCCAATTTCTGTACTTTTCTGCTCTTCTGTGTCCTCAGGTGCCAGCGGGAAATCATTCTACGCCATCGATGCTGACCCTACTAAGCGTGAGCTTCATTATTCTGTCTCTTTTACACTTTTAAAGGTGCAGTTTGTGATTTTAAGAGCTTCTCGCTCTCACCCTGGCATAATCACTCAGTTAGACATGGGACTATCTCTGTGTGAACGTGTTAAAGATCTAATGAGGTGATTTTCTCCTAACTCCAGGCCGCTGTCCGAATAACACCTTCTCATGTGTGAGCGGCGAGTGTGTGACTCAAGCCAACCCCGAGTGCGACGGCGCCCCCGACTGTGCTGACGGATCTGATGAAGCGTACTGCTGTGAGGGTTCCTCACGTCCATCCCATCACACCACGTCACATCCATGAGCTTTAAGAATATCAGTTCTAATTCCGATCGTTACTGAATATCAGCAAACCATTCAAACAGAACCAGTCAGTTGTTTAGAAGGGGGATGATGTTTAGTTTCATCACATTCTTTGTGTGCTTAGGGCCTTGTTTTTGCTGCATGACCCACTTTCTCTTGAGAGTCAGTTCATGGACACATGTCCTGATATTTTCCTTAAGAAATGTGGGAGTCCTTAGAAGTTACCCTGGGGTTTCTTTTGGCCATTAAGACTAAGCCTCGTGTATTCCTGATCCTGCATCGGTGTTACTGTCTCTCCTGTTCCCCTGAAGCGTGTGGCAGGAGGCTGGTGATGGACAGTCGGGTAGTTGGAGGAGAAAAGGCCCGGCCTGGTGATTTGCCCTGGCAAGTGAGCCTGAGACTGAAGGGGCGTCACACGTGCGGCGCCTCTATCATTGGCCGGCGTTGGCTGGTCAGCGCCGCACACTGTTTCCAGAGGTCAGAGCTATATGGCCTAGACATGCTGTATACGGACTGCATACCTCACGTCTGCTTATTGCAAAGTTAATGTTTCAAAGTTTTTTTTTCCCTGCAGTAGTAAAAACCCGGAGGACTGGACGGCTCTGGTCGGAGCGAGCCTCGTTAGTGGTGCTGAGAAAGCGGCTGCGGTGGTGAACATCAAATCTCTGATCGTTTCTCCACGTTACAGCCACATGACGAGCGACAGTGACGTCACGGTCCTGGAGCTGGAGGAACCTCTCCGCTTCAGCCCTTACGTCCAGCCCGTCTGCATCCCGTCCTCGTCTCATGTCTTCAGTCTGGGACAGAGCTGCATCATCTCTGGCTGGGGAGCCACCAGGCAGGACAGCAGTGAGTGGAGACCAGGGGTAACTAGAGCCTGATGGTGGAGATCTAATCTCCACAGGGTTCTACTCTTTTCCATCCATACGTCACCCAATGTCTGTCTTATTTCACCCATTAGTAACGTTTCTTTTTAGTTTTTATTCGAGGTTTTGGCATCCTGCAGATACTCACTGGAATTTGACTTGTATTAGAGGTAGATTAGACAGACTCAAGGCTCGAGATTTGGCCTCAAAACTGAGAGATACAAAGACTAGAATTCTCACATGGCAGAGACTCCAGACTCAACTCGGACTCATGTAAGAGACTCCAGACTCGACTCGGACTCATGTCAGAGACTCCAGACTCGACACCCTCACATCAGAGACTCCAGATTTGACTCGGACTCATGTCAGAGACTCCAGACTCGACTCCCTCACATCAGAGACTCCAGACTCGACTCGGACTCATGTCAGAGACTCCAGACTCGACTCGGACTCATGTCAGAGACTCCAGACTCGACTCCCTCACATCAGAGACATCAGATTTGACTCGGACTCATGTCAGAGACTCTCCAGACTCGACTCCCTCACATCAGAGACTCAGACTCGACTCAAACTCATGTCAGAGACTCCAGATTTGACTCGGGCCTCATGTCAGAGACTCCAGATTCGACTCGGACTCATGTTCAGAGACTCCAGACTCGACTCGGACTCATGTCAGGAGACTCCAGGACTCGACTCCCTTACATTCAGAGACTCCAGATTTGACTCGGACTCATGTCAGAGACTCCAGACTCAACTCCCTCACATTAGAGGACTCCAGACTCGACTCGGACTCATGTCAGAGACTCCAGATTCGGACTCGGCTCATGTCAGAGACTCCAGAATTTGACTCGGACTCATGTCAGAGACTCCAGACTCGACTCCCTCACATCAGAGACTCCAGACTCGACTCGGACTCATGTCAGAGACTCCAGACTCGACTCCCTCACATCAGAGACTCAAGATTTGACTCGGACTCATGTCAGAGACTCCAAACTCGACTCACTCACATCAGAGACTCCAGACTCGACTCGGACTCATGTCAGAGACTCCAGACTCGACACGAACTCATGTCAGAGACTCCAGACTCGACTCGGACTCATGTCAGAGACTCCAGACTCGACTCCCTCACATCAGAGACTCCAGACTCGACTCGGACTCATGTCAGAGACTCCAGACTCGACTCACTCACATCAGAGACTCCAGACTCGACTCGGACTCATGTCAGAGACTCCAGACTCGACTCACTTATGTCAGAAACTACAGACTCGACTCAATTATGTCAGAGACTGCAGACACGACTCACTTACGTCAGAGACTCCAGACTCGACTCACTCACGTCAGAGACTCCAGACTCGACTCACTCACATCAGAAACTCCAGACTCGACTCGGACATATTTATCCCTCAGAAGTGTTGAGCGTTTGGGTAAATATCCTTCCTGCCTCTTTAGGTTTTGTTGTGATTGTGTTTGTGAGCAGACGAGGTTCCTCCGACGCTGCAGAAAGCTTTAGTGAAGATCATCGACTCCAAAGTGTGTAACAGTTCGTCAGTTTACCGAGGCGCCGTCACTAACAACATGATGTGCGCTGGCTTCCTGCAGGGCGGAGTCGACTCCTGCCAGGTGCTTAAGCATTCGTCCTATTTATGTTATTCCTAAATGATCTTCCTCTGGTTCTTTGGTTTATTCTGGATTTGCTCTCTGCCTTAATGTAGATAAATGATTATTTATAATAAATCATGTTTAACCTCAGGGAGACTCCGGAGGTCCTCTGGTGTGTGAGGGCAGCCCTGGGCGTTACTTCTTGGCTGGTATAGTGAGTTGGGGAATGGGATGTGCCCAAAGCAACAAACCCGGGGTGTACTCACGCGTCACTATGCTGAGTAACTGGATCCTGAGCCACACCGAGTCCATCGGGACCCACAGCCCGGGCACCGTCCATCGCGTTAAAGCCATTACATCACCTACATCATCTCCTGTACTGCCTGGTAGGAGACCACTCCAAATTTTGATCTAAACTATGTAAAATTATAAGATAATAAAAAGCATTTCTATGTGAAGTCATTTCTTTACGCAGCATAGTTTAGGTCTTGTAGATAATCTACAAAAAACTCATTGCTCGCATGCTGCCCATAAATATTCAAACGTTTTTTTGGAAACACCAAGATGTCAGGATCTTCCACACCTGTAAGAGTTATAGTTACACCCCTTTATGCCCACAGTGTACCATCCTCTGATTTCTACCTCTAGCAGGGTAACACTCCATGTCCCAAAACCTCAAATCATCTCCAACAGGTTTCTTAAACATGACAATGAGTTCTGTAACTTTTGATGAGCTACTGTTGATCTTCCATGCTGCAGAAGCTGTGAATTGCAGTGGGAACTTTCACTGTGGAGCAGGAGTGTGTGTCAGCAAAACAAACCCCGAGTGTGACCGAGTCGCAGACTGCCCTAACCGAGCGGACGAGAAGAACTGCGGTCAGTCACGTTTACTCACGTCTCAAGTGTCTCAGGTCTTCACTCTTCACGTTTCTCCCACATGCAGCACCGCAGACTGTTCGGTTCCCGTCTAATACATCCCAGAGCTAAACATGCACTGCTGTAACTCGA
Organism: Ancistrus triradiatus; assembly: GCA_025084515.1. Classification (NCBI taxonomy): domain Eukaryota; kingdom Metazoa; phylum Chordata; class Actinopteri; order Siluriformes; family Loricariidae; genus Ancistrus; species Ancistrus triradiatus. The sequence goes on along the minus strand of JAJAGP010000040.1, from coordinate 1,077,884 downwards.
TAATCCAGCTTAGTTAGTTCATAATTGATCTGAGAGTGCTTGTTTTGGCTTTTCGTTGTACATCTGAGTTTCCACTTTACTAGAGACACCCACCCTTCACAAGCTTTCTCAGAGCTTCCCTGTATGAATGAGACACACGACCCCGGAGTGCAGCCTAAAATCAAGTCAGCAAGTTCAGCAGACAACCTTTAGGTGTCGTTGCTGTCTGGGAAACATTTGCTCCATGTTTTCGATTCTCGATGAGGTCCCGCTGTAATACTAGTTTTCTTCACCAGGTGTTTAAGTGACACTAGATGTTCCTCTTTCTAGACTGTGGGCAGCGCCCTGTATTCAGCCGCCAGAGGATTGTGGGAGGTGTGAGCGCCGGCAGAGGGGAATGGCCGTGGGTCGCCAGTCTGCAGTTCCAGCGTTTACATCGCTGTGGAGCCACGCTGATACACTGCAAATGGCTCCTCACAGCCGCTCACTGCTTTAACAAGTGCGTACAGTGCAGGAAACGTGGTCTAATCACACTGCTAAGAGGAGGTGTACCTCAGGGTTCTGTTCTTGGTCTGTATCGGTTTTCTTTGTGGGTTTCTCTATACTCGGCTAGCCTTTTTAGAATTAACAGAGCACGGTTGTATGCAAACGATTTCTTTATCGCATGGTTAAAAGACAGTTCTGATAAAAGTAATGAGTCGATGTAATTCTGAGACTTTATAAAAGTTGAGATTTACGCCCCTCCGAGGTCTTAAGAATTATAACAGGAATGAAAAATCTTCCTCGCATACATCTAATAAGCGTCTGAATGACAGAAAACTAGTAGGAGAGAACCCTTGCGACACCAGCTGACAGAAATCGCAGAAAAAAAAACGTTTGAACGTTCTTTTTCGTTACCAGTAAGCGTTTCAAACTTTGGGCATTATGGATGCACGTTGACATTTTAGAAGGACGTTTCAACATATTTAAGCGTAATAACAGCCTTATTTATGAATTATTATTATAAACTTAGTGTAAAATGTAATTGCTCTGTCGTTTCTGAACCATATCTGAGAGCAAAATCTGAATCCAGTGCCTAGTTCATCTAAAATAAAGTTGCCAGAAAGATGGAGTTTTATTTATAAAACCTCTTTTGATGAATCATTAAAGTTGAGTAAACGTTCATAACTATAGTCTAGGCAATTGGATGGTGCAGTAGTGGAATCCCCTCAGCTCAACACGGTCCATGCAGTGCCTTCAGACCGTGTCAGGCGTCACATACAGGCATGACTGGGCTTCTAGTGCACTTAGCACCTACTCCATTACTCCATTTTATTAGCTGAAGCTAAAGTACAGTAACATCTTGCATGTTTCGTCAGAAGGAACCTGAACCCCAGCGGCTGGACGGTGAGTTTGGGCTCGGTGGTCCGGTCCGGAGTGGGAGCGCTGGTCATCCCATCGCAGAGGGTCATCCAGCATCCCGCCTTCAACAGCACCAGTATGGAGTTTGACGTGGCTCTGGTGGAGCTCTCGATCCCGGCCCCGAGTTCCTACAGCATCCAGACTGTGTGTTTGCCTTCGCCCACGCACCGCTTCGTCACCGGCAACGAGTGTTACATCACAGGGTGGGGCTCCATCAGGGAGGACGGTGAGAACACACATCCAAAGCTCAACTTTATCACAGAGCTCTTTATAAAGCACCCTTCGAACCAAACGATGAATTTTTGCATTGAATTGGCAGCTGGTTTTATCCTGAAGGTGGTTGGTTGTACCGGAGTACTGATTACTTATCCAAACCAGGGATTTCTAGAATTAAATTATGTTCATTTCTCGTGATTATAAGTACAGCAAGTCCCCTAGATACGAACCAGTTCCGTTTGCATGTCCAAAAGTTTGTGTGTCTAACATATTTAGCCTAATCAGCTTGTGATCCTCCGATATCTGAAATCTTCCTTTCATTTTAGTGTCCGTTGTTGTTTAGTTTCTGTCTCATTAGTTCAATTACTTAAAGCCTGCATTTCCTTTTGTGCAGTTATGGTTTCGTTTCTTTTCCTCGTGCCTGTATCGCGACGTTCCTGTTCGTTATATTTTGGTGTTTATTGACTTTGTATGCTCAGGTCCAGGTTTCGTTATTGCCCTCCGTTCTCCAATGTTTTTTTTTTAGTTTCTTAATAAAGCTCTGCACTGTACCGGCGTCTAATGTTCATCTCCCGCTTTCTGCCAGGACAGTCGGCAACACGACCACTTCTTCATAAATCCCGACTAAACCACAACGTTCTGCTCGCCTACATTAAGCGCCGGAGACGTGAACTAACCTACCGCGCCAACACGCAACTTAAAATTCCGCCAATTTTTAATTTTGCACATCATTTTAAATGTATTGCACACGCACGTTCGCGTCTTTGAAAGCTTGTTCGTCGAAGGTTTGCATCTAGGGGACTTAGTGTATTATAATGTGCAAATACTTTTCATTTTCATGGTATAACGTGACAAAAGGCAACGACTTCCTTAGGGTGTGATGATTTTCTCCAGACACTGTATGAAGGCAAAATTCAAATCTGGAAACCTGGATCGGAGCAGTAAATGCTTAGTTTAATCCTCAATCTCCGATTCCTCCACAGGCAAGCCAACCAGTCAGCTGCAGAAAGCTCAAGCCGGCATCATCGACCAGTCCGACTGTCAGCGATCCTACGGTAGAAGATTGACCACCAACATGATGTGTGCAGGATCCATGGGAGGCGGCATCGACACCTGTCTGGTGAGTCGGTTATAACGAATCACGAGCATCAGAAACGGGTTCAGTCGCACCAGGATAATGATCCACGCTGCATTTGTGCTTCTTATAATCGTAAGCTTTATTTATGTAGCACTTTTCCGAACAGCGTTTCCCAGAGTGCCTCACATAAGCAAAGGAGAAAGAAATAAGCATAAGCAAAAGAAGTAGTTCCGATTCGGTAATTCGGTCCGCTGGGACCGTGTAGCCATCATCTATCCAAACGCTCTCTTCCTTGCAGGGGGATTCAGGAGGGCCGCTGGCGTGCCGTGAGCCCGGAGGTCGCTGGTTCGTAGCCGGGGTGACCAGCTGGGGTCGCGGCTGCGGGCGGGACCGATTCCCTGGGGTTTACACGCGCGTCACCGCGGTCAGGGAATGGATCTCGACGTACCTCCCTTATTAGGAGTCCGACCTCCGTCCTGGTTTCCAGCGCTGACACATACTTGAAGAGCTGCGTATTTATTTTCTGTATTTATTACCATTCATGATACGATTCTACTGGAGCGTGAGAAAATGAAATCATCTCTTCTAATGAAGCAGGGAATCCCATTTACAATAAGAGGGAAGCTTTGGAGGATCTATTAAAGATGAAGATTTGCCTTAAATTAATCTTGTGATTGGAGTTTTGTTCGACAGGACCCTGTTTAACTCCGCTTTTCCTGGTCAAACTTGCGGGAGAACCGCAACAGATTTATTTCTCTAGCACTTTTTACCATCCAGCATTAGGCGATTTTGCACTGGAGAGACTTTTCCATGGTTTTAAGGACTGTTGGAGAATGTGCCCCTTTTGCCCTGCAGGAACTGGGGACGACTGCAGTTCTTAGACCGCCGTGTATAGGGGCTTTTTTAGCTCCTACTTCAAGGCAAGGTCTTTTCTCAGAGCATAGGAACCCTGACTGAACTAAGTAAAAGGTGACTGGTTCAGACATAAGCCCCTATGTTGAGGGCAACTGACATTTTTAAATGTCCTTGTACACTGGCAGCCATATAAACAACTTGGGCCGCATTCATAAAGATTTAAATCTAAGAGTAGCTCCTAAAAAAAATCGTAGAATTGTGGGCGTTTCCCTCTCAAAGTTGTGAGTAGATCCTGGTAAAGATAAAAGGTATTCAGGAAGCATCTTAAGCCCTAAAAGAGCTCCGAAGGTGAAGAAGAGCTTCTGAATCACTCTTTTAAGCTATAACTCCTACCTAGGAGCCCTCCAAGAGGATTCTTAGAGTGTTTATGAATACAGCCCTTGATCTTCGCACTAAAAATGGAAAAAAACAGACAAATGGACTGACAGTGAAATCCCGGCTTGTCTGATTTTGAGTCATATAAACAAAACGCGTGGCTTGCGTCACTTCAGCATCACACACAAATATTAACTTGAGATCAACATGTTTTTGAGCCCAAAGGCCTTCCATATTCAGACACACTACCTGTCTCAAGACAAAATGGTCTGTCTTTAACCTTAATAGTAAAGATTATAACCTTATTACCGGATCATGGATCCAAAATGGTGCATAATAAAAATAATTACATTAAATATTTATATAATAAATAAACTCAAATTAAACAGAGAATATGAGTTTCTGGGCGTTAGTCCGGTATCATTGCAGTCCATCATAAGACCGACAGGAGTCATAGGAAAGGATCCCCTCCTCGAAGCCTCTCCCTCAAACACAGAGTGCGTTTCCATGCACTTACTAATCCGATCATCATCGTTGTCATGGCAATAATCATGTAAACAGCATACTCTGATGTCTCGGATTGGATTAAGGTCTAGAAATCAGATTAAAATATCTAAAAGAGAGAGCTGGATTTTATCCTACACTTTTCTCAGACTGCGCATGCGCGCAGACGTAACCCCACACGGTTGCCAGATCAACTTATTCTAGGAATCTTGGCTTTTGGGGGATTTTTTTCCCTGACTTGTGGCTTGTTTTCCTTGCGGGATCTGGCAACCCCGGACTTATATGCAGCAAAATTGCTACTGAACAACATAGGGGAGATTCTGAAATGCATTATTTGCTCAAGGAAACTGAAGAATTTCGTTATTTCATATTAAAGTTTGAAGTTTATGTCACATGTGGTTATTCAGGTGCATGTACAATCTGATTTGCATTTGCATCAGATTATTAAGGAATGCAAATTGGCGGCGTAACCTTACACTGTACAGTGTAAATAACAACACGAGCAGATAAATACTTAACGACTTTTATTATTGTAAATGAAATGAACGAGTAGCAGATTACACCGAGAGCTCGATCTCGACACAATCCAGTTTCCCTGTGAGGTCGATCGAGAAATCTGACGTACCCGGAGCACAAAGTGAGCTGATTTTATTGCAGGGTGTGTGTCCGAGAGATCGGCGTTTAAACAAAGCCTCGATTGTGGACGGGAGATAGAGTGACGGACAGCAATCCGACTCGGACAATCGCATTTTGTTCGGCGCAGGTGAAAAGTAGGGCTGCCGGGCCGGTCCTGGTGACGAGGCCGCAGTTACGAAAGGAGAGATGCTCCCGGGTCGCTCTCGGTGAGACGGAGAAGTAGGGTCACGGAGCAGAGGAGGGAACGCGAGACGCCGACGCCTCCCGAGGGGGGCGGGACGTCCAAAAGCCACGGCACACGGTTTCACACTCGACCCGCGTCCTGATCTCACCACGTCTAACACCTGGGCTAAAGATTTGAGAAGAGGCTTAAACACAGATCCGTCCGGTTTCGTTCTTTGCAGCTTTCATTCTTTACAACTCGGAAAATCACATCAATCGTCCAGCTGTCGTTAACAGAAAATAAAGCTCTGGGAATTCTTATGACCTCGGTGATGGCTCCAGGCCGAGCCTCCACACGGGGTTCAAGGTCACTCTGAGGTACAGCCGGCGGATTCCGTGTCACATCCGCGCCCTTTCTTTCTGCAGTCTCGCGTTGTAGGTGCGAGACACCGTGTTCCAGGCGTCCATGTACCTGTCCATGCACATGGCGATGCATTTCTGCAAAAAGGAAACACAATCGTTTGGCGTTTTACAGAAAAAAATACCCCAGACACATTAGGCAGCTCTGGTGTCCTTGGCACAGGTGGGTATGGTAAGTTTATTCCTATAGCGCTTGTACAACAGAGCATTGTCTCAAAGCAGCTTTACAAAGATCTCGGCCCACAGCCCCAACTGAGTAAGTCCAGGCCGACAGTGGCAAGGGGAATCCCCAAATGCTACAAGGAAGGAACCAACACAGAACCACAATTCTTGGGCAGCCTAGATTTTATATGTAAAAAAGACATCTCAAAACACACAATGTGTCGATCCTTGAGGCAGATGGGCTACAACAGGTGGTATCCATAGATTTGGTGACCCCTTAGAGAATTGTTCTCACCCTCAGTGTTTGGGGCTAAAACTCTTCAGATTAGTGGTCTGATATGTTTTTTAAATATCTGATGCCGATGTTTATAGAGCAGGGTGACTGATGGCCCATATATAATGCCTATATCACAATTTTCTGCAACTGATAAAACTAAAACCAATAAATGACAAAAATCGCTGAACTTAAATAAATGCACTGTCTTTGTTTGCACTGTCTTCTTTTTAAATAAAAGTTTTATTGCTCTTAACAACATTAATTAACAGATAACAGCATATTCTTATTTCTGGGAAATACAAAAACATGCAAGTACTTGCATAGAAATAAACAATGTTAGAGCAGGGCACATGGGAGCAGAATCTGTTTTTCTAAACCCAGTTCCAATGAAGAGAGGCAAGACACAATGCTGTAAATTTTCATCTCTACCAAAAAGATTCTCTGCATTTTCTCCACTATTTTTGAATATCAGCGAATGCTTATTATTTCAAAATGGCATTATTCGGCCCGATTAATCTGTCTATTACTACTTCGGGCAGCTTCAAGTTAATCTAACTGCTACAACATTAAACATTTTAAAGCCACTGCCTGATTTATGAAGATCATTACACCTTTGTGTCATTTTATTTCTGTATTCTCTAAACCTCCCTGTGTTGATGTCTGACCAAGGGAACTTGGGTCCTCTGCCTGCATACTTCACTTGGACTTTGTTCATAATTTCCAGAGGTGCCAGCAATTGTGCAGCATGGTTTTGTTCGAATAAACGATAAATTCAGTGTGAGAGAGAGAGAGAGAGAGAGAGAGAGAGAGAGAGATACCTGCTCTGAATTATCCAGTGAGCTTCCTGGCTTGCCGACGCACTTCTTGAAGCATTTATCAGTCATTCTCTGAAAAATAATATTAGATATTCTTAAGTACAGCAATGACATGAATATTATGTTATACGAGTGTTGAACAACCATTTGATCAACGTCCGTTCACCATTAACAAACAAACAAATTATAATACCAAATAAAAATCTGTGTTTTAACTCCGGATGTTGCGTAATGTTTGCTGTCCGATGTTTTGTTTACTTTCCTAAACAGAATTTATTTTCATGAATATAGATTTACTTTGCATTAACGACTTACATAAGTAGGAGCTACACTTCTAAGACTTGGACACAAGCAGAGACGTGAAATGGAGAAGTTTGTACTCTAATGCTACAAGGTGATCCTGCATTCCCTGTTCTGAGAATAAGTGTCTCTATAACTGGACTCATTCCCTCTTGGTTGTGTGCAGCCGGCTAGGTATGTTTATATTCCTTTGTGTGTGTGAGAGAGTGTTTATATTTTGGGTTCTACAGTGTGTGTGATCATTATGCATGTGTGCAGTGTGACAGCAGAACCATGGTATTGTGTATTTACGTATCATCTGTACAAGTGTATGACGGTAGTGTGTGTGGTTATGAGTATTAGGAGTTCTTTTCTCTTCCCAGAAGCGACTCTGAGGTGTCAAAATAACTTCTTATACAACAGAAGGACTACAAAACAGATAGACTGGACAGTCCTGAGTCTATATAACGGTAAGCTGACCATCAAAATAAAAGTCCTTAAAAGAAAAAGCGTTACGATCTTCTGCATGCACTTAGCACAATGCTAACGGGCAGTAATAGGCTTCCATTACCTGTTGATCCACAATAGCATCTTAAAACACACCTGAATCACGTGCTTAATCAAATCAGGTGTATATTTAACTGTGAGCTGCTCTTGTAATCGCTGTGATGGATTCGGTACTGACCTGCAGCAGCTCCTGAGCGTTAGCCACCGCGATCTGGACCTTCACCTGCTCCATGATGGTTCCCGTGTCCATCTTTCCTGATCCGGATGAATAATCGGATCCAAAACTGTCCATTTTTACAACAGAATCGGAATAAATGTCGAATAAACGGCAGAACCGCTGCGTTACGCACTGCACATGTGAGAGCTTTCCCTCAATGACCTTCACACTCACCGGCAGCACTACCACCAAACGAGTCACTGCGATAAAGCATCATGGGTAATGTAGTCGTTACGCCGTATACACGTGCACGACGTTTAACAATGTTTGTTACTGTACCTCGGTTTGTTTAACACTAACATTTTAATGTAGGCTGTATTTTTAGTGTTTAGACTAGTATTCATACGTGTAGTAAAGCAATTTAGCAGATAAATAATTAAAAGTAGTTTTTAAGTCATGCTAATTTTAAAATATGCTATGAGCATAATGAGCTAACACCTTGCTTTTGCATTAAATATACGAAATCTCAGCAGATACTTACTAAAAACGATCCTAAAAACTACTCCATACAGTATTTTTAAATATAATTGAACAAACCTAAATGAAAAATACACGAGCCATTACACCGAATGTGTGCCATATCTATCTGTACATTACATGTAGCCTATCGATAATTAGTATAATTAACTGTAAAAACAAACACACACCATTTATATTATTAAGCATAGTGTCCTCCACAGTGGTACAACTGCAAATTTAGGGTATCTAATTTAAAACATTAATAAAAACACTATATATCTTTTAATATCTGCAATTCCAGTGCTTTGTCCTCGTCCATGGTCTTGGGGGTTACCAATGCTTATCCCGGAACACCGAGCACTGGTTTAGGGGTCAATAAAATGTGAAGAACGAGGATATACCCACGTTTACATTGAGCAGCTTTACTATACATAATTTAAAAAAACTCTTATTACAGTACATATCGTACGTGGAAGATAAAAGCCTAGACCTCAGGCAGCAGGGGGCGCTGCAACACAACCAATATGTAACTTACAACTCCTTTGACCACGAGGTCAGAGAACAGCAGTAATATAAATCAGCACAGGACAAAACAAAAACACCAAACCCAGTGTTTTAATGACTGCATTGATAGATTGGTTTATTGTTTTAGCACCAATTAAACAAATGGGATAAAACATTATACTTAATCCTTTATTTACCAAGGAAATGATCCAATATTTCATATCTGTGAGTGGTAAAATATGAACTTCCAGGATTAGTAGTTAACCTGAAAGTGAAATTAGAGTCAGGTGTTTAAAATCAATGGGACGATCAATCAGGTGTGAGTAGAGCTAAAGAACAGGGATTGATCAGTCTGATCTTCACAACACATTGAGGAAGTGTATTATGGGTATGAACAAAAAAGATTTCTGTGGTGTTGTTAATGCTCATCAGGCTGTAGAAGGTTACAAAACCATCTCTAAAAAGGCAGATAGACTGTACCAATGGAGGAAATTCAGGTTCATTGTTACTCTCCCTGTTTTGGTTTAAATGAGGAGTGTTACGCCTGTAGAAAGGAAAACGCTGCATTCCAGCATTTTCTCATTTGTGAAACATGGTGTTGGTAGTATCATGGCTTCTGTTGACCTTAATCCAGTAGAAATGTTGTGGAAGGACCTGAAGTGAGCAGTTCAAGTTCAACTAAACAATACCCCAGAGTTGAAGCTGTTATGTCTTTAATTGGGTTTTCTTTATCTACGTTTATGACTGTGAGGATGTTTTAGCTCATACTTACACATAAGTATAGCAAGTTCTTTCAAGCACAGCTATACAGTCTAAGCAGATCTCAGTCCAATCTCAGTCCGATAGAGCGCCTTTTGGATGGTTTGGCACGGGAGAGTCACATCATGGATGTGCAGCCGACAAATCTGCAGCGACTGTGTGATGGATAGTTTCAGGACCTTGTTGAATCTACGCCACAAAGAATTAAGGCAGTTCTGAAGGCAAAAGTGGCTCCAACCCGGTACTAGCAGGGTGTACCTAATAAAGTGTCTCTAAGTGTTCAATGTTGTTGCTGGTAGATGTTAAGTAAGAACACAATACGCTAGGGTGTGTTTGGGCTTTGAAAAAAATAGCGTCCGTGATTAGCTCTGTGATTCGTCATCTTTAGGGGCCTATACCTCTGTACATTTTGCAATCATTTGTGGCTGACAGATTTCACCCGAGTTAAAGGTGTTAGAATGAAAGACGTGCCTGAGTGAGCAGATGTGTCATGGCTCTGTCCCCCTGTCTGTCATTGCCTCTTTTAACCTGAAAGCTGAAGATTAGCGAGATTGAAAAGCAGCTGTGGAGTGATGGCCGGGTCGACTTAAGCATGACTCATCTCTCTTTAAGTCTTTACAGAGAGCAGGTTAAGTTCTCATGGTGATTAAATCAGCCACAGGGATCAGACAGCTCACTGTAATGCTAAACTGCTGCCATGCTTGGTGTTGCAAGATAAATATAGTAACCTGTGAATAAAGGACTAATTGTGTCTCAATTGTGTTGCTGCAGGAGCCAAAACGTTTTCCTTTAAGTGTGTAAGGTCAGGGTTAGATTCACGTGGACTAAATCCAGTAATAATGTCTGTTAGATTAATGATTTAAAAAAGAATAAACTCCCAACAGTCGAGCTTTAGAAATACAGAGGGGCACTGGTTAACGTCCATGTCACACAGTTGTAGAAAGTTCTAGTAATAATAATTAAATCATAATATGAAAACATTTAGTACAGTGCAGTTCTTATCTTTGTAGCTGTTTAAAAACCTTGAAACACTTACTGAAGATGAAAATAAAAAACGAGTGGAACTTAACGTGTTTTCTGCTTTCAAGACTGCAATTCTCTTTTCTGTCAGCAGGTGTCACGAGGGTTCTCTCGTGCTAGTTTTCTGTCATTCAGACGGGAATAAGATAGATATATATATATATATATATATATATATATATATATATATATATATATATATATATAAAGACATTTTTATTTCCTATTATTATTCTTAAGACTAGGCGTTAGTGAGCAACGCTGATCAGATGGACGTTAAACAATATTCAATATTCAATATTCAAAGCTTTATTGTCATATGTACAGTAGGAAACGTGTTTCCCTGTACAATGAAATTCTTATTTTGCTGTCCACACATGATGTAACAAGGTACAAATAGATAATAATAAATAAAGTCAAAATAAAGAAATAAAAGTTATAGTATTTAAAAAAAAAACAACAAAAAAAACACCCTGAATGTAAGTTATTTACTGTGCTTATCTGTATTTACTGTTTGCATGTTTCATTTAATTCCCTATAAATATAAAGAAAAAACTTTCTTAAAATCATTTTGGATCTGATTTATTTATTTCTAGTAAAATATTACAGCTTTACTTATATTTATTGCTTTGTTTGCATATAAATTTAATATAAAAATATAATTTCCACTTTTTTTTTTAATTGATAGAAGACCAACTTCTCATTAACCACCACTATATTTATCTGTTTTACAATAATTAACATCTGTATTTATTTTTAACCAAATATTTTTTAGATATTTATTTAATTATTGTACATTTTATACAATTAAATAGGAAATATTTAATCACTTATTTAATAACTAATTAATTTGTTGTAAAACATAGCTTATTTATTTATTATTGATAATTGATGATATATGTAATTTAGGCAATGTATGTCTTTATATATTCTCTGTTAAATATAATTGCTTAGATTTATATATTAATGCAATTTATTTATTTATTTTATTACGTTTTAATAAATATAATATTATATTTTAAATGTACTTTTTATATATTTTTGAATGATTTGCTTATAGTATTTAATTACATTTATAAACATTTACTCATTTATTGAAAATGTATGTTTATTGTACTTATTGTACTTTATTCAAATATTTAGTAACTAATCATGACTAGTATTGATTGATTAATTCAATACATGTTTTATTTTACAATAGTTATTAATATATTTATTTAGATGTTTAGTTGCTAGTAAATAATATTATTGTTTTCTAGAGTTAAATTAACTAACAAGTTTACTTTGTAAATACGATTTTTATAGTTAAATATTATTAAAATAATTTAGCGTTTATTTAGTGATAGATCATTAAATATACAATACATTTGTTAATTTATTACTCTTTTTGCATTTATGTAATTAATTGGTATTTATTTAATTATTTCTTTACTACAATGACTCTGTATTGTTTTGTTTTTACCCAGCCCTGGTCTGTCTGTTTGGCCACGCCTTCTTATTTGTCATTGGCTGCCTTCTTTGCATATCTAATAAGGGGAGGAGATAAATAGCGCTCTCCGAGGGCGACACAGCTGTAACGAGCAGTACCTCGGGTTGGACGCGGACGGGCTTTGAGAGAGAGGAAATGTGGCGTACTTCTAAATCGAAATCCTCTCCTTTCGGGTTCTTATCAGTCAGTGACAGAAACAGGAATAGAGATTTCTAAACTGTTTGGGCTGTGACTGTGGACACAAGAAGGAGATAAGGTGAGATAGTAGCTGAATCTCCGGTAGCTTCGCTCCCTGTTCGGTAACGTTTAGCCGTTTGTTTCTGTTAAAGAACACGGTTTAAAGTTCGCCAAACCTTTCGCTATTCATTTGTATTTGATAATGGAGTGTGTATTTGGAGTGTGTGAAGCTTAATGTCGTTTGTACAGTGTTGCACAATGCAAAATGTCTTTGTAGCGCAGGCAAACCTAAGCTTAGTGTACGAATGCGAGTGTGTTCATATCGCTTTGCAAGCCTTTCCCATACATATGCATGTGTGTGAGAGATGTGTGACATGTGTGCATCTCTGTGTAAATGTGTGTTATGGTGTTTCTGTACATGTGCATGTTTGTGTCTACGGGTCTGTATCTGCCTGCAAGTTTACACAGCTAAACAAGTACATGCATGAATACACGCGTCTGCACACAATGTATATACACAACCAAAGGCAGACACAACACACACGTCTTTGATTGAGTGTATACTAGAAGTGGGAGTAAGTCACAAGTGTGCGAGTCCTGTGATGGTATTCAAGTAACTCAAGTCTGATACAAGTCAAGTCATGCACAGTTATAACGCTCTAACGAATCTTAAACTTAATGTTAATTTTCCAAAAAGTTTACTTAAAAGACAGTCACGTCCCTTTCTTTGTGGGTGTTGTAGTGGTGGATGGATGGCAGATTTATGTTAGATAGAAAGATCAGTTTTTGATTAAAAAAAAAACAAATAAGAGCCTAAAGTTTTGCTTTAGGTTATTAAGGTAGGTGTAGATTAGGGGGTAGAATATATCAATGGAAAGTGCCCTAAAAATATTTTAACAAGGTGTGTGTGTGTGGATACTTCTCACGCCCAACTTCTCTGGTATCTGACATGCATGCAAAGGTATGCAAACTGTAAGAACAGCAAAAACTCCAGTTTGGTTTCATTTTGCTGCTTCCCTACCAGATAACCTTCCACGTTAAGCCTCTGTCGTTGTGTTTCTAGTCATGCTGTATTTAAAACCGACTCGAACCTTGACTTGTCTACGTTGTTTAAGTATGACATTCAGACTTTGTATTGCCGGCACAAAAGCTCTGTTAGTTGCGTTGTTTTTAATGGATTGTAGTATGAGTGTTGCTTTAGTAATGAGACTTGCCTGCAGACATGCTTTTATTACTTTGTGCTGCTGCTGAGGGTGTGAATTCGGACGTCGTCTCTGAATCGTCTTTCTGTGTTTTAGGGGAAAGATGTCCGTGAGTAGCCACGAGAACCGCAAGTCCAGGTCGAGCTCGGGCTCCATGAACATCCACCTGTTCCACAAGACGTCGCACGCCGACAGCCTGCTCACTCAGCTCAACCTGCTCCGGAAGCGGTGCGTCTTCACGGACATGGTGCTCCGAGCCGGTAACCGGGCCTTCCCGTGCCACCGGGCCGTCCTGGCCTCCTGCAGCCGCTACTTCGAAGCCATGTTCAGTGGTGGCCTCAAGGAGAGCCGGGACGCCGAGGTCAACTTCCACGACTCGCTGCACCCGGAGGTGCTGGAGCTCCTGCTGGACTACGCCTACTCGGCCCGGATCGTCATCAACGAGGAGAACGCGGAGTCTTTGCTGGAGGCCGGAGACATGCTGCAGTTCCACGACATCCGAGACGCATCGGCCGAGTTCCTGGAGAAGAACCTGCACCCGTCGAACTGCCTGGGGATGATGCTGCTCTCGGACGCGCACCAGTGCCAGCGGCTCTACGAGCTGTCCTGGCGCATGTGCCTGGCCAACTTCGCCACGCTGTATAAAAGCGAGGACTTCCTGAACCTCCCCAGAGACAAGGTCCAGGAGCTGATCTTCAGCGAGGAGCTGGAGGTGGAAGACGAGAGCGTGGTCTACGAGTCGGTCATAGACTGGGTCAGTGCCGACGCCGAAAGGCGGCTCTGCGATTTGCCAGAGCTCCTGCGCTGCGTCCGCCTGGCGCTCCTTCCGGAGACCTTCCTGCTCAGGAACGTCGTCTCCGAGGAGCTCGTCATGGGAGACAAAGTGTGCCGAGAGATCGTCGAAGACGCCGTGCGGTGCAAGATGAAGATCCTGCAGAACGACGGCGTGGTCACCGGTTTCTGCGCCCGTCCGCGGAAGATCAGCCAGGCCCTGCTCCTTCTGGGCGGCCAGACGTTCATGTGCGACAAAGTCTACATGATCGACCACAAAACGAAGGAGATCGTGCCCAAGACGGACCTCCCCAGCCCGCGGATAGAGTGCAGCGCGTGCGCCATCGGCTGCAAGGTCTACATCACGGGGGGCAGGGGCTCCGAAAATGGCGCCTCCAAGGACGTCTGGGTCTACGACACCTTACACGACGAGTGGTCCAAGGCGGCGCAGATGCTGGTTGCCAGATTCGGACACGGCTCGGCGGAACTGGATCACCTCCTGTACGTCGTCGGCGGGCACACGTCTCGGTCCGGATCCTTCCCCGCCTCGCCCTCGGTGTCGCTCAAGCAGGTCGAGCAGTACAACCCGCAGTCCAACAAGTGGACCCTGGTGGCGCCGCTGCGGGAGGGCGTGAGCAACGCGGCGGTGGTCGGCGCCAAGAACAAGCTCTTCGCTTTCGGAGGCACCAGTGTGAACAGGGACAAGTATCCGAAGGTCCAGTGCTTTGACCCGTGCGAGAACAGATGGACCGTTCCCGCTACCTGCCCTCAGCTTTGGCGCTACACGGCGGCGGCGGCCGTCGGGAATCACGTGGTGGTCATCGGCGGAGACACGGAGTTCTCTGCCAGCTCGGCGTACCGCTTCAACAGCGAGACGTACCAGTGGACTAAATTCGTGGATGTCACCGCCAAACGGATCAGCTGCCACGCCGTGGCCTCGGGGAACAGACTCTACGTGGTGGGGGGGTACTTCGGCGCTCAGAGGTGCAAAACCCTGGACTGTTACGACCCCTGTTCGGACTCTTGGGACAGCGTCACCAGCGTCCCGTACTCCCTCATTCCCACCGCCTTCGTCAGCACCTGGAGGTACCTGCCCTCATGAAGGCTTTTTCCTGACTCTGAGACTGGAAGCGTCGCTGCTCCTCTAATGTGAACGAACTGCGCTCGTACCCACGAAATCAGAAACTGCAGTGAGCGTGTTCCTATTGGCTTTCCACAGGTCGAGGGACACCAAAAAGACATAATTTAAACCAAAAGCTTGTAAAAATGTATTTTATTTGTAATAATGCTAAGAATTTTTGTTTTTTTTAAATAAAAATGCAAAGAAACTACACATTTGCTGTGCTTCCCTGTTTTTTTGGGTTGGTTCCTAACCGTCCAAATGATTTATGAAGTGTTAAATCTTATTATAAATCACCAGCTAATGATTCTTCATTCAAAACAAAGTCTCGCAGGATTAAACACAAAGGCCATGAGTGTTTATATGCACCTAATAATCTGATCATAGTCAGAGTTATACATATTTAAGTGGTCATGTATACAGCCTACTCCAATCTAGGAAGCATATTAAGAAATCCGATAGAGAGAGCTGGATTTTACTCCAGTAATCAGGGAACTGGTATACATGCTATGAGTAATCTGATTTCCTAAACCGGCAGGTTACCAGTTCCACCTATTATAAATACTTGGCTTTATTTGGCCTCTTTTTTCATTTACTGTGACGTTTTATTTCTCGTTGGATCTGGCAACCCCAGAATTGAACGTGCCATGGAATAAAAGGCAGCAAACGAAGAAACAAGGAAATATTTGCCATAATAACCAATCTTCGCTTGGTTGTATCGTTAAAGGTCTGTAGCAACAAGTTAGTTACTCCATTACATTTAATTAAGTAACCTTTTGAAAAATATACTTTCTAGAGTTGCACAGTTCCTCAGTGCTCCAGAGATCCCCGGTTCGATCCTGACCTCGGACTGTGTAAAGGTCGTAGGTCCTCCCTGTGTTTGTATGGGTTTACTCCAGGTACTCCAGGTTCCTCCCACAGTCCAAAGACATGTGTTGGGTTAATTGGTGGCTCTAAATTGGCCCGTATGAGTGTGACTATCTAGTATTGCTGTAACCTCGCTCCTGTCGTGAATAGCCACTGATGCGACATCACATCAACAGCAGATGTACGGATAAATACATGATGGATACTTTATAAACTTCTATGTGTGTAAATTCATTAAAGTTTGGGTTTTGTTGGTTGAGGTCCTCGTTTCCTGCGGCTAAATATTTGATGGCTAAATATGATCTGAAGTTGTGCGACTTGCGTAAAACGCGTTTTATAATATGACCATGTTTCCCACGTTTGGGTTTCTCTGTGCTGTGTAACTTTAAATATTAAACCCAAAAAATATTAAACCCAAATATTTTATCTTAAAATATTAAACCCAAAAAATATTAAACTAAAGGTTAAACCCAAATATTAAACTTAAGTTTGAAGTGAGTGCCGTTTTATTAACTACATGTTTGATTTTAAAGCTTGAGTTATAAGCTCTTGAGCTGTTCTGCCCGACGACCGAGCTCTGATTGGTCAGCCTGATTTTAACAGACATTAGAACAGGGTTCGATTAAAAATGTTATGCAGCATCGCAGTCCATCAGTTTCGGGCTCGGTGTGAAAAGCCTTTAACGCAGTACTTGAGTACATTTATTAGAAGAAGTCTTAGTTGCGTTATTATTTGGAAGAGTTATGAGAGGTTTTTTTTGTTTTTTTTTCTGCTTTTTTCCAGTCTTCTACTGTTCGTTTTTGGTGAGACTGTCTGAATTGTAGCCTCAGTTTTCTGTTCCTATCTGACAGACGTGGGGCCCGGTGTGGTCTTCTGCTGCTGTAGCTCATCTGCTTCAAGGTTTGATGAGTTTTGTTTTTCAGAGATGCTCTTCTGCATGTCTCAGTTGTAACGAGTGGTAATTTGTTCCTTAACTTTTTATCAAGGCATTTTGGCCCAGAGGAATGCACTCACTGGATATTTTCTCTTTTTTGGACCATTCTCTTTAAACCCTAGAGATGGTACTGGGTGTGAAAATCAGAGTAGATCTGTATGCCATGTTCAAAGTCACTTAAATCACCTTTCTTCCCCATTCTGCTGCTCGGTTTCATTCAGCAGATCATCTTGATCGTGTCTACATGCCTAAATGTGTTCTGGCAAAGGCAAAAAATTCTGAGGAGTTTTACCAAGTTCAGTGTAGCTTTCCAAAATTCTTAAAATGTTTTCACTTTATCTCTTTAGCACCCACATCTAAACACTTCACACACCAAGCTTCAAAAATAGCCTGCGGATAGAACAGATTACTTGTCAAGAATTACAGAAAGACCGAAGAATCCTATAAGACACGTTTAACAGGAACAGGTCTAAGTTTAATTAAACGTGATCTCGTTTCTGGCTCGGTCACAGATGTTTTTATGATCTCATATGTTGACACGCTTCATGTCAGCAGGGTAACGTAACGCATCGAGATAAACTACATGTTAGGAAATGAAAGCTGCCATAATACCGGGTTATTACAGATTAGAATTACGAAAGGTTCAGTCGCTTTAAATGGATACACTAAAGGTGTTTTGTTATTTCAGTCTGTTGCTCTCGGTGTTAGTATGGTTAATTAAATTACGTAATAAATTTGAATTGGGTAATATATTAAACAGAAATAAATACTGCCTTTCGTACACTGCCTGACTGGATTCACCTACTTTTTGTTTCAGATGCTAACAATACGTTTAACCCTAATTGGAGCAACAACATCAGTATCTTTTTGTTTCATAAACAACCACATTGGAAGATGTGTCCCGTGGTCGTAGAAGAGATGTTAATGTTTCAGACGGTCAGATAATTGCTGCACCAAGCAAAGAAAAATCTGCATTTCCTGAAAGGAGTACAACAGTGTTTGGAATGTGGCCTCATGGGTTTGTGTCCCAATACTTTTGGCCACATGCGGGCTTGTCCCAATACTTTGACCATATGCAGGTTTGTGTCCCAATACCTTTGGCCATGTGAGATTCTGTCCCAGTACTTTTGGCCCCATGCAGGTTTGTGTCCTAATACTTTTGACTACATGTGAGTTTGTATCCCAACACTAGTTTTGGAATGAAGAAGAAGAAAAGGGAGAACAATATACAGTGCTTTGTAGTAATCACCTTTTCTCTTTTTCCAGGCTAGCTGTGAAGCGCCACATTCATCGCAGGTTGGTCCGTCCAACCAGTCGATGCTTTTTAGTTCCACATCAAACAACCTGAATTAATTACAAACGTTAGCTGTCAGACGTTCTCTCATTTCAGTGGTTAATGGAGGATGAATGACGGCCTTAATGACTGATCCCGTTGTGTAAAGTAAAGGATAGAAGTCAGTTAATGGTGTGTGAAGGAATGAAGAAGACTTTAATTACAGAGCGGCAACTTCAGACGCTGAGGAACGTTCAGGTCCGTGCTTGCTGTCCCGCTCGTTATGAGTGTAACAGCTGAGCTCACGCCCCGAGGTTATACCCACAGCTCATCTCCACCATGCTTCGGAAAAAAGTCTGCATTCCGTTTCGTTGCGTTCCTGGCAGTCTCAGGTTTAAATGTCGACAGAATCTCGTTGGACCTAGGCTCAGTCTAACACAGGATAGACAAAAGTTTGTGGACACACAGAAAACTGCTTCCGAAACATTGGCATTCGTGTGGAATTTGGCCCCTACTTTTGCTGCTACAGCAGCCTTTGTTCTCTTAAGAGGGCTTTCCGCTAGATTTTGGAACGTGACTGTGAGGTCGGCTTCTGATGTCAAAGTTCTTGATTAAGTTTATATAGCTATATAATATAAGAGCTCAATAATTAAAGGAGTGTCCACATACTTTTGGCCGTTTAGTGTATCACATAGCCCCATTTCCCTGGCACTGAAGCTCAAAAAGATATGTTTGTCCAATAAACATGAATCCTTTGTCCCCTCTTTATAGTGCGTACGTGAAGATGCCATGGACACTCAGAGCCGGATCGGGGATTCATAGGTGAGCTTCAGTTTGAATGAACATATCTGGAAATGTAGTACAAAAAACATAGATGCCGTTCTGAATGGCTTTTTTTATCTGTTTCTATAACCCCCCTTTTAATTCAGTGGTTAATTATGAGGTTAGGGTTGTTTGTGTGCTCTAGGAAACGTCAGAGTATGTAAACACCCAGTACGAACAGAGACATATGTTTTGAACGTATAGATGCCAGAGAAACTGTACTACAAATGTTCCAAAGACAGGACTCGGCGATGAAATTTGGCTCCAAAGAAGCTTGTGCTCAGAGAAACTTTGCTCGTTGGGTTTTTTAAAGCTGTTTTTTAAAACCCCACACACAAGGATGATCACAAACGTGGTGCTACTGATGGCTTTGTCTGGTATTAGTTGGGTTTTTCCAGCTGGGAGGTTCCTGGGAAAGAGGATTTCAGACGACGTGCAGCGATGTTCTCCATGTTGTCAGAACAGATCTTTCATCCAGAGAGTTTAAAAGGATTTTATTTGTATTTCTAAGCACGCTGAACCGACCTAGTGAACACTTCTCACTGCATCAGAAGCTTCAATTAAGCTCGTGTGGACAAACTAGACGCTGACTCGCTCTTAAAAGATCGCGTTCCCCGACAGCATTGGCGAAGGTGCTGCCGCCGATCGCTTCAGCTGTCTTGTCCTGGTATTTAGTGGGGTTTTCCAGGTGGGATGGTCCTGCTGAAGAGGATTTAGGAGAATGTCTACTGTCAGTGCAGGGCTTTGAACGCTTAAAAACTGGTCGCGCGACCAGAAGCCGCTGGATGGTGCACGCGCTTGTTAGGGAGGCCGTGTTGTTGACCTGTCTTCGTTTTAGTCCTCTTTTAAATGTAGGACTGCACTGGGAAAGGATTCAGCAGATCTTGAGATGTTTTCCAGAACAAACCCTTCAGTCAGGGAGTTTAACAAAGGTTCTCATTTTCTTTCCTAAACATCCTGGATGAACGTACTGATTAGGGCTTCCTGGTCTTGCCTAGGAAGATTCTGCCTAGTGATAGTGCTGACTGTCTCTTCCAGCTGTTTTTTTTCCCACCTTTTTCCAGGGGGGACCGTCCTGGGAAGACGGACTCACGGACGTGAGACGTTCCCCGTATTGACAGAGTTTAAAGGATCTTCATTAACATCCTGATTCTGTTAGGAAACCTCCAAACAAGCTCGCAGTTAAGGCTCAAATCCTAGTAAACATCAAAACAGCCACAGTTGCTGACGGTACAGAACGCCTTGTTTCCACTTTCTTGGTCAACAAACTTCTCGGTCCTTCTATATTTAGTCTAAATAAGGTTGTGTTAGGAGCAAGGTTAGAAATCATCCTGCGTCTAAAACCAGCAGCTCGAGTTCTTGAGTAAACTTGTTCAAGAGGTCAAATAGTCGACCCGGTCCTGGAATGGGAAAGAGGATTCAAGGGAAGGGAAATGTAAACCAAACTGCACTCTGTGTAAGAAGCTATAAATAAGGTTCATGTTAACCCTCAGAGATGAGATATTACACCCCTTTTCCACAAGTAAACACACCCTGGGGTCTTCATGAAAAAAGTGTGACATGCTTTGGTCAAAATACTACACAGATCAAACACCACAGTGCTTTCTCACCACGTCTACACAGCACTTTTCAGGACGATCGGTTTTGAGCACCTGTCGCTTTAAATGATAACGAGCCACTCTTATCACCCTATTACATCGTTCCGATAATCGGTAAATGACTGTAAGCTTATAATTTTGTACTAAGGTCATTTAAAGGTTCACATTAATAGACTCTGTACATAACAACAACTAACTACACATTCTGTTTTACTTAAAAGATGTCCTTATCCAGATCGACTTGCAACTGATGTAGTCTTACAATCCAAGCAATTGTGGGTCAAGGGTCTTGCTCAAGGACCCAACAATGGAAGCTTGGACATTATAGCCCAGGTCCAGTACCTTAACCACTAGGCTACCACAGTCCCACTGTGGTTTTCCCCCCAAGCTCTTCTTCCGGTACCAGTTCCAGTCCTCGCTTTAAGATGATTTTTCTGTACCGGTTATGTTTGTGTAACTAAACTTCATGTCCTGAATTTGAGGCGATTCAGTTTCTGTGTGAGGAGTCGACTCCGTATTGTAAGGTTCTTAGGGCCTCGACGGACTGAATCATTTGCATATGATTCTACGCGTGAATCAAACGAACGATGACTCAAATAAAACTATAGAAACTGTAGACAGTAAAATAAAGGATATTAAATGATGGAACTACTTACAAGCTATTTGACTTAAGAAGAAAGTTATTTTAGCTCGGACTGCTTGAGCCACAGATAGGCAAACATAACATAAGGTGAGTTTTACAAATACGTCCTCTTTAACCGTTCTAAGTTTATCACCAATATGAACTGATATTGTTTTTTTCCACAGTATATCACCAAAGATGGCTCAGGTTCCAGACACAGACATTTGGCCAAAGGAAGGGCTGCCTGGCGACCCCTGCGACACCAAGTCTATGAGACCTGTCTGAGGACTGGCACCTGATGCAGGGTACGTGCTCGCCTGCACCTTCAGACTCAGACCTGTTATTGAGAGCAGCTGGTATTAGCAAGAGAATGGCTGTGTCCCAAACCGCATATTATATTTTAGACCTACAATTTAGCTCCTAATGCACAGTCTAGGATAATGTCTGGAAAAAAAATCTGCTAGATTCACTTTCAAATTAAATAATGTTAAGAGGATTTATAGGGTTTGATGACGGGACTGAAGACGTTTATCCAGTCGGAGATCTGTCCTTCCTCCGTGCGTTTAAATAAGGATCTTATTGGCACGGGTAAACACCCTGAACAAACTGTTTCTGTGTGAGAAGCTTTAAACAGAGTCGCATTAACCGGAAGCTTCAGGATCACATTGAGTAAAACCAGCGGACGGTTCAGTGAACCTGTCGTTTTCTCACATTAGCAGGTTTTAAAGGTGAAGCGATGTCCTTATTTGCCAAACAGAGCAGCCAGAGTGTGACGATGTTGGACTGATATGATATAAAAGTTGTACTATCATTAGTAAAAATAAGATTGTACTCGTCTGTGACACAATCAGGCAAAAAATACCACGATCCATGACATTTATCACAATTATATTTCATGTTGGGTTTTAAGACAGAACACAGTAATTTGTTTACTAGTAAAAATACACATAACAATGTTTACAGTGTCATTTAGCAGATCCAGAGTGACTTAGAACTGACACAGTCATACAATCCAAGCAATCGTGGTTTCAGGATCTTAAGGCCTCGACAGTGCCAGCTTGGCAGATGTGGGGTTTGAACCCTGGACTTTCTGGTCCATAGTCTACTATCTTAACCACTAAGCTGACAAGGTGAACTGAAATAAGAGCACATTTAGACTAGTGGAACCTGAATAAAGTGCACTTCAACAAACTGCAAGCAGTTTCAAAATAAATATCACCACCAAGTTGTAGGCATCCACTGATAAGATTGTGATAATGTGCTCATTGACAAAAAGAATAAAAAAATGACACACCAGATAGAAATGTGGGATTGCGGCAAAACTTGGCACCCAATATAGGGCCATCCATCATTGCTGGGCCTTCCAGCATTATTGTGCAATAATTTTAGGTTAATTGTTCGAGGTAATCATGATTGATTGTTATATTGCTCAGCCTTTCTATGACACACTATCTGTGAGTGTAAAAGTATGTGAACCTTTGCTTCTTGTTCAGCCTTAACTGTAACTAAACTAAACTGTTCAGTCCTGCACATCAGCTTGGAGGAATTTGATCCCGTTCCTTCGTGCACTTCCAGAACACGAACTTTATTTTTCTTTATCCGTTCTTTGTGGGCATGACCCACGTTCTCTTGAGATTCTGTTCATTTTCCTTTTTCAATTTGCTGCTATAATTCAGAATTCATTGTGCCGTCCTGGATCAGATGCAGCAAAACATGATACTACCACCACCATGTTTCACAGATGCAAGGTTCTTATGCTGAGATGCAGGGTTTTCCTGTCACCAGATGTAAACTATAAAGCTCTATTTTGGTCTCGTCCATCCATAATGTGTTTTCAGTAACGTTCTGGCTTGTCCACGATTTATAAACAAACTGTTTTTAGAGAGCTTTGGCTTTCCCCTTGCAGTCCTGCCATTCACCCTGTTGTTGTTCAGTGTTCTCCTGATGGTAAACTTATGAACTTTACTCAATGTGAGAGACATTTATGTGCTTAGAAGTTACCCTTTGTTGGTCAAAAACACCTAGGGAGAGTAAAAATGGTAATGAATTTCCTAGTACTCAGCCTATCTATCTAATCTGCAGTCTGATGCTTTTTGTATTTGGTTATATAACAAAAAAAACTTTCCACTGAATGCAGTGACCGTACTATCAGTTTGATAATCAAAACAAACACTCACACATTCATATATCAAAGTTTCTTCCTGCTCTAGCTACAAACAAAACCCTAAGTGATCTTTGAAGCCACTGTTTTCAAAAGAAGTTGTTTAGAAGGATGTTGTTTTCAGGAAAACGTGATTTTAAAGGCGTGGTTTAGACATGTAGACGCGATCGTCGATCTCTAAAATGTAAAAAATGTAGTGTTCTTTAAAGCGGTTGCTATTTCAACTTCAAAGCCGTTCTTTTTTTTATCCCTGACACCAACTTGTGACTCGTGAACAGCTTGAGTGTCACTTCTTGTCGTTACCAAGTTCACCAGAAATTCTGGGAACGAGGATCCCTG
This sequence comes from Ancistrus triradiatus, assembly GCA_025084515.1. Taxonomy (NCBI): domain Eukaryota; kingdom Metazoa; phylum Chordata; class Actinopteri; order Siluriformes; family Loricariidae; genus Ancistrus; species Ancistrus triradiatus. The sequence continues at coordinate 1,053,884 of JAJAGP010000040.1, read as the reverse complement.
TCTTTGCTCACGCTCATGTGTCAAAGTTCGGAAGCCTTTGAAACAGTATTAGGTCTTCAAACATCTGCAGGTTCAGCTTTCAGGTCTGCCTGGAGAAACAGCTGGAATTTATAGGCGTTAATGGTGAGGTGGAAATGTGTAAGGGGAGACTCGGAAACGTCCGGCAACGTCGACCATAATTCAGCGCTGTCTCGTGTAGAGATCTTAACAGCGCTTGTAAACATCCCGAACAAGCCCGACGCCTCCTAAAGGAGCTCGAAACGGTTTTGTAGTAGAACTAAACACAGCCGCTGTGTTGAAACCTCAGACTGTCTCTGCTCGGCGGTAAACACACGGACTGGGTGGAGACGTGGAATCCGCAGGCCTGCAGCTCGCTGCACACACGCTTGCTTTTATTGTTCTGCTGCTTCAAAGCCTGCTAATTTGGTGTTGATTTTTTGCGCATCGTACACTTAACCGTAAGACCAGAGGAGAAAGGCACGCAGAGCCGAGGAAGGAAGAAGCAGCTATATTTTACTCAGGGTGAAAGAGCCAAACTAAAAATACCTGCTGCTCCAGAAGCTCTGCGCCTCAGGCAAATAGAGCAGGTCTGTTCACGCCGGGTTAAAATCTCATACCTGGACGTCAAGTGTTTACAGTTTGAGCAACAGTTTATCTTTATGCATCCATGCTTTAAATCTAGCTTAAAAACAAATAAATCGGACTTATATTTTGCTAATTTGTTAATTCTTTGTTACGGCACATACAAATCTGAAGCAAATAAATTATGACTAGCCCATGATTCATAGGTTTCTGTCTCCTGATGAACTAATTCTGGAATCTTCTCTGTTGTACCAGCATGACTAAGCTTCTGTTTTATTTTTACCCTTCTTAACACGTTATGTTCATTCAATGCAAATTACCTGTGATTCACGAGTCGGCCTCGACTTTACAAATATCTAGGCCCGCAGCCACCACTGAGAAAGCCTTAGGGTGACAGTGGCAAGGAAAAACACCCTTATAAGGAATAAACCTTGAGAGGACCAAGACTCAAAAAGGGGCCAAAACTAGATGTTATATGTCAGAATTAAACCAAGTTACTGAATTCATATGTTTATAGTAATAGTTTAAATTAACTGAAGCTAAATATAAATATTAGAGAGCATATTTAAAGAAAATATCATAGTATATTAATTATAAATATTAATAAATTAATAATAAAAAAATAAAAAAAATAAAAATATATAATAAAATATAGGCATTGTGTGTATATAAAGTTATGCTTGAAAGTTTGTGAACCCTTTAGAATTTTCTATATTTCTGCATAAATGTGACCTAAAACATCATCAGATTTTCACACAAGTCCTAAAAGTCGATAAAGAGAACATATATTATACTTGGTAATTTATTTATTGAGGAAAATGATCCAATATTTCATATTAGTGAGTGGCAAAAGTATGTGACCCTCTAGGATTAGCAGTTAATTTGAAGGTGAAATTAGAGTCAGGTGTTTTCAATCAATGGGATGCCAGTCAGGTGTGAGTGGGCACCCTGTTTTATTTAAAGATCAGGGATCTATCAAAGTCTGCTCTTCACAGCACATGTTTGTGGAAGTGTATTATGGTACGAACAAAGGAGATTTCTGAGGACCTCAGAAAAAGAGTTGTTGATGCTCATCAGGCTGGAAAAGGTTACAAAACTATCTCTAAAGAGTTTGGACTCCAGCAATCCACAGTCAGACAGATTGTGTACAAATGGAGGAAATTCAATACCATTGTTACCCTACAAAGATCACTCCAAGAGCAGGGTAACTTCTAAGCAACACTGAAGGCCTCTCCCACATTGGCTAATTGTTAATGTTCATGAGTCCACCATCAGAAGAACACTGAACAACAATGGTGTGCATGGCAGGTTTTGTACTAAGAGAAAGCCACTGCTCACCAAAAGAACATGTGTCTGCAGTTTGCTAAAGATCACGTGAATGAACCAGAAGGCTATTGGAAGAATGTTTTTTTGTGGATGGATGAGACCAAAATAGGAAGTTTTTGGTTTAAAAAAAAGAAAAGCGTTTTATGTTTGGAGAAAGGGAAAACCACTGCATTCCCAGCATAAGAACCTTTAGGTAGTATCATGGTTTGTTGGGCCTGTTTTTGTCTGCATCTGGGCCAGGACGGCTCGCCATCATTGATGGAACATTGGCAATTCTTGAATGATATCAGAGAATTCTAAAGGAAAAAATGTCCCAGGACCATCTGTCCATGAGCTGAATCTCAAGAGAAGGGGGTTCCATGCAAGCAAGACACCGACCCTTAAGCACACAAATGCCGTTTTCCCTAATACCACCAAAGAATGGTTACAGAAGAATAAAGGGTCATGTTTTTGAATGGCCAAGCCAAAAGTCCTGACCTTAATCCAATGGAAAAGTTGTGGAAGGACCTGAAGTGAGCAGCTAATGTGAGGAAACCCACCAACATCCCCCAGAGCTGAAGCCTGTTCTGTATGGAGGGAATGGGCTAAAAATCCTCAAGAGGGGGAAAACCAAGGGACAAGCCGGTGTGCAGGACTGATCAAAAACAGCTACAGGAAACGTTTAGCTGCAGTTATTGCTGCACAGGGGGGTCACAGCAGATACTGAAAGCAGAGGGTCACATACTTTTGCCACTCACTAATATGTAATATTGGATCATTTTCCTCAATAAATAAATGACCAAGTATAATATTTTTGTCTCATTTGTGTAACTGGGTTCTCTTTATCTACTTTTAGGACTTGTGTGAAAATCTGATGATGCTTTAGGTCATATTTATGTAGAAATATAGAAATTTCTAAAGGGTACACAAACTTTCAAGCACCACTGTAACTATTAAGAGGGTGTGTGTGTGTGTGTGTGTGTGTGTGTGTGTGTGTGTGTGTGTGTGTGTGTGTGTGTGTGTGTATATATAGGCACACATACATAAACATTTTATTTTATTGCATTCTTTCTCAAAGAGAATACAATAAATAATGTATTATTATATATTAATAATAGAATAAAATAACAGAATACAATTTTATGTATTTATATTATGTATTGATAATAGAATAAAATAAGAGAATACAGTAGTATGAAGAATTTAATAAAATAGAGAATATAAAGCTATACAATATACAGGACTGTGCAAAAGTTCTAGGTCACTATTAGATTTGTTGTTATTATATAAATTAAAGAGAATACAATAATAAAATAAAGACAATATAATATTATGAAAAATTTAATAAAATTGAGAATATAAAGCTATAAAATGTACAGTACTGAGCAAAAGTCTTAGGCCACCATTAGATTTGTAGTTTTAGCAATAGTATAATGACTATATTTAATTATTTCTCAGTCTTCTTATTAAGATACAAACAGAAAATACAGGAAACGTGTACACAAAATTTTAAAAAATCAGTATTTAGTGTGGCTTTTTTGGCGGAAATACTTTAATTTCTTTCTCCGTCCAGGTCATCCCATACATAATATTTAGGTCTGTTTTTTGGTCGTATTCTAATAAAGAGACTAAGAAAGAATGATATGGTCATACTACTGCTAAAACATGAAATGGTATGTAATGGTGGCTTAAGACTTTTGCACAGAACTAAGACAATAGTGTAAATGTGTATAATAAATAAACAGTAAATACTATAAAATAGAGAACATAAGTGTCTTGGCTTTATGTAGTCCAGTTAAGAGTCACTGTAGGTTCTTGTGTCCTCGGCAGGTAAGCTTTAGTTTCATGGCCTCAGTTAACCTGGAGTTCTCTGTAGCTTTAGCTTGACTCCACCTTAACAGTTTATCCTGTTTACCATGAAGCTTATTTACTGTAATTACCATCCTGCGATTCATAGCGGTTTATTTATCATTCTTTAGATCTGCCTCAGTTCTACAGGAAGGGATTAAGTCTGATTTTAAGTTGACATTTGCTAATGGTAATCAGTTTTGATTGTCTCGGTCATTGCGTTTGCAGTTCCTTTAATTTCGTGAAAATTCCTCATTTTCTACTTTTTATTCCTGCCTTCTTAATCTCATGTTGGTCTCGACCACTCCTGGTTTCAGTCTCGACTCGGACTCGACTACTTGAAGTCTTGGTCTTGACTACAGGCTATACTAACACAACAATAGACGACTGTTTGCTTTGTCAGTCTTGTTTTGCAACCTGTTTAGAGCCAAGCGATCTTAACGTGAATTAATGACTAGCCTTTGATGTTACAGCAGGCGTTTATTTTGTAACCCTTATTCTATAACAGGCTCTAGCCTCAGCAGGACTAAAAGCAGCTTGATCCTGGTCAGGATAATAGCCTAATTTAGTGCTAATTAAACGTATGATTCACAAGCTGACACGTTAATCTCTCTGGTTTTTGCTTTACCGCAAATTCTGGAACCTTCTCCATAGCATTCACATGACTGAGCGACTTTAATACATTATCCTGGTAACATGACACCTGTTTAATGTGAATTAATTACTAACCTATGATTCACAACAGTTTATCTTGGCATGCAGATACATCAGACGTCTACATCTTAAAGCAGAACAGCCTGGGTTAGACTGCCAAATGCTATTGTGCCTGGAAAGTAAATATCCCATTACAGATAAGTAATGATGTGCACATGTATCTGTTGCGCTGAAAATTACGTGACAAATTGGAATCGGTCAATAGGAAGGGAATCAAGTAAAAGCCAACACTATTAAAAGTATTACACTATATGCTAACGTGCAATGCTAAATAGACGCATTATTTTACATTAATCCTAGTGACATACAAACCACAAACCTTTTAAAGTTGATTATTCAGACTTAAGCACAGAACATTTTAGTTGAATGCGATTTGAAACAGCATCCTAGCACATTAAGTACAGCTTCCAGTTGCACTGTTAGCATGGCTAGCTTAGCAGTTTATCTTTGCATGTACTCTGTTAGACATTGATCGTTTACTTTGATATATTTCCTAACCTAATGCTAGAAAACTATCTGTATGTTAGGCCTGACTAAGCTACTTAAAGAAGTTTATTCTGTTTACCCTTATTTAATATCTGCATGTTCTGTATCTGTAGCATTAGCGTTAGCATGACTCGGCTACTTTAAGCTATGTTTCTCTCCTGCTCCCTGCCTTGTAAATGGAAATTAAACAGCACTACTGTTACTAAACAGTTTTTCCTCTCCCATATGTCAGTTATTCGGATGCTGTACTACTTTATAGACATTAGAATAGTAAAGTAGTTTGAGATTTAATGTTACACATATGCTAATTCGTGTTGGTTGTGTCTTTCACTGGCAGCTTGTAGCTTAAGTTCGGGCATTTCATTTTTCTACCCTATGTATAGAATCTCTGTAGATTCAGCATGACTGAGCCATGTGACAAACTGATGAGTAACTCATGACTCACATATACGTAATCTGTTTTGCAACCTGCAGTTCTGTACATTTCGTTTCGTTGGCGTGACGTACAGTAGTTTATCCTGCTTTTTCAAAACCTATTTGATACAAATGACAACCCTGTTACACAACAGTTTATGTTGACGCATACGCACCTGATTTTGTAACACAATGTGCTGCTTAAAGTAGATTATCCTATTTAATGGGGATTAAAAACAACCTAAAGTAGCCTGTGATTCACGGCAGCTCTATAGCGCATCGTATGCACCACTTACGTATGCAAGGTCATGTATCTCAATTATTAGGGCATACAATTACTGACTACAATTTTTTGTGCAATTATTCGGATGACAGTACATGAATTTTTAATCATGGGCTTCTTTATAATGACTGCATCTTATATACCAAGCATGATATTTTTTTGAATGGCTAAAATACAACGTTACATTCCGACACAAACTCACTGACCAATCGGCGTCGCTCCTGCGCCTCATGAAGCAGCTCCTGTATTTTCAGTCTGCCTCTCCGCCGTCATACTTGGAGCTAGGCTGAGTAAAAACGCAGTGTTTTACTTTGTCTTCACGTTCCTTTGCTCTCAGTCGTTCCCTCTCCTAATTGGAACCACAGAGCCATTTTTCGGCTTATAAAACATTCGGGACAATGTTAATACAAATAATAGAAGTATTATTACTTATTAATAATAAATTATTTTTGAGTAAAAGCTTAAACTTGGTGTGCAACTGAGATAAAGGTACTAAATCAAAAGGTTTCAGCTCTTGTATGAGACTATGAAACTCTCTGTGCTCGTTTCTTCTTCCTTTTTTCCAAAATCAGATATACCCAGTATTGGAGTTTGCATTTTTCTGTGAGCAGCAAAAGGACGTTTTGATCTCTTGAAGACAATTTGTACTTCGTCTGTTACTCTGTGTGAAAAATTCCCTAAAAATCATGTTGCATTTGGCGTGTGCTGTAATTTTGAGGTGCAAATAGTTCTGATTTTATTTTTTATGTTGTGCTGTGTTATGGAGTTTTAATGAACCTCTAATGCTCAATAAGTACATCTTTTACATTTTAGTGACAATAATACCAAAGCATACCTCATATTTGCAGTTACAAGTTCTAGTAGGCATAACATGGTATCATCACTGGAAAAGGGACCAGCGCTTTACAACAGCCATCTGTGAGTGTTGATACAAGTGAAAGGTCAAAAAGCTGGTTTCAGCTGCCTCTGGTCATTAAGGCGATCCAACCCTCTTACTCAATACGTATGTATTATTAATGTGCTTTTTTAAAAAGCTGCAGGAGAAATGCAACTGAATGGAGGCTTTCATTATGCACATCTGTGACAGACATCCACAGACGGCGCTGCCGGAGGCCACGGCATGACCAGATTTGCATAGATTTTATTACCACTGAGCAACAGCCAGGGGAAAAAAACACTTTGAAGTGAGACGGTAATTTTATAGACCCGTCATAAGCAGATCAGTTCTCTCACCTGCAGTAATTAATCATAATTTGGTCGAAAACCGAGCCAGAGATATTACAGTTACTGTTTACTAACATACTGTTCTTATTAATAACTCAAAGCATAGTGGCTCACCGCTCCAGTGATCCAGGTTTGTTTGCATGTTCTCCCCTGTGTCTAGATTCCTCCCACGTTCCAAAAACATGCATTGGGTCAGGTGCTGTCTCTAAAATGTCAATAGGCAGTAATAGGCAGGTTAAAAATACAAAAAGGAAACTAACAGACATGAATGAAACAAAGCTCCACAACTTTTAGGCCGTCTACAGAACTAAAGATTCCTAAATATGCAGTAATGTTCAAAAGTCTTAGTTAGATTTGTTGTTCTTGCATTGGTACGATGATTGGATTCGTCGCCCCATAATCCTCTTTCCACTAATCTTCATTACAATCTTTGTGAGCTTTAGAATTTTTCTCCCTGTTCCCTTTCTAAAAAAAGTTTTCTTGGCTGCTACCCTATAAAAAGACCATTCCTGATCACGCTTCTTCGGACTGTAGAGGTGTAAGGGGGGCTCCCACTGAATACGTACCACTGTATCCTATAGAAGCTGTTTTTATGATTTTTTAAAAAAAACATTTTTCAATATTGCATGTAGGGTTGTAGTCGAGACTGACGGAGCCGAGTCCGAATCAAGACCGAAACGAGGTTGTTAATAAGCTAATGTACATGATGTATGTAAATCAATTGTTTCAGCACACAGTTTGTAAAATATAACATTAAATAATATATAGTCTAAGATTATTATTTTATAGTCTTAGTCAAACTAAGGTCACTAACTTTTGAAAGGAAATGATGATGATTCTGTTTCCCTTCTTCTCTCAAACTTAATCAGAATCAGCATAAGCCACCTTAATATAAACAACATCATCCATTTAATCTATTTTTAGTATTAAATGTGAAATCAGAATAATAATATTTCAATCTGACTAAGTAAAGCGAGCGAAAAGGTGAAAATGCACACTTAGTCTTAATGTCAGGCTATTTTAAATAAATCGTGTTCTTTGATTGGATCGTGAACGAGAAGAGCAGGAACATGTTTTTCCCTGTTAGCCAATCAGACTGCAGAGTTTATTTATTATGTAAAGACAGGACTGATTTATTCTGTTTGAATGGATTGTTGATATTCAATAACAATAGAAATAAAGTTCAGTTTATAATTAACTTTACCTCAGGGGGACGCATCGGACTCGACCAAGTCCATGTGAGGTCGAGACTGAGAACAGACTGCTAAAATAACAGTATATGCAATCTAATGGTGTCCTAAGATTTTTGCACACAGCTGTATATTCCTATATCTATATATAACCAAAAGACAACTAAATAAGATCATGAGTTCTCTGAATGTTTTTTTTTCTTGATGTTATGGAGTTCTTCCTTGCTGCTGTCACTTCAGGCTGCTCATTAGGTGTTTCGGTTCTGGATCTTCATAAGTCTTTAATAAGCCCTATGGAGAGCAGTACCAGTAAACAAGAAACAAACTAAAGCAAATATGGATTTTAGAATATAAGTGCTCTAACAGAAATGTAAAACAGCTCGACTGTATTTTGAAAAGTCTTCTCCTGGCTGAATAACAGTTTTTTAGCTGATCTGCAGAGGTCTGTGTCCGTCACACTCTGTATCTAATCCACATTCATGAGGCACCGTCTGCCTGCCTGCCTGTCTAACTGCCTGCACGCTGTAGATCCACCTGCTGCCTGTGAAGCTCGGTGTGTTGGGCAGCAGATGTGATCAGCACGGTTCAAATGAGCAGCCTGACAGCCGTTACGTGACGTTTATTGACTCCTGCCGTCCTCGCTCCTCACCCTCGACGTCCCCCGAGAGCAGAGGTGTGACCTGGGTGCAAAACGAAAGGAAATCTGCTCCGGGCAATTCTCTGTGGAGCAAAGATGGAGCATGGTCATGGATCTGAAATGGAAAAACAATGTTAAATCATTTGAATAACTACAAATTATTGATTTATGATTTATTTTTTGGCAGGAATTTCCATCTAAAAAGAATACCTTACAGAGATACAAGCAGACCTTAACAATAAACAACAACAGAAAAAAGATCATCATGATTTAGTCAGGACGAGGATGGTTAACACGCTGTACAATTACAGATATTTAAAGAAAATCAATAAAGTTAAAGAGAAGGGATTGCATTTAAGGATTAAATTATTTTATTTGGCTTCTTTTACTGATCTTTTATCACTTTCACTGGCCTAATACGGCCTTTGAAAAATTAAAAATAGAATAAAATGATCGAAACACATTTTAAACAAACGCACAAACCAAACACAGATCACTTGATTTGATTTTTATTTAACATAATTGACATTCCAGACCATAGTAAATATAGTAAAAATATAGTATTTAAATAGAGCCAGCTATCTAGCTTATCTTAGCCAATAAAACGATAATCATGATTATTTCAGTCAAGAAAAAGCCATTTTGACTAAATATAGCACTTTTTAAATTGTACGCTTGTAAAAGGTATAAAAAGTTGATGAATTTAGAGAGAAGAGATTCAATTTAGGGACTATATTTTACTACTTTTACTGATCCTTTTATCATTTATCATACCTTTTTATCACTCAAAATAAAAAAATGTCGTTATAATAATGTCTATGTTTATTAAAACAAACAAACCAAACCTAACACTGGTTCCTTTGTGTTCATTTATTTGAACCAATAATTATTGATTTGATTTTTAATTAACAAATTTGACATCACTGATCACAGCTTACTAAAACTGAACGTAATACAGGGACTGTGGTAGCCTAGCGGTTAAGGTACTGGACTCTGGACAATGCAAATCCCACCTCTGCCAAGTTGCCACTGTTGGGTCCTTGAGCAAGGCCCTTAGCCCACAATACCTTGGATTGTAAGACTGTACCAATTGTAAGTCGCTCTGGATAAGGGCATCTGCTAAATGCTGTAACTGTAAATACATTAACAAAAATCTAGGATCTTGGTACATGAGCTAAATAGCAAAGCAAGAAAAAAAAACAAATTGAATTGAACCTAAAATGAAAACTCCTTAAAATGTGTAGAGGATTTGATTTTGACATTACATATGTGTACTATTATTGTTAAACAGAAATGGTCCACAGCTGCTTAAAAGTAAACATATCTTTAAAAACGTAAATGTACCCAAAAAAGGTTGCAGTTTACATAACATTTTCTAAGGTACTATGACAGTTATACAGGATTACCGTACAGATTTGGCGACCTCACCCCACCTGTAGATAGCAAAGTCGTCATCTTTATTTCTATAGCGCTTTTTACCGTGGAGCATTGTCTCAGAGCAGCTTTACAAGTTTAGATTATCTAGCCAGGTTTGGTAGCATGGTAGTTTTAAAGGTAGGTTAACTAGATCACTTTATGGTAAACGTTTGAATGTGTGCAATGAAACGCGTCCGGAATGTAGCTTTAGCTACACGTTGTTTGGGTTTTTATTTGGCAGAATGTAAATAGTGCGTCACATTTTAGTCATTTGATTGTTAGTTTAAGTCTAGTTGGAGAAAAAAGACGACGATTTCTCGCCTTAAGTGACTATAAAGTAGATTTCTAAGTTATGGCTGATAAATTAACCTTGTCATGACCCAGAACTATAGTTTTAGCAACATTAATTAACCATTCGGTGTGTCTGAGGGATCATCCCCCAGTGCTGCAACAGTAGCCCCTATTGGGCCCCTTCCGGGACCCTCACCAGGATAAATAGGGGTCAAAACAACTGACAATAAATAAGCCCTAGTGTGAAAAAGTCATGTAGTACACAGTTGTGTGTGTGTGTGTGTGTGTGTGTGTGTGTGTGTGAGAGCTGTAAAAGTTTAACCCTGAGCCGTACGGCGTGAGAGATCCGGTCCTTTAAAGGCAGAAAACAATCATTTCCGGTCTCAGTTACAGGAAGCCTCGCGCCGGGCGAGTCTCTCTGACCTGAACAACCGGATCCTCTGGTTTTCTGATCATAAATCAGGACAAAGGTCGAGCCGAAAGAGGAGAGAAACATCTGCTGCTGACCTCCAGCACACACCGACGGTTTGTGCCGTGCATTCCCACCGCTTCTTAAATTAAGACACCAGAGCGTGGAACGAATCCAGTCGCCCGAAATAATCCCAAGCTGTGGAGTAAAGAAGCTCTGATATTTAAATAAGAGGCTGGCTCCAGTACTTCAGGATTAACCTCAGGACTTTCTGATGTTTCTTCTTAAACACTCCTACAAAACACGATCCTGTATTATGGGACATCCCGAATAACTGTTATATCTATTATTAGAGTTTATTTAAAACTGGGCTAAGTAGCAACTTTAGTATTTTTAGAGCAATGATTGTAAACATTTATTTGAGTAACATTTGTACAGAAAGTCTACTAATGTTTGTTGATGTTTTTGTGCACCCTGACTGGCACATCAGTCCGTCACAGACCTTGGTAATGGTCACACTTCGAAGTACTAAGTAAAGCGTCTGAATACTTATGGCAATGCAATATTGTAAGTTCTAAAATTATGGCAGAAAATCCCCAAACCTTGTGGCGTCAAACCCAAGAAGACTGCAGGCTGTAATCGCTACAAAAGAGGCTTCAACAAAGTACTGAGTGAAGTGTCTGAATACTTATGGCAATGCAATAAATTAAGTTTTAGAATTCTGGCAAAAAATGGGGGAAATGGCAGAAAATCCCCAAATCTAGCCGTGCAAACCTTGTGACATCATACCCAAGAAGACTGAAGGCTGTAATCACTGCCAAAGGTGCAAAGTACTGAGTAAAGCGTCTGAATGCTTATGGCAATGCAATATACTGTATTAAGTTCTAAAATTCTATAAGCTAAAGCTGGCTGGAGTTTTATGACGCGTTCAGGTCAGCGTAGTCTGAAAGGTGAAAGGTTTTTGTTTGTATCTGCCGTATAAAATGTTGCTTTGCGTGGCTGCTTTACCTCTGAAACCCGGTTTTTATCTCGGGCCTGTGCGTGATTCCGCACAACTAAGATTCCTTCGCTCAAACACCGGGTCTGAACTCCGGCGTAGCAGCAGCAGACAGATAATAACAGTGCAGTATTAGCACGGATCAGACTTCCAGAAGCTTCCTCGAGGTTTATTACAGGCCCGAGTCCTGACAGCTCAGCTAATGAAGCCTCATTTGGGCGGCTAAACGTTCCTCGGCGGTACCGCGTGAGGCCGCGGAGTTACCTGCAGACACCGAAACGACCGGTTTAATAAGCGGGAACGTGCGCGCATTCCTTTTTAGAACGTCTTCAGTAGAGCGGCGGCTATGAAACGCTTCGTTTTAATTTAGCTCACTTGCGTTATAATTAGCAGGCGTCGCGTTTGCATGTGATATTTTAGCTCTGCGTGTGAAACGCGAAATGCGCCGCTCCGACAAACCAGAATCAGGCCGCGTACGCTGTTATTAGCCTATAAATCGTTATTAACCGAGATAAATATCGTTTGGGTTTAATATAAGTACATAATTATATAATATGATCGCAGTGTGTAACTATTTCGCCAGCTATTCTTTGTTTGGGTAACTTTGTTTCTCTCATTTAATGAATGTACAGGAGTGACGGAGGTAGTCAGTGGGAAATGTGCGCCTTAAAATAAACAGAGGATGAAGGGGAAATTTTTGGGCATGTGGTGGGTTTTAAGCTCCAAACCCTTTATTCTTGTCTTACCTCACCCCCTCTCTCATTTTGTCTGTGGATGCCCAGTGTGGTAAGGAATGCAGGAAAGCGTCTCCTGTGTTTGGACGAGGAATGCAGGGGGAGGGGGGTAAAGGAAACCGTGCAAGAAAAAACGAGAGGTACGACAAAGGACCTCGCAAAAATTCAGAGAGAAGCGGGTGCGGGACGATGAAAGGGAGGAATTCCTAAATGTTTTTCGGACTAAATTAAAGCCGGGCGACGCTTGCTAGAGCGGAAAGACCATAAGCTCGGTGCAAACATCAAACAGACTTAATGGACGATGAAATCCTGCTCATTTACTCCTCTTTCTTCTTCTCCTTTCATTGTGAGGAGGATTTCTGCTCTCCTCCCTCTCGAACGTGGAAAAGCCCCGCTCGATGTCGAGGAGACCTCACAGGGCCTGAGGTTTGGGATTGTAGCCCAAAACAACAGAGGGAGGAAGCTGCGGCTCAACTCTTGTGTTTAATAAACCCACCGCCGGCCGCCGCGTCAGGAAATGAGTGATGTATTAACTCCGTCGCACCCACGCGGCTCGTTTTAGAGATAAGGGCAGATAAGAATGCCTGGATACGCAACAAACAACAGCCTGATTAGGAAGACGGATTGATATTTTACATTTAATTTGCCGAGTGATTCAGCAGAAGTCTTATCTCGAGCCATTTCATGACATTCAGATCTGGACCCGTAAAATCATGAAAGCTGCAGGTCAGGTGACTCGCCTGTAGTCCGACCAAGAACTTCTGAACTTCTGCTTTTATTGAAGCTGTTAAACAATCACATAACAAACCAGTCACATTCATCTGTTCTGCATTTGCACAAAACAACACCTACGTTACCCCTTTGTACAAATCAAAACGTTTTCCATCTCTTTGTTCTGCGTTTGCCCAAAGCAAGATTAGAAAAAAAAGGGTTTTGTTCACTGTACAAAGCCCAACCAGTTCCATTTGTCTGTTCTGCATTTGTATAGAGTGTGTTTCTGGGGGATCCCCATCTTTACTGCTGCCGATTACATTTAAAAATGTCTTTTGGGCTCATTTACCTAAACCTGGTGCAGGATTCTTTTGCAGGATCTGGCAACCTTGGAATTAAACGCAGCACCTGCTAAACAGTTATCGAACACATTTGGGGAGACTCTGTAATGCACTATATACTCGAGAGAATTTTTATTTAAGTATTAAAGTTAGTAAAGTAGAAATCACATCACATATTTCTGTGAGATTACTGGTTGGTTCCAAAGTAAAAATCCGATTATTACCCGAGTCATATCGAGTTATTCTGACTAAACCTTTACATGACTAATAATAATAATCGGATCTTTACTTTGCAGCCAGCCAATAATCTCACAGAAAGATGTGGCATAAACTTCAAACTTTACTAGATAATGAAGTTATTAATTTCCTTGAGCACACACTGCGTTTCGGAGTCTCCCCAAATGTTTGGTAGCCATTTTGCTGTTTTAACTCCAGGGTTGCCAGGTCAATAGAAAAAACAAACAAAAAAATCGTCTTTTAGCATAAGCGAACTTGGCAACCGTATCGGCTAATTTGTGCGAGTGCTCAGACTGAGAACGCTGATATAATCTGACTATCCAGCTAACATTTATTAATCTGATTTCTAGCCTTTAATCTGATCTAAGAAATCGGAGCACGCTGTTTACATGACCCCTTGAATAATCAAGTAACTGCAGGAATCAGACAATGATCGGACTATTAAGTGCACCCAAAGAGAGCTGGATTTTATCTCAGTAATCAGATTTGTCAGCGCATGTATCCCCTTACTCTGATTCAGTCGGTTTTCTCAGTCTGCGCATGCACATGAACAGAACCGTAGAGTGTAGAGCTGTTGCGGAACTGGCTAGAACTGTCAAAGGCGATTTCTAGGTCCGGTTATTCCTAGAAAACACTGAAACACTGAAACCATTGCAACATCTTTCACTCTCTAAATTTCTTTGTCCTAGAACTGCTGGTCTTCCTTCCTCATTGCCTGGTCTTCACATCTCAGCTTTTGAATGCCATGCTGTTACTACACTGTTACTGTTACTACTTCATTCTCTTCTTAGCTCATTCCCAAGGATGGCAGTCCTGTGATTCTACTGTGATTACGTCAGCCTCTCTACTTGGCTTTCGGCTCAATTGACATTACTCACACGCCATCACCACCCTTGATGTCATCTTCACCAAGACCTCTGCCCCATCCAACCTGACAGTAACTCCTTCTCATTTCAGAACACTTCTTAACATCATTTTCACTCCCTCCACTACAGTGACAATCTGGAAACTGGAAAACTTAAACTTCCATCTTTGTCCTCCCACCATTGCCAAATTCAGACTTTCTCAGTACTTCCTGCTGACACCGCTGCTGCTGCTGCTCTCTTCAAAACTCCCTCTGAGTCTGTGCACTCCCTCTGTCCTCTCATTTTTCATGCATCTGAAATCCAAGGAAACTGTTCTCATCCTTCACTTCCTTTCTCAGGCCTCCTCCTACCCCAACTACATCTCCCACAGCTGATGATTTCATGCTTCTGTCATCCTTCTGCAATCCACCCAAGGTGGAGCAAGCCCATGCTCATCGCTCACGTTTCTTAACATTCAAACCACTTACTGAGGATTACAAATCGTCCGATGACCAGCCGTACAAACTTCTCCAGTCAATTGCTATAACCCTGCACCCTACACCACATCATTTACAGCTAGTCTGGTTCCTTCTCCCGTCACACCTCTTCCGAAGATGCCATCACTCAGCCCATCATGCTGTTCTTGGACATCCTCCAGCTTCCTCCTTAATACCAACCGGTCTGATTACAAGACAGGTCACTCTACAGAAACTACACTCCTTGCAGTAAATGAAGTGCTTCATAGAGCCAAGGAAAATTAACTGTCTTCAATACTTATCCTTCTGGAATGTGAATCATCAGATTCTCATCTCCATCCTGGCTGCCATGCCTGGTTCTCCTCATACGTACAAGATCATACCAGGGGGAAGGGCAAGAATTCACAAAAAATGCATAATATATAATATATATGCAAAAAATATATACATGCAGCAATGGATGTTTAATATATCAACATCCATTGCTGCATTTCAGGACTGCAACACATTCCAAAACAAAGTTGGGACGGAGGCAATATAGGGCTAGTAATGTGATAAAAAAACTAAATAATGATGTGCTTTCAAACAGATACAAAAACAGTATCCATGAAAGGCTGAGTCTTTGAGGAGTAATGATGACAAGAGGATCTCCAGTTTATCAACAAATATGTAAAAAATGATGGAAATGTTTAAAACAATGTTCCTCAAAGAAAGACTGGGAGGGATTTATATATTTCTCCCTGTACAGAGCAGAACATCATTAAACAAATCAAAGAATCTGGAGGAATTTCAGTCCATAAAGGGTAAGGGCACAAGCCTAAACTGAAGAGGGTTGATCTCCGCTCCCTCAGATGGCACTGCATCAAGAACCATCATTCATCAGTAGCTGATAGAACCACATGGACAAGGGATTCCTTTATCAAACCTTCATCAAGCTCTACAATACAGAGCTACATTCACAGATACCACTTAAAACGTTACTGTGCTAAAAAGAAGCCTTATGTTATAACCATGTCCAGAAGAGGCGTCGGCTTCTCTGGGCTCGGGGGCATCTGGGATGGACCATCACACAGTGGGAACAGGGATTGTGCTCAGACCCATCAGTATCACAGATCTTTTTTTGGACAAAAGACAAAAAGGACCAAAAGCCAGGCTCTGGCATGGTATGGGGTCGGGTCAGGGCCCTCAGTAAGGGTCATTTCCACTTCTGTGATGCAGCATTAATGCAGAAAAGTACCCTGAGATTTTAGAGCAACATAAGCTGCCTTCAAGACGACATCTTATCAGGGACATCCATGCATTTTGCAACGAACCAAATCAGATGAAGTTAGGACTAAAATATGGAAAATCCCTTCCAATCTTTATTTGAGGAATGGTGTTTTTAAACATTTCAATCATTTTCTCACACATTTGTTGATAAACTGGAGATCCTCTGCCCATCTTTACTCCTCAAAGATGCTTTGTGGATGCTTTTGTACCACATCATGAATACAATCACTTGTTTGAACTCACATAATTATTTAGGGTTTTTTATTATTTATTATTAGTCCTAAATTGCTCCTGTCCCAACTTTTTTTGGAATGTGTTGCAGGTCTGAAATGCAGGAGTGGATGATTATTAACAAATTAAATGAAGCTGACCAGAAAAAGACATGAAATTTCTTGCGTTCATACTGTCTGCAAAAATTCTCCAACACACTCCCTGCAGAGAGTCTTGGTGTGACCACATCACTGCAATGTTTTGCTTGCTGGTCTGAATTCATGTCCCTTTGCTCCACTTCAGAGCATTCAGATTGCCTCAGCCTGTCTGGTTCATATCCTGCCTGAGTTTTCTCTGTTATCTCACTCTCACTTTAACGAGATTTGACCGGCTTCCTGTTGCAGCCTGGATCCAATTTAGACTTCTCAAATTTAAACTCCTGACCTGGCTTTTCAGGCATGTAAATGTTCTGCTCCATGTTACTTACAGTATTTGTCAGAGCTACAAACCAGCTCAGGTCTTCAGCTACAGAATGTCTGGTCCATCCTTCTCTGAGATTGAGCCTGTTGTTTTAGTGTCCTGGCTCCTCATTGGTGGAATGAGCTTCCCACCCCAGTCAGAACAGCCCTTCCTTTCACAGAAGTTTGAAGACTCACCTCGTCAAACAATACCTAGGATTAAGTCTCCTATTGTCTGCTCTTTTGTTGTATCTGCTCTTTGTTGGTATTTTTGTCAACTTATCCTCAATACCTTAGCACCTGAGAACTTGCTTGTTAGTCTCGGAGTAGTTTCTGTTCTGACTGGTAATGAATACAGGTACGTGATGTATAACGACCAGTCATAGGTTACAGAGAATATGCAGGTAGAGGCGGCCAAACAAAGGAGGTTCTACTGACAATAGGACAGATTGTTCAAATAAGTGACTTGTTCTACTGTAGATACCAACCCAATAACTGCAAAGTTCCAAACCTCCTCTGGTATCAACATGTAATATCAACTCAAAAACTGGGCATCGGGAGCTTCATGCCATGGGTTTTTACCACCAAGATGGAGTGGTGTAAAGCACACCACTACTGGAGTCTGGAGAAGAGTGTTCTGTGGAGTGACGAAACTCTGGGTTTGGTGCATGCCAGGAGGGTGTTACCTGCCTGAAAGTAAAGTTTGGTGCAGGAGGAATAATGTTATGGGGTAGATTTTGGGTCCCTTAGTTCCAGTGAAGGGAAATCTTAATGCTTCAGCATAACCAAGACATTTTGGACAATCATACGCTTCTGACTTTGTGGGAACAGTTTGGGTTCTGTTTTTGTGGAGGGTTTTCTGTTCCAGGGCACAAAGCAAGGTCCATAAAGGCATGGCTAGGTGAGTTTGGTTTGGTGTGGAAGAACTCGCCTCTATCTCGTCCTTTTGCATGATGTAAGAAGCCATCAGATTCCTGCAGGTGTCTTTTGTATCCTCTTACAGTGACTCACTAAAAATGACTCCTCTCAGATCGGTCTTTAACGCAGCGTCATGTCTGCTCCATAATCTTAGACCACTTTAAGTGGATGTGGTTTCAGGCTGAATCTTTACTGCATGTCATCTAGGAGGGTGGGGGTGCTTCTACAAACCTGAAACAAAACTCAGAAATTGTTTCTCAATCCTAAAAGTCATTTCTAAGTATCGGACTTGGAAGAAAGTACTAAAACTTGACAGCTCCTAAACCTTTAACGACATGGTAGCCCAGAAACCTGTCATCTCACTAAGACTGTCTTAATAATCCAATCGCTGGCCGGGTTTTCTTTGGTTTCGACTGTACAATGACTCTTAAGAACTTAAAGCCTGGCTTCCGGTATCACCCAAAGCAGGATGGCTTCTTCTTTTAAGCTTTAAAGTTTCGTTGTCATGCATTTCATAGGTGTTCCTTGCTACCGTTGCCTCTGGGTGCTCACTGGGGTCTCAACTTGATTTCTTGTAAACCTGTTCAAGACACTGTCCATTTAAAGAGCTATATAAATACAGGTCCTCATTATATTCTGTGAAAGAATGGACATTGACAGGACATTACTGTAGACACATAGCTTTTTTTTAGGCTACTGTAATGCTAATATAATGGATATTTTCACAAGACATCTGCATGCATTTTGCCCACTTGGTTGCTGGCATTGTTAACGAACTAGCGGAAGAAACCACATCATAGATGGACCATAAATGGCTCAGGTTTTTGTATGAGGAAGCGGAGGATGGAGCGGGGTCAAGCACGGACAAACGCGAACTTGTGCTTTATTAGATGGGTACGGTGGGGAGACGGGATCGGGGAGCAAGCTCAATTAAGAAAATTATGACCCAAAAAACATGCAACTACCAATATTTGTAAGTGACTTGACAGAAAAATAAGCCCAAGGTCGCTTAGAATAAGCAGACCTGGCAACTTCTGCTCTTAAACTCCCGCATCGTAAAAACGCAAATTATGGTCGTCAAACTAGTCTTTATTTGACTTTTGTCTTTATTTAATATTAAGACTCTAAAACGTTCCAAAGTAAGGTTTTCCAGCCAGTGTATGCTTAAATACCACAAAGCACAAATGTTCAGAGTAAACCTTAGTGCAGCCAGAAGATTAGTTGCACCGATTTGATCGTTAATGTTTGAATCAAGGGTACATAAACTTTAACAGAATGCATTTATTAATTTGCAAAACCTCAGTACAATTATCCAAACCCAGCTATTATCTCGTGTGCCAGGCATGTTGTCAAACCACGCACTTTTTTCTTTTCGTATTTCTTCCACGACTGGTAACAAACAGCAACTTTGCTGGAAAAGGTGGAGTGCGGTGTTTTAATTCCACCCTGCAAATCAGCAGCTACAGGCCACATTCCTTCCTCAGATCCCACAGGATCGGCAGGGCGGGTAACGCCAGGTGCCTGCGGTCGGTTCGTTTGCCGCTCAGGTGCTGAAGGTGTGATGCGTGGTTTATAAATGAGTCAGTGATTTACAGGTACAGGTGGAAATGGGCTAATAAAAACAGGAGAGTCGAATAAACAGCACTTAAAGTAAAAGTGCACATGAGGTGAACGCATGATCAGTGTTATTATGTTCGGGGATGGATATTTCCGTCTGAGGTTTTTAATCAGGTTTGTAAATACATCTGTACGTTCAGCACATTTCCTCATCAGTAATCTTAACTAACCTGTGAAGCTCGCTGCCACAGATTCCAGCCCTTCCTGGGGGAGGATGTTCCCAAGCGGGTTCTGATATCTAATCCTCCACCTCTCCGTTTCTTGGGATGTCCTCGTGATCATCCAGGGCCAGATGCTCTTGCAGCAAAGGACCAGTGGCTTTACACTGAGCCTCCCCCAGATTGCTGAACTCCTCACCCTGTCACAAAGAGCCATGAAACCCTGCGTAGGGCCCTCATAGCTGCCATGACCTTACTCTTTTAATCGCTGCCCAAAAGCCCACGACTATAGATGAAGATAGAAATGTAGACTGACCCGTGAACAGAGAGTTTTGTCCAAGAACTGCAGAGCTGCTGACTCCGTATCGCTCTCACGCTCTTGTCTTCCATCTATTCTAAACAAGATCCTGAAGTTCTTCAACTCTCCACTAGGGGCAGGTTTTAGTTTTTTTTTTTTAACCAATTGCTGTGTTTAATGAATTAAGATACCAAACAGGTGTATGGAAACTGATCTCCAAGACTTGTGTGCATGTGCAGACTGAGAAAACTGATTTAACCCATAGTATGGATATACAGTGGGACAAAAAAGTATTTAGTCAGCCACTGATTGTGCAAGTTCTCCTACTTAGATGAGAGAGGTCTGTAATTTTCGTCATAGGTACACTTCAGCTATGAGAGGACACAATGGAAAAAAATCCAGAAAATCACATTGAAGAATTTTAAAGAATTTAATTGTAAATAATGGTGGAAAATAAGTATTTGGTCAATAACAAAAGTTCAACTCAATACTTTGTAACATAACCTTTGTTGGCAATGACAGAGATCAAACGTTTTCCTGTAAGTCCCTTCACCAGGTTGGCACACACTAGCTGTTATTTTGGCCCATTCCTCCATGCAGATCTCCTCTAGAGCAGTGATGTTTTGGGGCAACACGGACTTTCAACTCCCTCCACACAGTTTCTATGGGGCTGAGGTCTGGAGACTGGCTAGGCCACTTCAGGACCTTGAAATGCTTTTTACGGAGCCACGTCCTTCGGGGCCTGAGCGGTGTGTTTTGGGATCATTGTCATGCTGGAAGACCCAGCCACGTTCCATCTTCCAGTGTTCTCACTGATGGACGGAGGTTTTGCTTAAAGTCTCACGACAACATGGCCCCGTTCAATTCTTCATTCTTCCTTAACACGAATCAGTCGTCCTGTCCCCTCTGCAGAGACAGCCCCAAAGCATGATGTTTCCACCCCCATGCTTCACAGTAGGTATGTGTTCTTGGAAATGTTGACTCAGCATTTCTTCTTCTTCTTCCTCCAAGCACGACGAGTTGAGTTTTTACCAAAAAAGTTCTACTTTGGTTTCATCTGACCACATGATATTCTCCCAATCTTCTTCTGGATCATCCATATGCTCTCTGGCAAACTTCAGATGGGCCTGGACATGTACTGGCTTAAGCAGGGGGGCACGCCTGGCACTGCAGGATCTGAGTCCCTCTCGGCCTAGTGTGTGACTGATGGTAGCCTTTGTTACTTTGGTCCCAGCTCTCTGCAGGTCATTCATTAGGTCCCTCTGTGTAGTTCTGGGATTTTTGCTCACCGTTCTCATGATCATTTTGACCCACGGGATGAGATCTTGTGTGGAGCCCCAGATCGAGGGAGACTATCAATGATCTTGTATGGCTTCCATTTTCTTACAGTTGCTCCCACACAGTTGATTTATTCACACCAACCTGCTTGCCTATTGTAGATTCACTCTTCCCAGCTGCTGCAGGTCTACAATTTTCTTCCTGGTGTCCTTCAACAGCTCTTTGGTCTTGGCCATGGTTGAGTTTGGAGTCTGTCTGACTGAGGCTGTGGACAGGTGACTTTTATACAGATAACGCGGTCAAACAGGTGCCATTAATACAGGTAACAAGTGGAGGACAGAAGAGCTTCTTAACGAAGTTGTTACAGGTCTGTGAGAGCCAGAAATCTTGCTTGTTTGTGGGTGACCAAATACTTATTTTCCACATAATTTACAATTAAATTCTTAAAAATCCTACATTGTGATTTCCTGGATGTTTTTTCTCATTTTGTCTCTCATAGCTGAAGTGTAGCTCTGATGAAAATTACAGACCTCTCTCATCTTCCTAAGTAGGAGAACTTGCACAATCAGTGGCTGACTAAATACTTTTTTGCCCCACTGTATGTTCTAAGAAATCTGATTACTGGGGTAAAACCCAGCTCTCTTTATCAGATTTCTTAATCTGATTTCTAGATCAGAGTACGCTGTATATAGGTGACCACTGGAATAATCAGATAACTGCAGAAATCAGAGTACAGTTTGTGTATTAAGTGCATGTAAGAAAGGAAAGAAAGGAAAATGGCACAATATAAAATTAAAGGAAATATAAATGTCCCCATTGTCCTGACCTGAAAATAGTGGACACAAATGGCAAAAAAATATATATATAAAAAATGGGGGGAAAAAAAAAAAAAGATTAAGATAAATATATAGAATAATATATAGAAAAATATAAAAATGAAATAGTATATAATACAAAGACAACAACAAAAAAAGAAATACATCTATGGGATTAAAGGAGATATATATATATATATATATATATATATATATATGTGTGTGCGTGTATATAAATATATATAAATAACAGAAAACTAAGTGACTACAGAAAAGAAAATGGATACGATATAAAAGTAAAGGAAATATAAAAATGTACTTTTAGGACTTGTGTGTAAATCTGATGATATTTTAGCTCAGATTTATACAGAAATACTAAGGGGTTCACAAACTTTTGAACACCTCTACATGTGTGCCCAGGACTCCAGTCCATCACGGGCCGGGTAAGGGTCAGCAGACTGGGGGTACAGGATGACCGAATGAGAAACTGAACTGATCTAAAGAGGTTTTAATGGAAGTCGTTTAGTCTTCCAGTCACACGGTTACCAGACAGGCTGGCCTGATGCCCAGCACGGTCTCCAGAGAAGAGTGTGTGTGTGTGTGCGTGTGTGTGCGTGTGCGTGTGCGTGTCAAAACCACTTACACACTAGAGTGGAAAGGTTAAGACACACGCCAGATGGAATACCCGCCCAAAAACAGCTGGACGCTCTCTCAGGGGACAAAGGACGGCGATACTGGAGAAAGCAAATGAAAGAAGTTTAACATTTTATTCTGTGAGGTAAAATAAAAAAGAGAGATGCTTATAAGCGTACATAAGCATTCTGTATAACTGAGCAACAACATGGACAAGAAAAAAAGCTGCATAAAACAAAAAAAGCAAGATAAAAATTGAACAAGGCAAAGGTAAGTGAAAACGGTAAAAAGCTAAATGTAAAACAAAAACCAGAATGATTAAAAAAAAAAAAAAAAAAAGGATTAAAAAGGTGCATTGGTCTAATACAGTAACCCACCACAGCAGTGACCTGGGTTCAACTCCTGGTGCAGACCTGAGGCTGTCTGAGGGAGAGGAGACCAGGCAGGAGATCATCCTCCAATGCAGCAACAGTGACCCCTAATCATCCCTACAGTGATAGGAGCTGGAGCCCCATGATCCTGACCAGAAATAGTGGGGTTAAATGTGGGGAAAAAATAAGTAAGAATTGTAAAACTAATAAAAGATAAATAAAATAATATATAACACTAAAAAGTAAGAAAAAAAGAAATACTGGGCATATAAAAGAAATAAAATGGAAAAGGATGATAGAAAAATAAAACTATGGAATTAAAAAGGAAGAAAATAAACCACATGAAAAGTAAACAAAAATATATAAAAGGAAAATGGCACAATTTAAAAAAGTATAGGAAAGTAAAGAAAAAAATAAGAGAAAAAACGAGGGAAAGACAAAAGACAAGGGAAAATAATTTTAATCAAATAAAACCAAGAATGGTAAGTGTGTAAGAAAAGTACAGGGAGGGATGAAATAAAATCAAATTAAATAAACAGAGTATAAAAGCAAGAGGAAATCGGAAATAAAGTTTAAAAAAAGAGACAGTGACACAGGGACACTTTAG
This sequence comes from Ancistrus triradiatus, assembly GCA_025084515.1. Taxonomy (NCBI): domain Eukaryota; kingdom Metazoa; phylum Chordata; class Actinopteri; order Siluriformes; family Loricariidae; genus Ancistrus; species Ancistrus triradiatus. Next base: position 1,030,112 of record JAJAGP010000040.1, on the reverse strand, counting down.
AGACTCCAGAGTAGCTGGAGAAAACCTCCGCACACGAGGAGAACATGCCAATCCCACCAAGTCTGGTCTGAGAAAATCCAGACTGACCTACGGGGGTGTGAGGTGACAGCACACAGAAAACATATTATATAAAAAATACACACACACACACACACACACACACACACACACACACACACACACACACACACACACACACAATAATCACCACATTGAACACAACAGTATCCAAACCGGCATGAGATGAAACATCTTTCTCTCAAAGGGAGTCTGAATGTGTGTCAGTGTGTGTAGTGAGCATGGGGTGTGTGTGTGTGTGTGTGTGTGTGTGTGTGTGTTGGCAGTTGTATAAAAGCAGCGGCTGTTGAAAAGCTCCTTTGTGATGCAAAATGAGAAACGGAAAAGAATCAAGCAGATCCTGCAGCAGCACCATTAAAGCGGCTCATAAGAGGCTGGCATGAGACAAAAGGCCTGGCAGGGGGTGGCGGGGGCGGCCGGTTCGCGCGTGGTTGGGTAGCGTTTGCTGTGACCCGGAGCAGTGAGGTGGAAACCGGTCACCTCCCTCCAAAACGGTGAGACCCCTCAGCGATCCCGAATGAAGGCTGAGGATTAAAGTCCGATCAGTTCAGGAGCTGTAACTTTATTATCAGTAACTCAGAGTCCGACTGCAGTCAGAGCCGGACACAAACCTAAACCGGAGGCATTTCCAATCAGCAGGGTTTACACTCACCCAACTCTAAGCTTTCATTTGTTTCCATAGGTTTTCAAATCTCCGCATTCTTTTGTCTGTTCCTGCAGAGGCTGAGTAAACATTTTATTTAGAAAATCAACCAAACATGTCATTTAACCAGACCGGCCAAAACGTTTGCATAATACTGCACATCCACAACAGCACTGCCCAACAGAGTCTTTTCTTTCTGTTCCCACAAACTAAAACTGTCTTACTTATAGGACGTTTTATGCTGGATTCAAATCTGTTTTAAACATTTTTCCTATCAGGCACAGTTAAGATTTCATTTAGTAACATTTTTTTCCACAAACAACCAGATCCACAAATCCGAAATCTTGAGAGGAACCAAGACTCAAATAGGGATCCGACCTGCTTGGGTAGCCTAGATGTTATATGTAAGAAATTGACTAAATTAAATCTTTTTTTTTTAAAGTTTAACATAAATAAACAAATAAACAAAAATATACAAAAGAATATATATTACCATATTTATTTATCTGTATAATAAAATAATCATTCTAATAAAACAAAGATAAGCGTTGCCGTTATTTAATCCAGTATAAACGCAGTCACTGATGTTTCTCCTCAGTCAGCAGGAGGAGGGGAGGGCGAGGCCGGGTCCTCTGATGTGGTCTGGTTAAGGAAACGTAACATTCCTGGATGAAGACGAGAAGCATGCTGGCAAACCCTGGGTCAGGGCGTTCATGTGGATGCCAGCTTGAGAAACAGACGCGTGAGAGGAAAGCAGGTCACCCAGACGTCGTGCTGCAGCAGATCCAGAAGCTGATGGCGTGATGGCTCACTTTCCCCAGAAATGGAATGAAACGGAAAGAACGTGAACTTCACGTGGCCACATTCCTCTGGAATGACTCATCGGCGTTCCACACGACCTGTGGGAATTCTGCAGAACGGCTGCGCTTGTGTCGGGCCGAGTGGGAGGCGCTGGAATGAGGAAGACTTCCTGATGCCCCGAGGCACCGAGACGCGCTAACGAAGCGGTTTCGGGTGAGTCCGGGATGGGCGTGTTGGGTTCGTCCTAATTAGAGCAGCTCTGGCAAGAAAGACTGGTCAAGCGACATGAGGATGAAGAACGGAGGAGGCACGACGGGTGGAGGCGGCGACCCTCGCAGACTGGCATGCAGACTTGGGGCACGAGGGCTGGGGTTATGGAATCATCCAAATTCCATTCCAAAAATACGTGCCATTTTTCATTCGGAAATCAGAATAGCACTCATTCCAGAAATCACAGAACGCGGTCCAAATCCTCCCCAGTGGCCTCGATGATATCAGGATGTTTTCAGACGTAGGTTTGCCCTGTGTTTTGGCCTTTTGTCCACAGGCAAGCTGAAACCGACCTTCAGCAAAACCCTTTCCAGGGTGAAGATAGCTTGCCGTTTAACAGCAGAATGTGTTGCTACAAAGTGGAAGGTCTAAACAGTGGTTCCCAAACTTTTTTCTTTGGAGCCCCCCTACAAGCATCTAAAAATACCCCATGATGGTGGGGAACCATGGGTCTAGGCCTTGCCTAATACAACACATTGCCTAAACATCACAACCCGATTCTCAAAATATTGCGACTTTATTCTGGAAAGACTATTTAAAAATATTAGGCCTCTATTCTCAAAATACAGTGGTGTGAAAAAGTATTTTTTTGCATGTTTATCACACAAGTGTGTCGGAACATCCAACCAATTTAAATATTAGTTAAACACAACACAAGTAAACTCAAAATGCAGTTTTTAAATGGTGTTTATGTTTAAGGGAGAAAAAATTCCAAACCTACATGACCCTGTGTGAATAAGTGATTGCCCCCCCTGTTAAAACATAACTATGGTTTATCACACCTGAGTTCAGTCTCTAGCCACACCCAGGCCTGATTATTGTCACACCTGTTCTCCATCAGGACATCACTTACATAGGACGTGCCTGACAAAGTGAAGTACCCCAAAAGCTCCTTAAAAGCTACACATCATTCAGGAACAATTGAGAAAGAAAGTAATTGAGATCTATCAGTCTGGAAAGGGTTATAAAGCCATTTCTAAAGCTTTTGGACTCCAGCGAACCAGATTGGGAAAACATTCTGTGGACTGACGAGACAAAAGTTGAACTCCCTGGAAGGTGTGTGTCCCATCACATCTGGTGTAAAGAACATTATAGCAGCAGTAACATACGGGGGTGGTAGTGTGATGGTCTGGGGCTGTTTTGCTGCTTCAGGACCTGGAAGACTTGCTGTGATAAATGGAACTATGAATTCTGCTGTCTACCAAATAATCCTGAAGGAGAATGTTGGTGACCTCAAGCTGAAACGAACTTGGGTTCTGCAGCAGGACAATGATCCAAAACACACCAGCAAGTCCAGCTCTGAATGGCTGAAGAAAAACAAAATGAAGACTTTGGAGTGGCCGAGTCAAAGTGACCTGAATCCTATTGAGATGCTGTGGCATGACCTTACAAAGGCCGTTCATGCTGGAAAACCCTCTAATGTCCCCGAATTACAACAATTCTGTAAAGATGAGTGGCAAACATTCCTCAAGTTATCACAAACACTTGGCTGCAGTTGTTGCTGCTAAGGGCGGCCCAACTAGTTGTTCGGTTTAGGGGGCAATCACTTTTTCACACCTCTGTATTACAACTTTATCATCAAAATACTATGATAACATTATTATTCTCGAAATACTACGCCTTTATTCTGTTTATTCTTCTATTATGGTCTCGCGCTCAGCTACAGCGCCCTCTTCACACCACGAGCACTCGGGTGGCACGGGCTGCTGAACGGCCCGGTGAGCAGTGCTGCAGGCTGGCAGAATTACTCTCTCAGAGCCCAAAGATCGATAAACATTAATTAAACCTGTGATTAACCGAAATGAAAAGAGTAACAGGTTCAAATAACTTAAGGTGACGATCTCGTTTGTTTCCTTACAGTCTGATGAGCAGCATCAGCGAGTCATCAGGTTTGAGATGGAAACTGTTCCTCGTGATGGTAATACCCACATACAGGGCAGCAGCGGCCTGTGACCGACCAAAAGAAAGTCAAAACACAGGGCTGGTGGGATGAGGGAGGAGAGGTCATGCACAAAACAAAAGCAGATGGAATGTGAACGTCATACATCTGGAAAAAAAATAAATCAGTAACAAGGTATTATTAGGAAGTCGCTTATAAGAACTTGAGGACCTACCAACAGAGGCCTGGCTGCTGAGTACGGTGCGGCCTAGTTGCAGACCGATCACCCGCAAAGGTGCCAACAACGGGCACACGAGTGTCAGAACTGGACCTTAGAGCAATGGAAGTCGTCCTGTTTCTTTTGGATAGTTGGTTAGGCACTTATTTTTGGGGCTGTACCTTCTCTTGACACGGTTTGTCCATGTTTGACTTTTAAGATTTGCTTGAAAACCCCCAAACAGGGTCTAGGAACTATGTCTTAGACGAAAGGTTTTTGCACCCCTGGGGACCTTCTATTCAACAACACTATTTTGGGTGTGCTGGGATTCAGTTTAGTGGTACTTGAGAACCCCTGAAAAGGGTCTAGAAGCACCCATGTCTTAAAGGAAAGTTTTTTGCACCTATGGGGACCTTCTGTTCTTTAAAAAACAACAAACAAACAAACAAAAAAAAGCTACTTACTTACTATTTCAGGGGTGCAGGAGAATCCCTAAACAGGGTCTAGAAACACCCATGTCTTGCACCCCTGGGGTCAGGAAACAAACCTGAACGACATTTCTGCAAATATGAAGCCAAGACACAGAGGATCTGGAAAACATTTGCACACCCTTAATCTGTTTTGAACTTTTTGCTCTTTTTGTTCTTCTCACACACACACCTGCAGAACCTCAGCTCTGTTTTGCAGTCCCGTGTTCTCTGTGAAACATCAGTGTTATCTTATCAGCGCCGCGTTTGGTTTGTACAGATAGAGCACAATAAGGCAGTGTATCCATATCTCACACACACATCACCGGTTCACCAGAAGCCCTTTTAAACTCTGCCAAGCATTTCAGCCTTAAAGCAGCTTCCTGACGCCGTTCCCACGGACACGGAGTTATTTTTATAACACTTCTCGGCTAGTGCTGTGCATAATTATCTGTGCAGGGTTATCTCACATGATTAACGATTACAGAGTGAAGGTAGAGGAAGTGACCTATCGACTCTTAATCGAGGCTGAAGAGCAGTGCCTTTAACAATCTGCTCTGTGAGGAACAAAGCAAGAGGCCACAAACGATTCCAAGTTTAGATATGGAGGGAGGACTGAAACGCAGCAGCTTTTACAATCATCAGTCTTCAAGGAGTAAAGATGGTCCAAGATGTAGATTCACTCTTACCAGCCTGCTGCAGGTTTACAATTTTCTTCCTGGTGTCCTTCCACAGCTCTTTGGTCTTGGCCATGGTTGAGTTTGGAGTCTGACTGTTTGAGGCTGTGGACAGGTGTCTTTTATACAGATAACGAGGCCAAACAGGTGCCATTAGTACAGGTAATGAGTGGAGGACAGAAGAGCTTCTTAAAGAAGAAGTTACAGGTCTGTGAGAGCTGGAAATCTTGCTTGTTTGTTGGTGACCAAATACTTATTTTCCACCATGATTTACAATTAAATTCTTTAAAAATCCTACAATGTGAATTTTTTTTTCTCATTTTGTCTCTCATAGTTGAAGTGTAGCTATGATGCAAATTACAGACCTCTCTCATTGTTCTAAGTAGGAGAACTTGCACAATCAGTGACTGACTAAATACTTTTTTGCCCCGCTGTATGTAATAAAATGATTGAAATGTTTAAAAACATGTTCCTCATATAAAGGCTGGAAGGGATTTCCATATTTCTCCCTCTACAGAGCATAATATCATTAAACCATTCAAGGAATCTGGAGGAATTTCCTAAAAAGCCTAAACTGAAGAGGGGTGATCTCCGCTCCCTCAGACGGCACTGCATCAAGAACTATCATTCATCAATAGCTGATAGAGCCACATTGATGAGGGATTCCTTTATCAAGCCTTTACCAAGCTCTACAATACAGAGTTACATTCACAGATACCACTTAAAACGTTACTGTGCTAAAAGAAGCCTTATGTTATAACCATGTCCAGAAGGGGCGTCGGCTTCTCTGGGCTCGGAGGCATCTGGGATGGACCATCATACAGTGGGAACGGGGATTGCGCCAAGTCCAAAATCTAAAAGAAAAATGTAATTTCCATATTGTCCCAGCTTTTTCTGATTTGCAGTGGTTGGATTTCTATCTCATGGACAGGATAGATTAGTGGTCTTTGGACTACCCATCAGAAGGCCTTTGGTTCAAAGGGTCTAAAGCTTAGAACACATTACTATCAGCTCCTGTTTAGCAAAGAAAGAGACGAACAAAAGGCGTGAACCGTTTCAGACGTTTTTATTACTAAAATGCAAAGGCAGGGTCGTGTGTTCACAGGACTTACAGCTATCGATTCTTGTGAGTAAAATACAAAGGTTAAAAATAAAAAAAATCACAGTGGTCCTGCTTGCTATGAACTTCATTCGAACATCTGCATGTACATGAGCACACAAAACCGACATTCACACTCCTTCCAACCTGCTACACAAAGTGACTAGTGTAATTGGCAACGCATAGGATTGTTTCTCTTTCTTTAATGTAAAATGATCACGGGAGGATTTAGCACAGGTATAAGTGGTCCAGAGACGGGGCCAAAGATTAAGATTTATGTTCCAGTACCAAGCAGGTCCCCCCAAAGTCCATGTTCAATATGACAAAGCGTGCATGAAATTTATCTCCATTTTGACCTGATCTTGGTCTTTCTGACCTTCCCATAAAAACCCGTAGATCTTTACAGGTTCAGAGACGTCTGGTACGTTTAAAAATGGTTTGATCTGACGGGTGTGACAGGATGTCAGGTGGACCGGCCTGGTAGGAACAGGTGAGACCGATCGATACAGGGACTCAGTGCTGCGTTCAGAAAGACGTTCAAACGTTGAACTTTATTTCAAGCTTAAAAAAAATCCTGCCGGGGCTCATCACCAGCCAAAACCTCTTGGAAGCAGTTTTCCTGTGATAAGCTCTCACAGTATGGGATATATATATATACTTATTTATTTGTGAGAAGCTTGGGCAGAAAAACAAGAGCTGCTTGCTATGGTCCTTTAAGCAATTCTTGAAAACTTAAGAAGTGTTCAAATATTAGCTTAAGAAAATCCTAATTACTTCCTTAATTAATTCCATCTAAAACAGACTAAAGCCACAGCTTTGCCGTATCCCTTCCGTATGATTCACTCGAAAGGCTTTTAAAAGGTTTATCTGAAAGCATGTAGGCCTTGTATTTAATAACTAAACTGTTAAAAGACTTACATTTCCAGGCTCACTCTGTCAACTCTCACAGCTTAAAGACCTTTTCACACCAAGTCCGATTTTTACGGATGAAAAAAAACTCACGTCAAGTTTTGAAAAAGAACGCTGCCAGACTGCGTAACATTTTTAATGTTACCTGTTCTAATTTCTGCCTTAAAATCAGGCTGACCAATCAGAGCTCGGTCGCCGGGCAGAACAGCTCATCAAGAGCTTATAGGACGAGCAACAGGCTGTCTCTGAAAACATGGAGATTAAAGAAAAGATCTGGTGGAATAGAACTGAAAGGCTGGAGAATGATGGAGATAAAGCTCACAGGGACTGGATGGAACCGTCTGATTATTTATCTAAGCATGGTCATGAACAGAAAAACCAAATTAGAGCTTCCTGCACGAATTAAACTCCTGTTTTTGTGTTTTTTTTAAGATGATGACGTGAAAAACACACGGAGAAATCTCCAACACGTTACAAGAAGAAATTAAAGAAAGCAGAAGCAGGGAGTTTTGAGTGTTTAGGAAAAAAAAAAAAAAAAAAAAAAAAAAAAAAAAAAAAAAAAAAAAGGAAGTAGCACTCGGTGTGAAGGTCCCACTGAAAACGCCTTGAGCATGACATTTAACAGTATGATGTTTTCAAGAACAGCACTTGTTCGTAAGTATGTAAATAAAGAAAATAGCACATTTAAAATGACTTTTTCTTAAGAAACGTTTGTGATGCCGGTTCCAGATGTTTAAAGCTGGATTGTGAAGCTTTGGATAAGATGAGCTCGACGAAAGCGTCTTTGTGAACGCAGCCTTGGGAGCAACACAACACAACACAACACAACACACAACAGACTTTGGTTCCTTGTTAAGGGACGTCCGTGATGAGGCTTCGCTTACAGGTCACACGGAGAAGTTTGATTCCAGAGCTCACTTTCTGAGTAAGACATGGAACAGCTTTATATAGAAGACGGTTTAAAAACCAGCTACATCTGTTCTATTTACAATATATACAAACACACACACACAACGATCCCGGCTTCGTACAGAGCAACTGTGTAAGAGCCATAACACACACACGGCTTACGATGGAGTGTGATGAGATGCTAACCCAAGCCTGAGATGCACAGCACGTACGGAAGCGTTAAGAAAGGACGACAGCGCGTTAACATACAGACACTCCTCCATGCTGATCGCGTTCTTAAAAACACACTCGGTTTTCAATCACAGCCGGTGCTGTAGAACCGATACCCATATTTACACTTGGAAACACTAATTACAGGTCATGAAGCTACATTTTAATTACGCAGGACGAATGACTCACAGGCTACGGAGTTCTTACATCACACGTCTGTATTCCTCAATAAAAATCAAGATTGTAACTGGAGCCTGATCCGACTGAAGCGCTTACAGTGCAACGTTCTGATAAAAATAAATTACAATATTAGAATAGAAGATAAACATCTTGTGCTCACTGACCCTTTCGTTGCTAGACCTAGTCATGCGTCTCGAGTACCAGGCTTTAAAGCGGCAGAATTAAAATTTGTGGCCGAAACAGAACAAATGAAACATGAAGCCTGAATATGGTTTTTCAAGATCCAGATACAAGACTCATGAAAAGGCCGAGTGGGCTGGTTTATTCCCCTCATGTCTCAGAATGTACCCAAGTAACCTAAATAAGCTCCGACCGGTGGTTTTACGAGTCTGGACGCCCATAATGTGCGTTAGAAAACATCGTACACTTGTGGCTACGCTAAAAATCCGTCTGTAAGGAGGAGTAAGTCGTACCTTCATAAAGACAGCCAGCTATAAGGAGTGCATGAATGCGATACTCTAAGCCTAGAAAGAACACGTGTTTAACTACAATACATCTCAACAACGTACCGCCTCGTTTGCTTTGTTTTGCTTTGCTTTTAGATCACCTGCTCCCTCCCTCCTGCTGATCTGAGCAGTTACTCATTCCCAAACTCTCCCCTGTGGAAACCACACTGATGCATGCGTGGTCCAGGGTTCAAGCTGCGAGCTGGGCCCCTTCTAGGGGTGCAGGGAAGCTTCTGGGGAGATTTAGGAGAGATTTTACACTACTACAGTAACCCAGCACGAGAAGAGCTGTAGGGCCACACAGGCGGGGGCAGGTGAGGGCCTAAAACAGGTCCACCAGTAACTAGGACGCCCCGCTAAATATCTCTAGGTGCTTCTTTCACCACTGTCAGAGAAAGTGCCCCCTCTCTCGGGAATGGGAGGGGCTTTGAGGCACTTTTTCAGCGTGTAGGAACCCCGAGGTAAGTGTGCAGCGACTGGTTCAGATGAAAGCGCCAATCAGCTTTTTAAAATACACTTGCTTTCTTTTCCTCTATACTACAGCCGTACTAAGTAAGGGTGCAACGATGCATCGTGGCAGGATGTTCATCATGGAGATCTGTCTGTTACGCCATCTGGTGCAATCGCAGTTTTTGAACACCAGAGGGCGAATGTCACGCTCTCCATGCGCCAACTATTATAAAACTTACTAATTAAGTTTTCATCCTAATTAATTTCATCCTTACACATATCATGTAAGTCATCCAAGCAGGTCGGGTTTCTTTGAGGCTTGGGCCTCCCAACGCTTCTTCCTTACAACGTGTAGGGATTTTCCTTGCCACTGTCGCCCTAGGGTGGCTCAGTTTGGGATCGGCCCTACATTAGAAGTAACCTAAAATTCCAACGCTGCTTTGAGACAATGCTCCATTTAAAAAAGCGCTATAGAAATGCATCTGACTTGTCATGTCTTGACTTCTTAAAACTCCTAAATTATTTAAACTGAAGACGTTTTGTTTTCAGAAATAAAATAGGAACGTTTTCACAAGACAATCTATAGTTAAAGCTGTTTCGAGACAAAGCCCTACCCTAAATCGGACTTACTACATAACACTGCTAAATCATTTCAATTGCAGGGGACTAAACATTTTTTGTTTAGATTTTCATACTAGGACAGTGCATGTCGTTTTGTCTTCAGGAATTAAAAAACGTTTTCACCCGGTCATTTAAGACACGATGAAGCTACAGAATGCTTTGTTTATAAGTAAACAAAAACAGTTTCTAGTCATTTCTTTTCATTTCAGTTGACTGAAGGGTTTAAAAACTTTTGTGACTTTGTATCGTGAATGGAATCGAAGCCTGAGCACAGCGTATCGTTACAGCCCTAGTACGACCAGCTCTTCACACTAAATCGTTGCTGGTGTCACTTTTTCGTCCCGGTGCGAACGCAGACCAAAAAAACTTTAGCACTAACGTAATTCTCAGGGGAGCTCTGCAGGGGGTAGTTCCTCCCAAATTATGACCAGGCTGATTAAACAGCTTCCGAAAAACAAAGCAAAGACGACACGGCCTGCATTTTTCAGGCAACACGAGGAAACACCGAGCCAAAAATGGCGGCGCATTAAGATCAGCGTTAATGTAGTTGAGCCGTGGATAAATAAAATAAATACGAGTCAGCATCTCGGATCAGTCCTTCATGAGACCCGGTACAGGTTTAATACCTCCTCTTTGTTTTAGCTTGGAATGTGAGTAAAAACCGCTCGTACGTAACGACGCGAGGAAGAGGAGAAGATACAAAAGGGCTCCTGGTGCTCCAGGGTCTCGGCGCTCTGAGGGATCGCGCTTCAGCGGCACGCTTCCTCTAATCAGACGTACAGCAGAAGGTTCAGTAGTAACTCCTGTCCCACAGCGAGGTCGGGGCTCAAAAGCTCAAACACCGGTCAGCGGATTGTCAGCGACGTCCCACGGTTTCCAAATATACATGGCGCACCCCATTCCGCGTTCCTTCAGTTAAGATTCAAAAGTTTTAAGACGTCATTTAAAAACTAGTCCTTAAAAAATTTAACACTTCTTTCTCCCCCCACCAGGGGAAAACCTCCTGCAAACCTCCTTGGCGTTTCAGAAGAAGATCACGTCCTCTTTCTCCTTTTCGTCGGAGGTGGCGTATGGCGGCGTGCCGCTCTGGTTCTGTGCTCTCAGAGGCTCTGCGGGGAACCTGTCCGCCATGTTCGAGGGATCTGCACAAAAAACGCACACTCATCACAAATAGATCACGAATAATAACCTCAGGGTGCATTTCCCTTTTTCAGACCGTTCTCTGCAAACCCTAGAGATGGCGCTGTGTGAGAAAATCCCAGTAGATCAGCCTTTTCTACTGGTGCCACGTTCAAAGTCACCTTCATGCGCCGAGCCATCGGCTGATTAGACACTGGCATTAAGGATCAGACAGACAGGCGCACCCGTCTCAGTGAACTCACCTGTGATGGGAGGCTGAGGTGCGGGGGGCTGCTGGTGAGGGCTGATGGAGCGCCGGGCCTTTAGCGAACTTTCGGAGAGCTTCAGAGAGAGCATCTGCTTCGCATCTACAGAGGCTGCAACGACAAACCCCTCTCAGTGACTCTGGTAGTTCATTCTTCCACCAGTCAGTTCCATGCTGCAATCTGATTGGCTGAGAGACGTTCTAGGGGCGCCGACCCTGACCGAAGCTCTGAGTATTCCTCCAGCACGTACACGTAACCATAGCAACGCCGCCAGCCATAACAAATCAGCAACGTTATAATGAGGTGACCCCCCTCCCTCCCGATATTCTCCTTAGCCTGTCTTCTTTCCTTTCTTTCCTTCTTTAGCATTCAGGGATTTCTTTTTTCTTTCTTTCTTTCTCAATATTCTTTTTAGCTATTGTTTGTTTCTTTCACTCCATTTTTTTTTTACTATTTTCCTTTCTTTCTATTTTCTTTTATTTCTTTGTTAATTTAGCATTCACAACTTTTTTTCTATCTTTGTCAGTATACTTTTTAGCATTTCTTTGTTTCCTTCATTGCTTCTTTTCCTTTTCTCTTTCTTTCTACTTGTATTTCTTTTTCTAACCGTCCATTTCTATTCCATTTCCACTCTTTTCTTTCCATTTATTTCTTTTTTTTCTTTAGCATTCATGGCTTTCTTTTTTCTTTCCTTCTTTCTCAATATTCTTTTTAGATATTGTTTGTTTCTTTCATTCTTTTTTTCTTTCCATTTTCCTTTCTATTTTCTTTTCTTTCTTTCTCAGTATTCTTTTTAGCTTTTCTTTGTTTCTTTTCCTTTTTTCTATTTTCTTTTCTCGTCTTTCCATTTCTTTCTTTAGCATTCAAGGCTTTGTTTTTCCTTTCTTTCTCAGTATTCTTTTTAGCTTTTCTTTCTGTTTCTTTTTCTCTGTCTTTCTTTCTATTTTCTTTAGAATTCATGGATTTCTTTTAATCTTTTCTGTCTTTGTTTCTTTTTTTCTCCATTTTCCTTTCTTTATATTTCTTTTATTTGTTTCTTTAGCATTCATGGCTTTTTTTTCTTGCTTACCATTTTCCTTTCTTTCTTTCTCAGTATTTTCTTTAGCTTTTGTTTCTTTTTCTTTCTTTCATTCCTTTATTTCTTTTCATCTTTATTTATTGCTATTTTTCTTTCTTTAGCATTCATGGCTTTCTTTCTTTCTTGGTATTCTTTTTAGCTTTTCTTTGTTTTTGTTTGTTTCTTTCATTTTTCTTTCTTTCGCTTCATCTAATTCAGAATCACTAAATGAGGGATGTAAATGATAACGCTGATCCTGTGCTTTGGTTCTAACACCGGGATCTCACTCTGATTGGCTTCTGCTGGTAGAACAGTGGATCTTAGTACCAGCCTGCCTAATAAATCAGTCCCATTTTATTTACTGAATGGAAATAAACTTTCTTTATTAATGAATTAAAGCTAATCAATCGATATATTTGTGTTTATTTCCTGTATCATAAACAGTTGGACTGAAGCCCATAGTCCGATGTTGACGTTTTAGCAGCGGGGGAACAACAGAATGGAACCATTTTACCTCAAACAATGTTACCAAATCGCTTTTCTGTCCTCTCTACCTTAAAATCGAACAATAGCGGGCGATAACAGAACTGTGGTCAGATAGCAATACAACATTTAAAGGGGCTTTCTGAAGCATTGAATCTTTTTAATCAATTTCACTTTAGTGACCTCTGCTGGCCAGATTTCGCAACTGCCTCAGGAAAACTCTACACAAAACGATTTCAGCATTACAAAAGGCAAATATCGGGGCCATATAATACTATTAATTAAAGTAAGGGGTAAAGTCTGCGGATGAGCAGTGTGTTCATGCGTTACCTGAACTGTCGGTCCGTTGCGAGGCTTTGCTCTTGCCGCTCTTGTCTTTGCTCTTCTGCAGGGCCAGCTTGGTGGGGATCTGCTGCTGGACCCCTCCCTGTTTGTGCAGCTGGTTGGTGGTGCTCACCAGGTGGATGGGCACCTCGGTTTTGATCGTCATGGCCGCGCCACTCTCTCGTCGCGGCGGCACCTCGGGCCTCTCCGCATAATCGGAAGGAGACACGGAGAGGCCGGGGCGGACCTGGGAGCGGGGCTGAAGGACGGTATCGCCTCCGGAGTTGGACAGGATTTCACCGTTGAAGCTGGAGGAGGGGGGAAGCTGCAGAGGAACGGGGTTTGGTGTGAATAAAGGGAAACAACTTGGTGCTTAGATTCTGTTAAATATGAGACCCAAGACACAAGCAAATGAGCAACGCAAGACTAGCAGACCCATTTGTACCACTGGTGGCGCCGGTGAGGCCTACTTCCTCAGTGGGTCACATCCATTTTTTTAATCAACGATAATGCATGTAGATCAATCATTTTTTTCCACTTTTTACTTTAGTCCTCCACATTAGGCATGAATAAAAATTGTGTTAAAGGGAAGCACGAGACCAGAAAAGTTTATTTTTTTTGGCAAGGCATGGTGACGAAAATGATCTGACTTTACTTATTTGAAAAATAGCTTGAATTTATAACCAAGGTAGACTGAGGGAACAGTTTATAAGCCGGTCTTACTGGAAAAAAGCAACAACAATAAACAAAAAACACGACTGCTTAAACATTATACATTTGTAATTATGAAAATGTACTTTCATTTTTAAATCATTTGTGAATACATATGAAAAAAAATATTGCAATATATTGAAGAAGGCTTAGAAATAAAATCAGGTGATAAATATACCTGAGAAACGAACAGCTAAAACTAAGGTGGACCTGGCAACCGTGGCTTTTTCCTGTTAGAAAGCTGGATGTCGAGTAACTGGTGCACATGCACTGAGAAATCCGATTACTGGAGTAAAATCCAGCTCTTTTTACTGGATTTCTTATTTCTTGCTGCTTACATGACCACTTAAATAATGAGATAATTATGATCAGATGATTAAGTGTGTATAAACGCACTCAGTGTTACTGGCTGTGCGCTCTCGTGCTATCAGGCATATTCTTTGGAGTGCTTTCTTTTTAGGTAGGACGACAGGTTTCCACCAGACATCCAGATCTTGCTGTTTGCACCACATCCGTTGTGTAAATACAAACCACTTCCACAGAACTGCTGGATTTTAATGCTCGGCCAAACAAACGTATTCCAAGCAGCCGCCCGCTCCGGGCTAACATTGGTATAAAAAGTGTGTGTGTTGGGAGGAAAGTGAGCAGGAGCAATGTCTGGTTGTTAGAACATGTCAGCGGATGCCAGGTCAATTTTAGGATGAAGGAATAAAGCGTTTCATGTGATCTTAGTCAGACTGTAGAGACTTTTTAACAGCTTACGATCCAAAATCATCGGATCGCCCAGTCTGATGTGCAAAACAGACATTTAGCATGTAAGAACGAGCACATATTGCACGTTGTCCAAATTTCTAAAACTACAGACGAATGTTTAGTGCTATCACAGCCCAGATCGACTTCGGTGTGATCTTCTCCTGGACTGAAGCGCGTCTGGCGTGCAGTCAGCATCAGGACCTCGAAATCGTCTGATCAGGCCATAACAACAGAAAACCCGACTCGAACCGGAGGATCTCCGTGAGGGAATTACAGCAGGAATTTCGCCCGACTTTCCCTTTGAACGCGGAGGCTGCTTGCTTAGGCTTAGCTCGGATGAAACCCAGTTTGTGTTGGGAAAGGAATCCGGGCTTTACAAGCACAAAAAGCTTTACAAGATCACACCAAATGAACAACATGTGTTCCGCTTCCTGCCGAGCGGGAAAACTTGCGAGGAGCAGCGACACACGAGCCGAGATCAGAGCGAGCTGTAAACCGATCAAACACAGCTTGGGAGTCTGAGCTCATCGGTTGTGTGTGTGTGTGTGTGTGTGTGTGACGGATGACGGCTGCAGGGAGTCACACACTCGCCCAGTCATTCACACCTGTTCAGAGTAAACACTCCACTCACTGGCATGATTAGTGAGAAGTGTCCGGTACAGACACGAAGCACGAAAGAACCAAACCTGTGTCAGAGGAGCTGTGCACCACCCTGTTAAATCCCTAATACGCCAAACTTTCATATGAAATGATCTAATTTCATTTTCTCGAGTATACACTGCGATACTGAGTCTCCTCAAAGTGTTCGATAGCCATTTCCCTGCCTTTAATTCCCAGGTTGCCAGGTCCAGCGAGAAAAACCTAAAGCTAAAGTCAATGGGAAAAGGGGTCTGTATAATACGCAGACCTGGCAACCGTGGTGGAACGTTCATGCGCACATCACAAACACCGAGATTCCTTCTTCCTTATGCCAGATTGCAACACTTCTTTGGTGCCCGGCTGCCAGATGTATCGCCAATTGAGCATTTAAGGGGCCAGCTTGGACACCAACTTCAGCAAACCATGAATGTGCAGGATCTACAGACCCAGCTTTGGGCAAATGTATCAGAGGCATGGCTAGCAGTTAATCTCTCACCAAGAGGTACACTAACCAAAAGTAGCCCAAGAGCCTTTTTATAGGGCAGCGCTACACTTTTACACCATCTTGTGGAAAGACCCAGTGTCTAATCAGACCCCACCTGTAATCATTTACACATGCGCCCGAGACAGGACTGCATGCCGGGTTTTACAGCGACACATTTCTATCCTTGTACTTTATTTTTTTTGGCAACGAGTGCCTTATAAAGTCATTGTTCCTCACCCTCTGTTCGTTATCTGAATTCCAGTCTAGCAGGAACTTTACTTATTTCAGAAACGTATCTTTTTTCTCTTTAGTTTCTTCCTTATTCCTTCTTCCTTTTGCTTCTCAGGAAGTTTTGTTCATTTGAGCTGTAGGCTCTGTTTGTTAGGGACTGTGGTGCCAACGGGTATGGTACTGGATGCTGGTCAGAAGGTCCAGAGGTTCAAATCCCACCTCTTGTTACGGTTTGAATCCTGGTCCTCAGTAACTGAGCGCATTTAATTAATGCAATTAATAATCCTATAACTGCAGAAAATCAGATTTTGTCAGTAATACAATAACCAAAAAAAGAGATGCGACGTAAATTTCATAATTTATTAATAAAAAAAAAAAATCTTTATTTCCTCGAGCATATACTGATGTGTTGAGTCTCCCCAAAAGTCCCATTCCGCAGGTGCTGCATTTAATTAAAGGGTTGCCAGATCCTGCTATAGACTTGAGCACGAGTTAAATTAAAAAATCCTGAGAAGGCGCAAGAGGAGGACCTGGCAACCATGTTTAATTCTGCTGTCTGCTTCCGAGAGAGCTGTGTGCATGCGCAGACTTAAAACAGGGTATGTGAATACGTTTTAAGAAAATGAATTACTGAGATAAAATCCAGGTCTTTATCTGATTTCTCATGGCTTTTTCACACAGAGTTTTTTTTTGCATTAAAAAACAAAACAAAAACGGATGCGATTTTTAACATAGTGGGACCCTCACACCAAGTGTGCTACGTTTTTTGTCTAAACACTGAAAACTTCCTGCTTTCTCCAATTTCCCTTCTCTTAATGTGTCACGGAGATTCTGCCAGGTAATTCACATCGTCAACTTAAAAAAACAAAGATGCGAGCAAAGATTAGCGCAGGAAGCTCTAGTTTGTCTTTTCTTTAATATCCATGTTTTTAGAGGCAGCCTGTTGCTCGTCCTATAAGCTCCTGATGAGCTGTTCTGCCCGACGACCGAGCTCTGATTGGTCAGCCTGATCTGTACGCAGAAATTAGAACAGGCTCCGATTAAACATGTTACGCAGCATCGTGGGTCCGTCAGTTTCGGACTCGGTGTGCAGGACGGTGCTAATAGACGCGTGTTCTGTTTCAAAACCTGATGTGCATTTTGTTTGTCCATAAAAATTGGACTCTGTGAAAAGGCAGCTGGTTCTTACTGCCGAAGCAAAGGAGCCGATTTACCGATGACTTTTTACATTTAACGACGTAGCAAACCCTACCAGGATTTTATTTTATTCCACATGACAGAAATCACGCAGCTCTCCAAACTTTATATCCAAACGGTTTGACTAAAGTTCCAAAGCGATGCCACATCAAGCAAACAGTTACAGTTGTGAGATAACCAACACAACGGAGCCTCTTTCTCTGAGAACCGGCAGATGTTTCCAGCTGTTCCATTTCCCTAAGATGAGTCAACGGGGAAACGACCAAAAACCACCTTAGAGGAGTCGGGGAGCGACGCTTCAAAAGCATAACCCCCTCCTGGCCCGAGGGGGAGGCTGCATTTACAGAGCACAGCAATCTTCCCCGAACTCTCCCATCCGTCCTCAGACAGGCGCTCCATTGTTTCCTCTCTCTCAATGTGCTGTTGTGTAAGCCCTCCAGAGGGAAATCAGAAGGGTCAGAGACAAAGAAAAAAGACGTTTGACTTGACATCACCCAAGCAATCAAAGCTGGCCGCGCTCCAGCGACGAGACGCTCCTGGCAGGTAAATTACACGCTTCGAAGAACCCAAGCTCGCAATTTCAAGCTTCTGCAAACGTTTATTTCGAAGCCTCCGGCCACAGAACTGGGAGACTCGCCTAGAAAAGGTGCCTGTTAAACCCCAGGTGATAAATACTTGCTCTGGAGGTTCCCCCCCCCCTTCCGTCAGAAACCAAGACTCGACACGGACTTAACACATTCCTCGGAAACACCATAATGCCGTTTATGAGAGAATGGAATCGTGTCAAAAAAAAATCTTGGAACTCAAAACCTCCTGACTGGATGGTAATGATATAGAATTACGACTAAGAGGGGAAAACTACGTAAACACCGCCTGCGATGGGATTCCTAAAACTGGGAGAACAAAAGAAAGATTCACGAGGAAAAAGCGGACAGAGAACGAACGACATGAAAGCAGCCAGCGATGTGACATTTGACTTTGAGCTCATTTTCCAGACATCTGCTTCATTTCAGTTTTCTTACATGGACATGCAATGAACTGTGAAACAAGCGCCACTCACACTGGTTCCTTAGTACAAACTAGGGGTAGTTTGTCCAGGTGGTCAAACTACATTATTAAAAGTATTGGGACACTAACAGTTTAGTCCTACAGAGGAGTCCCTTTCTAAAACCATAGGCATTAATATGGAGTCGGCCCCTTTGCAGCTCTAACAGCTTTTGGAAAGGTGCCTAGGTGATGGATTTTGTACACCTGTGGCAACGGGACTGAATGAAACACCTGAATTCTGTGATTTGATCTGATTGGCTCTCCTGCCCATTAACTCCGTGTGTTACTCATAAGAGGGAAGTGGAGGGTATTTCTAAAAGTCGTTCACAACTAGGGTGGGCAACCACAATGGTGACCCCAAAAATCCCAGACCGGAGCATCTTATTTCGCTTCTCTGTACTTATTTTTGATACACTAAAGGAAAAAAACCTTACGATCGTTCGAGACAAGTAGCAAACAGCCTAGGACGAGTTTCTATTTGAGAACCATGGAGAGTAGAAACAAGCGGAGTAAGAAGTCACCAGAGTGAAATACGCTCATTTCTCACAGTTTCTGCTCCCTTCTCACCCTGTTCTCCTCCATCCATCGGCACTCACTAGTAGGGGTGTAACGGTGCTCTCTGCTCATGATTCGATTTTTATAAATGAGGCCCCAGGCCTCTTTCTCGTGGGAGAAGGGTCTTGGTAAGAGAGGTGACCGAGAAAGAAAAGGGCCTTGTGGTTGAGCTATAAAGACCCTGTGTGCAGACAGAGAAACTTCCAGAAGCTCAACCAATCTGGGCAATATGATAAAACGTCCAGGCAGAAGCCTCTCCTCAGTAAAAGACACATGAAAGCTCGTCTGGAGTTTTAAAAAAAGACTCTCAGACTAAGAAACAAGATTCTGTGGTCTGATGAAGCCAAGATTGACCTCACTTAAAAAAGGTGTCACGTCAGGATTAAACCAGGCACTGCTCATGACCTGCACAATCCCATCCCTACACTGAAGCATGGTGGACCTCAGGACCTCAGACTGGCCCGATTCACAGAGCCTAGACGACACAGGACTGGCTTAGGGAGAAGTGTCTTTAAGTCACCAAATTATTTATGGAAATTACCGTTGCTCCTTTATCATCGGCCTTTGTTTCCTAAACATGCTCCGGCAGCCATGCTTTCATGCTCTTCCCCAAGTTGTTTGTTACTGTAATTCCAGGAAGCACATTTCTCCAGGGTCTGAGAGCAGAAGCCTGCACTCTCACACAAACCGGTCTTTTCTATCACCGTGGGGACTTTCCACTGCCGTAATATTACTGAACCTGAACGGCAGTAACCTAAAGCAAAACACTGTCTCTCTTGTTGTTTCAAAAGAAAGGTGCAGGATTCAAACCTCTCTTTGTGAGAACTATTAAAAATGTCCCCTAGGATACGTAAACTGGAACACACACACACACACACACACACACACACACACACACACACACACCCCGAGTGAGGAATGAGGATTACACAAACACTGCGATAAGGCCCGAACATGCCCCGACTGGTCTGCGGTGGCTCTTACACAATAAGAAGTTTATGAAACTCTAGCCGTTTAATAGACGAGGGAGGATTTGTTCATGTTTACAGAGCCATAACACTAATAAAATCAGTTTACAGATTTCCCCCCGCTGTCATAAGTTTAAGGTGGGCGGCCGAAAGGCAGGTCAGGCCACAATGAAGAGTCTTAACCCAGCCGAAATAAAAAAACAAAACCTAGGTCACCATCAGTTGCACAGACACACACATGAACCTGCAGTTACCCAAAATCGCTAACACAAAGCTTATTGTAGAATGAAGTGCTGAAAATGTCATGTCATTTAGTGACTAATGGATTGAAGGTCGCTCTCAGTGAGCTGTTCTCGAATCCCGAGCCTCCGGGCTGCAGAGTTTGGGTTGGTGATTCGTTCTCAAATCTTGAGCCTCCTGGCTGGAAAGTCATTCCAGAATATCGAGTGACTAATGGCTGAGTCGTAGTCGAGTCTCAGGGAGTCAGTGAGGCAGTTTTTTCTGGGGTGTTTTAAAGGAAAGACCTCCTCAAAGAACACAGCATGTACGCTTTGGGTGCAGTGACAAAGTCCGTATCCCTTCCACATATCTAGAACTGTGCAAAAGTCTCAGGCCACCATTAGATTCGACATATCATTGCTCTAGCAATAATATAATATCCATATATAATTACTTCTCAGTCACTTTATTGGAATAGAACCAGAAAGCAGGAAATGTCTATGGACCATTAAAAACAAAGAAATCAGCAAAAAAAACAGCTTCTAAGATATGCTTAAGCTCACAAAGATCAGTGGAACATGATTAGGGAGCGACAAATCCAAGTTTTAAATTTTATAGAGTCATTATACCGTTGCTACAACAAAATCTAATGGTGGCCTAAGACTTTTGCACAGTACTGTATACTGAAATTGCTTTAGCTCATGTAGCTACTACACAGAACTGTTTAAACTCATCTTGTTTTATTTATCCCTTTTAACAAGAACCATTCTGAAAACTTTATTTGTCCCTGACCCAGAATTTCCTTAAATACTATTATATAGCGATGACATAATTGAATCATGACATTGCTCCCATCCATACCTAATTAGTAATTCATCTAAAACAAGTGTGTTTAAAAAGCAGCGTGCACATTCAGTACGAGAGCTTTGCTGCACTCCTGACTCATAAAAGCGGCTTATTGTTAACAAAACAGCAATTTAATTATGAATCTCAAAAGATGTGCAACACAATCGCTCGAAACGTCAAAACCATGACAGGCCTCGAAGGGCAGATTTAATGTAAGCCAAGTTAAGCCGAGGATTAGCTACACGATTTTAAGCCTTGTATCAGAACCTGAACAAGCCTGCACTAGTCGGACCCGGGCTGCGGAGCGGCAGGTGTCAGTTACACGTCGGCTAACGTTAAAGGCCTGTTACATGAGCGATGTAAACACTGGGACACAAGCATCGACTTTGACCATCGAAGCAATTTATAATCGATTTACAAACGGTTATATGAGATCTGGCGCCGCCCCGATGGATATTCTGTGTCACACCTGTATCCAATAACCGTAGCTCATATGATTCGATTCTTTAATAATCCGATAACGCAGAAAATCAATGAGGTTCCATGCACTTGAGTAATCGGATAATGGGAAACCTCGAGGTTTATGTGACTCAGTAATCGGATTTCTTCTTTGCACCGTGCAATGATCTCACAAAGACGTGACGTAAACTTTTTACTTTATTAATTAAATACCAAACTTCCTCGAGCATATATCGAACCATATCGCCGTGTTTAATTCCGGGGGTTGCCAGAGTCATGAGGTCAATGGAAAAACAAGCCCAAACAAACCAAGCCATGTTGAAAAAGCGGTTTAGAATTATTTTTAGAATACGACCCGGGTTATGCTCGCGTGCATGCGCAGACTGAGAAATCCGACTAACAGGATACCGAGAA
This sequence comes from Ancistrus triradiatus, assembly GCA_025084515.1. NCBI lineage: Eukaryota > Metazoa > Chordata > Actinopteri > Siluriformes > Loricariidae > Ancistrus > Ancistrus triradiatus. The sequence continues at coordinate 1,008,424 of JAJAGP010000040.1, read as the reverse complement.
ATCTGACTACCGAGTTAAATTCCGGCTCTCTGTCCAAATTCAAAGTATGCTGCTCAGTGTTTCTTCTGGGATTACTTCACAGCAGCAGCGGCAGCAGAGAAATATCACACAAAAGATTAATTAATTGAAACCGAGCTACAAAAGCGAACGTCAAGCGTTGTGCTCTGTAACACAGTAGGACCATTGTGCGTTTAAAAAAAAAAAAAAACATTAACCCCGTGTTTGCACACCTTACAGGCAGATTGCAGAGTAAACAGCCTGGAACTGAACAAAGATAATGACTGTGATGAAGTGACGACAGTAACGACGTTCGGAGCCCCATGATGACACGGCTAAGCGCCTGATCTCCGACAGATCTCTGTTTCACTTCCAACCACCGGCGACGTTCATAATAATCTTTCTAACCCCATCAGCCCCGAGGGACCGTCCCAAATCCACTCACAGGGAGGCTGAACAGCCAGATCCTGTGATATTTAAGCCGGCCGATATTAGTCAGTTAGACAGAGTAAATCCCTTTTATATGTGCAAAGTCTTTCAGCTGTCTGGAGGAAGCCGTGGTGCCAGCGTTTGATGTGGAGCCACTGCTCAGGTCACCAGAGCTACCAACATCCAGCCAGAGCTCAAACGGCTTTCCCTCTCACATCCATCAGTACGAATACGTCTCCTACAGCTAGTCGGTGAGCTCGGCGCTGTATTTAGTTCTATAGATTTATTACACGCATCCAGCCAAGAAATTACGTCACGAAGGGCTGTTCCAGAATCAGAACTGAACGCGCGACACAACGATAAACTAAACACGTACTCTCTCATCAGGAATTTTCCCAAATTACACCCCTCGGTTCCCGCCATGTTTCTTACAGTCTAAAGGCCTGCTCACACGGAGTACGACTTTTTAATGTATTGGGACCTTCTTTCTTTAACTTCCCTTCTCTTAATGTGTTGGAGATTTCTCCGTGTCTTTCACATCAACTTAAAAAAACAAAGACATGAGCGAAGATGAGTGGAGGAAGCTCTAGTTTGTGTTTCTGTTCATGAGCAGACACTTGGACAAACACTGAGCTTTATCTCCATCATTCTCCAGCCTTTCAGTTCTATTCCACCAGATCCTTTCTTTAATATCAATGTTTTTAGAGGCAGCATGTTCCTCGTCCTATAAGCTCTTGATGAGCTGTTCTGCCCGGCAACCGAGTTCTGATTGGTCAGCCTGATTTTAACAACACAGAAATTATAACAGGCTCTGATTAAACATTGTACGCAGCGTCTCGGTCCGTCTGTTCTTTTACAAAACTTGACGTTTGTTTTTGGTCCGTAAAAATCAACCTCCAAGTCAGAAAGACCATAAGCTGTAAAAAAAAAAAAAAAGAAATAGTGGTGGAGATGCTGTGCTTTTTTTTTAATACCCTTCATATTTACATTACAGTAGCATAAATAGACTATACAACTATGGTAATGTCCAGTCAACGTCCAACTCATCTATGAAACCAGATGGGTTTCAAACACACAGGTACGAAGGAGAAATAATAAACTGTATCTATACCAGCGTTTCTTAACCTTATAAGTGGCTCAGATTGGAGTCTTGGGGGAGCCATCGACAGGCACCACTGGTCCAGTGAGTTCCAGCACGGCTCTGGACCCCTACTGGGGATAAATAGCTCGTATTCTTATATCCATTTGCTGTGTGAGGCTTTGACTTAATTTAACAAAAGGGTCCATTACCTTAAAAAGGTTAAGAAATCTTTATCCCTCTATCTGTATTCATCATCTGATCCCACTTCCATTCCTGTACCTTCATACTTTTAACACTAGAAACACGGAGTCTCCATGTCCTCAGACGGCACTATTAAGGGAGCCGTGTTCGCCCGCTTTGAGACACACACACACACACACACACACACACACAACTGTTTTACCTGTCCTTGTGACAGAACGGTGTGTAACAGGTCTGGATTCCTTCACACACACACTGCATTTGAACACTAATACCTTGTAATTCCCAAACCCACACAGATCTGGAGCGCTATCGGGGCTTAGCAGGTACAGGACGCCGCAGACAATAAGCGGCTTTGTGCTGCCGTGTGTGATCTGTTTACACAGGGACAGGTCGGACGGGACGGCTCGGCTCGGGTGATGGCTGCTCGAAGGTGAGCTCTGTTCAAAACGACGCGACGCGACGCTTTCCCACGAAGCGACCGCACCGCGCTCTAATCCCGACACACAGAGGCTTATTGTTCGGATCAGGCTTATGTTTAACCAGGACAGAAGATGATCAGAGTGAGAAAATGGCAGAAAAGAGAAAGCAGAGACGAGAATGTGTCGGAATAGCCAGAAAGGCCAAAAAAAGGGACGTTTATTTAGGGATTTCTCAGGCTTTGTGTGTAGTTTCACAATTTAATTACGGAATTAAAGGCCTCGGCCCAAACAGACTGCTTTCTGATCTCTCCCCACGGCACAACAGCTATTTCTAAACAACAATGTTTTCTAAATAAGTGTCTACTCTGCATTTTAAGTGCATTTTCCGAACATAATGGAGCCAATTTAAGTTCAAGTATATTCAAGACATTTCATTTGAGGTTTGCTTCTGGTACCATACATATGATCTACAGTGGTGTGAAAAAGTGTTTGCACCCTTCCTGATTTCCTAATTGTTTTGCATGTTTGTCACACTTAAGTGTTTCGTAACATCAAACCCATTTATACATTAGTCAAAGACAACACAAGTAAACACAAAATGCAGTTTTTAAATGAAGGTGTTTATTATTAAGGGAGAAAAACAATCCAAACTTACATGGTCCTGTGTGAAAAGGTGATTGCCCCCTAAACCGTAAGTGTTTACTTTGTGTTCTAGAAGTTAATAGCGTTTGAGGTGGAACAGCGATAAACAGTGGGTGTTTGGGTGAGTTTCTAACAGATTTATAAAACTGCTATATGTATAACATAATCTTTAAATGTGAAATTTTAGAAATATCTCATTCCCAGAGAATTGTTTTATAATGTTGAAGAATGTTACAGAGCATGGTAACTTCAGATAAACAGTTGACTCCATGACTTTAGTTTCGCTCTTAGATTTATCATCTACGCCGCCCAAGGAGGTTGGGTCCCTCTTTGAGTCTTGGTCCTCCCAAGGTTTCTTCCTAGAACTAGGGAGTTTTTCCTTGCCACTGTCGCCCTAGGCTTGCTCAATTTGGGATTGGACGTAGTTATTAGGAGATAATCTAAACTTGTAAAGTTGCTTTGAGACAATGCTCCATTGTAAAAAGCGCTATATAAATAAATCTGGCTTGGCTTGGCTTAAACCTAATAACTGGTTGGGCCGCCCTTAGCAGCAACAACTGCAGCCAAGCGTTTGTGATAACCTGCAGTGAGTCTTTCACAGCGTTGTGGAGGAATGTTGGCCACTCATCTTTGCAGAATTGTTGTAATTCAGCCACACTGGAGGGTTTTCCAGCAGGAACGGCCTTTTTAAGCTCATGCCACAGCATCTCAATAGGATTCAGGTCAGGACTTTGACTAGGCCACTCCAAAGTTTCTTCAGCCATTCAGAGCTGGACTTGCTGGTTTGTTTTGGATCATTGTCCTGCTGCAGAATCCAAATTCGGTTCAGCTTGAGATCACGAACAGATGGCCGGGCATTCTCCTTCAAGATTTTTTGGTAGACAGCAGAATTCATAGTTCTATTTATCACAGAAAGTCTTCCAGGTCCTGAAGCAGCAGAACAGCCCCAGACCATCACACTACCACCACCATATGTTACTGCTGCTATAATGTTCTTTTTTGAAGTGCTGGGTTACTTTTACACCAGATGTAATGGGACACACACCTTCCAAAGAGTTCAACGTTTGTCTCGTCAGTCCACAGAATGTTTCCCAAAAGTCTTGGGGATCATCAAGATGTGTTCTGGAAAAATTGAGACGAGCTTTAATGTTCTTTTTGCTCAGCAGTGGTTTTGGTCTTGGAACTTCCCAATCTCTTTCTTACGGTGGAGGCATGAACATTGACCTTAACTGTGAGGCCTGCAGTTCTTTGGATGTTGTTGTGGGGTCTTTTGTAATCTCTTGGATGAGTTGTCGCTGTGCTCTTAGGGTGATTTTGGTCAGTCTGCCACTCCTGGGAAGGTTCACCACTGTTCCATGTCTTCGCCAATTGTTGATAATGGCTCTCACTGTGGTTCGCTGGAGTCCCAAAGCTTTAGAAATGGCTTTATTAACCCTTTCCAGACTGATAGATATCAATTACTTTTTTTTTCTTTTTCAATTGTTACTGAATTTTTTTGGATCTCGGCATGATGTGTAGCTTTAAAGGATCTTTTGGTGTACTTCACTTTCTCAGGCGGGGGTGGGGGGCATGTGGGTTTGGATATTTTTGTCCCTTAATAATAAACGTAGCCTTTTCACCCTGGTCCCCTTCTGAACAAAACATTCCTGATCAAGCTTGTTCGGACTGTAGAATGCCAGATGCTGCTATTGCTCAAGTGTAAGTAGATATCACACTGTAGACCCACCACTACAGCCTATAGAAGCTGCTTTTATTGATTATTTTCAGGTTTTTAATAGTGCATACAAATTCCCTGTATTTTCAGGTTGCATTCGAATAAGGTAACTGAGAAATTATTACATGTGGTGATTCTACCAGTGCTAAAACAAATGGTGTATCTAATGGTGGCTTAAGACTATTGCACAGCACTGTATCAACAGCATGACACCGGCCCGGGTTTGACCGACTTCCCTCTCCTAGGTTAATAAGATCTACTGCTGAAATGATGAACCTGTGATCCAAAAGGAAAAGAATGCATTTCAACCATACAATGTGTTAGTAGGAACAGAAATTGTACTTTAACCGATACCCAGTTCTTGGAATATTGGAACTGGGGTTTCGATACCCAACCCTAGTCTCAACTTTTTCTGATTTGGGCCGGTACAACAGTTCCTGAGTTTGATGAACAGATGTAGTACGACGATCAACGGTTATTACAAAAAACCGAAACGTGAAGTGTCACTAGAGAACGAAGTACAAACTCCATGACCCCCCAGCTCTCACCCTGACCAGAAAACACAGCCCCAAAACTTAAAAGGTTAGTACAGAAATACAAACAAGCTTGCGTTCTCATTTATCAGATTCAAAGGCAGCTACTTTTCATCATTTAAGCATAAAGCTGAGTGACGTAAAGGGCTCCATTACAGTATTAACTCTGTGTTAATAATCCGATCAGTCAGATTTCTGCAGTGGCTAGCAGATTTAAAGGTTGCCAGGTCCTCTTATTCTTGGTTCTTCAGAGCGTTTTCCACATACCTGATATCTAAAGCGGGATCTGGCAACCCTGGAATTACACGCAGTATCCGCGACACGGCTACGAAACACTTTGGGGGTAACTCTGAAACGCAGTTTAACAGTACATGCTCGAAATAAAGAGTTTCGTTACTTAATTACCAAAGTTTGACGCTTGCATCACATCCTTCTGTGAGATTATTGGCTGGCTCCAAAGTAGAATTTCCGGCTTCCTATTATCCGATTACTCAAGTGCATGAGAACCCACTGATCAGGATACTGACAATCTAATTTTCTGCAGTTATCGGATTATGAAATGCATGCAAACACACGCGTTACCTTAATACTGTACTTCAAATTATACATTCAGCATTTTCCAAACGAAACGCACCAGGGGTTCAGAGCTTGGCTTTCTAAGGAACACCTGGACCTGTCCATATTTTAATGAAAAACTCTACTACGTACAGTAAGGAGCACCCTTAGAACGCTGTTAGCGCAAACAAGGGCACTGATCCAGCACACAGTGTAGAGTTTGCCAAGGTGAAGCCTGACGCTGGGTGTGAAAGCTGCACCCGAGGACAGATGTGATGAGTTTATGGCTGTAATTAGCCACCGTTTCAACACGTACTGTGTCAAAGGATAAACTGCTCAACACTTACAGAGCAGGAGCAGGAGCAGGAGGTGTAGTGTGTGTTTCAGATAACGCTCTGTTTGCAGACGGCAGATTTGACAGAACTTGTTTATATGCAGCTATTGTTTAAAAACAGGCGGTCTGTTTTATTATACCTTCTAGTTTCCTCATATCAACTTATTATCGTTAATTTATTATAGTCTACAATATTATATTTCATTTCAATGTGCTCTCTTTTAATTAGATGTATCTACTGTTTATTTAAACTATTACTTAGAACCTAGGGTTAGGGACCTAGGGAGCTCATCTGTGCATTCGCTCCGAGTCTCGTGCTACACTAGAAACGTGTGCTGTAACAGACTCTGCGCTCTTAATAACTAACTACATATTCTGTTTTCTCTCCAAGCTCACATTCCGGTACCAGTTCCAGCCCAAACACTAAGATGTCCCTCTGCTTCAGCTCCACCTAAGCTGTTCCTCCATCACACGGTTATAGCTGAGACCACATCAGAGGGCAGGAACTCCCTCCATCCTCCAGCTGACTGCGCATGCCATGCCATATTATTTCACTTTTTATAAACACGTTCTCGCTATTAAAATTTCTGTTGATTTAAACCATGACTATAAACTTATTAATTCGGTACCTTAGTTTAAGTCTTATATTTATCACCTTTGAACGGCATCACTTCCAAGGACAAAACGACCTCTTAATGGAACAGTAAGTGTAAGGCACGTGCCGGGATGATCGTGCGCTCCCTCACCTGTGCGGTGTCCTGGCCGTACACTGCGGCCGCGCTCGGCGCCGTGTTGTGTTTCTTCATCTTCCTCTGCAGCTCCAGCCTCTCCCTCTCCTTCTCCACGGCCCGGGTGGACTCTCGCAGCCGCTCCAGGTCCTGCTGGTACTTCTGCTTCTGGACCTGCAGCTCCTCCCTGTCCAGAGCCAGTCTCTCCTCCAGCCTCCTGCACTCGTCCTCCCGCTCCTGCAGCCGCTGCGCCTCGGCTTCGTTCAGCTTGCGCTGCCGGTTGCGCTCGCGCTCCCAGCGCTCCTGCTCCTGCTGCTGCTGGGCCTGGACGCGCTGGAACTGAGCCATCTCCTCCCTCTGCTTCTCCAGGTTCCTCTGCTTCTCCTGCTCCAGGAGCACGTCCGTACCCCGCTGGCGCTCGGCCGAACCCAGGGACGTCCGCTGCAGCTCGATCATGCTGTCCTGCTGAGAGATGATCGCCTAGAAATGAAGGGAAGGCACAGCTTTAGGGACTGATAACGGTTCCTATGCTCTGTACCACGGAAAAAGAGCGTGCTTACAAGATTTAGGTTATTGATTATGCATCCTCTATGTTCTGTTATCCTAAGGACTGATCTACGTTGATCAACTGAGCAGAAAGTGTTTTGAATTTCATCCATTTGTACACAATCTCTCTGCCTGTACACGAGTGGTGTCCAAACTCTTTAGAGACGGCTTTATGGCCTTTTTTAAAGCCTGAGGAGCATCAAGAATGCTTTTTCAGACCTTCTCAGAAATCCTTTGTTCGTACCATGATACACTTCCACCGTTCTTCCCACTACAACAGGGCATCCACACACTCCTAATCCTAGAGGTTTACACTTTTTCCACTCACACATGTAATATTGGCTCATTTTCCTGAATAAATATTATTAACAGTATAATATTTTGTTCCATTTGTTTAATCAGGTTCTTGAGCTCCTTTTTGGGCTTGTGTGAAAACCTAACTACGTTTTAGCACCCATGTATGCACAAAAATATTACATTCGGTCATTTTGTTAAGGGGTTCACAAACTTTCAAGCATCAGATGTCTTTATACTCCAATAACAGGAGCTATAAACCCATTAGCACTTATGAGAAAATCTACATCGTCCTTTAAAACCCTTCATACTCTCAGTGACGTAGCTTAATACAGCGGTCTCTCTTGCCCAGACACAAGTGCCTATATTGAGGGCAATTACCATTTTGCAAACCTAAAAAATATGGTTCTCAGGGGCATAATGGCCAAAATGTCCTGTATTTTTGGTTGTATTCCAATAAAGAGACTGGGAAATAAATATAAATGGACATTATAGCAAGGCTAAAACAACAGTACATCTAATCTAATGGTGGCCTAAGACTTTTGCACCTCCCCTTACAGTTGGACATGATGTTCCGGCGGATCACTCATGTTGCCACCTTGCAGTACTTTGTTGAATACACACATAATTACAGAGGTGGGACCGAGACATGGGGTAATTTATCAGTAACACACCCCAGAGCTGGAACACTGTACTGGAGGAGCGGATGCTGTAATTTACCGGATCGAGGCTTGGTAGAAGTGCTGGATAATGACCCGCTATTACATCTACACATCATCATGTAGGTAAGAGACGTTACACGAACCCCGTGTGTCAAACTAATCCTGAACTGGATAAATCGAGGTAAACACACGTCTAACGGAGTAATGTGGAAACATTTACCCATGCTGGTGTAGCTCACACGTTTTGGACCCACAGACCTATATACCCAGACGCCTCATCGGCTGCTCCGACTCGCTGCTGAGATGCGTCAGCGCGTCCGCCATATTGGTCCAGGCAAGACCGGCTTGTAAACAAATACAAGTGAGCGGAGGAGCTGCGCCTTTTCTGGTTATAATGCGCAATAACCGAGTTATTTCTCTACCAATTTTAACGAGTGGTTTTTATATTCAAGGCTTTGATCTACGTGGTCATGGTATCCAAAAAAGTAGACTCCAGTTACTTTGAACTTCGACAGAGGAGTGTGTATCAGCGTTAGGCAAGTTAACCATTTGTATTACTTTCCTTGGTTAATACGTGCTTAAACATCCCTTTATAATTTAATGTATGAAATGTGCCGAGTTCTCCGGGTCAGAACTTGGATCATTCACTTTGAAATACTGAAAAAAAATCTAAACTGTGCCTCTAAAGTTCTTATAACGGAACACTGTTGACAAAAATGTTACAAAATCAACAAATAAAAATGAAAGTCAGGCAAAGGCAGTGTTAGAACCGTGAAATGACACAAACTCAAAAGGTACAGTACTGAATACTATTACCTATGAATACAATAAAAAAATCTAACGTTATAATTAATTAAATAATAGATTAACAATAATAGATTTGTAGCATAAATACTACTGTACAAAAATAATGCATACTGTATTATTCAACTCATGATACTATTTATACTGCACATACTATGTACTATTGCTAATCTAGTACTATTATTGTTTTATTATATTATAACCATTTATCAGACTACAATCAGGCATCTTTTCCCAGTACAAGTTTACCTGTAGACTGTAGAGGTTCCGGGAAAGCAGCAGCACTCGATCATAGAACTGGAAAAACAGAAAAACAGAAAAGCGTTATCCTGCTGGAAGCAGAAATCAGAAGATGGTACACTGTGCTCGTAAAGGGGTGCACAGGGTCAGCAGCGATACCCAGGTAGGCTGCTCAGTGGGTATTAAGGGGCACCTTAAAGGGTACACCATTACACAAGAAGCAGGCTGAACCGTTGATACAAGGCAGGATGGATCTGTGGTTTCTTACGTCAAATTCTGACCCAGACATCTAGACTCATCAGACCAGGCGACGTTTTCCAACCCTTATAGTTCCTCATTCGAATTACAGCCTTGGTTTTCCGTTCTTAGCTGCTGTAGCCCATCTGATTCAAGGTTTGACGTGTTGTAACGAGTGGTTATTGGAGTTGCTGATCGAACCATCCTCAGACATCAGCGAGGCATTTTCACCCAGAGAACTTCCCTCACTGGATATTTTCTTTTTCTCTGACCATTCTCTATAAACCCTAGAGATGGCGCTGTGTGTGAAAAGCCCAGTATATCAGAAGTTTCTGAAATACTCAAATTTGATGCACGATTAGATATTTGCATTAACGAGCAGTTAAACAGGTGTGCCTAATAAAGAGGCCGGTGAGCCACTAGTATTACTAAAACATACTCATTTCTCAGGTGTCACCTCCTCACACAACATATAACAAGCTCCATCACCCATAAAGGAAAAGGCGCTCTGGCTATAAAGCAAGACCTGCTTCCTCTAGGACCTAACGAGGCAAACAAGAGTCACGGAAAACACAACACACCTGTCAGCAGGAAGCGCTCTGTTTGCCAGAGATACCTGCCAAGGCCGACAGAAGGCGGTCACTTATCAAGGGGACCGGTAACCACAGAAAACAGGGTTTAGACACACAAGATAAGATACTGGCAAACTGTGCTGGCAAAGCAGCGGCGCCGAACACCACGCTGTAAAGAGCGGCGTTTCAGAGGCGTGTCCTCACAGCTCATCGCCTATGAACAAACCGCGTAATAAAACTTGCTTAATGAGAGGAAATGCTTTCTTACATCCGTTTCTGGGAATCTGGGGTTGGACCAGATCTTACTCCAGATGGGTATGGACGGGTCATCCTGAGACTGAGAGAGAGAGAGAGAGAGAGAGAGAGAGAGCACGATTACACAGCCTCTTAATTCTTGCTCATCTGAGAGCAAAACCAGAAACATGGTGTCTGATGATCTGCTCTGTGTTTAGTAAACACTCATCTGACACCTTCTGAAAGGTTTTTGGAAGCTGTACTGTTCAGGGGCAGAGTGTGTGTGTGTGTGTGTGTGTGTGTGTGTGTGTTTCCTCACCGCTTCTTGCAGTCCCTGACTGGCACAGACTTCTTTGAGCTGAGGGTCTGAGCTGGCACGCTGACTCCTCTCTCTGGACTTTCTCTCTGCACCACTCAAGTGCTTCTTCACACTGCCGTCTAAACACACACACACACACACACACACGGTTGTAGGTCAGCACACCAGTGCCAATGTCTCAGGTTCTAACCCAAACCTTGAGTGTACTATTGTGATTATACCACAGTTCCGTCATCGCAGTTTATTGTTCGATTTTAAGACACAGAGGACAGGAAAAACCGATTAGTTTATGAACGCTATTTGAGGAAAAATGTTTCCATCCCCCGCTGCTAAATCATCATCATCATGATCATCATCATCAGACTATGAGACGAGACATCCTCCTAACAGAGGAACAGAATTTATCCATAACTTTATTATACAGAAAATAAACCCATCGATCAGCTTCAATTGATTAAAAATGAAGTCTGACACACAAAATCAAATGGGTCTGATTTACAAGGCAGGCTAAAGAGAATACTGAGAAAGAAAGAAAGAGAGGCTAAAGAGAATAACATTTCTGCTGATCCATCAAACCAAACCCAGCTAGAAGCTGCTCCAGCATTTCTGCTGATGGGACTCAAACTGACCTTCAGCCGAGTTGTGGCTCCAGTAAGAGTCCAGGACCTTTGATTTAAAGAAGTGACTTTATTTAGTTTCATCAGAGTTGCTCAGAAGCAAAACTCGCTTTATTTATTATTTCTACACTCTCTATCCCGTCACACTTCCCTAAAGGCTGCTGTTCAGTCTTGTGAGTGGAAATAAAAAGAAATCCAGCGTCAGCAGCTAATAAATCACTCAGGCGTGTATAATTAAAACGGTTTGTCTAACTGAGGTGCTGAAGTCTAAATGGGACTGATTTCTGCTTGGTGCTATGGTTACACTAACAGGATGAAGAGCTTAATAAAGTTCGTACTCTTCTGCAGGAGTGTGACAGCGCTGTCGTAGCCCCCGAACGTTCCCGCCCTCTTGGGCAGCGAGCCCCAGTTCAGGCCGTCCTCCGTCTGCGGAGAAACCCGGGCACCACAGAGCAGCAGGTTCTGCAGATTCTCCACTGCAGGAAGGAAAAAGCAGAGAGGAGATAAGCACGAAGATCTCAGACTGAGTTAATTAGGATAACACGGGTTCTTCTACACAGCATAAACAACAACACTTACACAATAAAGAATCAGGCCTTACGATATTTACTGGGCTCACGCTCTGATCCGTTTAAACCCGACGCATTAACTCAGAGCCTAAGAAGCTAAATATGGACTAAATCATTATTTATAGAGAACACTACTGGGAAGGTCCCGAACTCTAACCCAAAACACCAACCTGAGAAATTAGTTCTTAACTTTGTTTAGATTTTTTTTCTAATGTGTCAGAAAATGTTTTTTCGGTTTCTTTTAAAGCAAAGCTTAAAAACCAAAGTAACCCCTGCAGCCACCGACTTACAACCTGTTCCATTCAATTCAGACACAGGAGCTAATGTGGGAGGAACTACCCCCTGTGGGGACAGAAAGGGACATGGAGAGAGAATAACAAAGAGAGAACCATATTAGTCTAGTTATTGTAGTTCTATTCTAGTATAACCATTGTTAACCTACTTGTAACAATTTTCTTACTGTTTTAATACACACGTTATTTATTATCCATATTAACCATATTCACTTTAACTTTGTACCATGACAGACATTCCAATAAAGCATTATAAATGAAAATGAAATGAGAGAGAGAGAGACACAGGACAAAGAAAGGGAGTAATAATATTATTATTATTATTATTATTATTATATATACACATTATTTTTATTGTTGTGATGCTTTGGTAACACTGTTGTCACACAGTCATGCCAATAAAGCTACTTTGAATCTTGAGAGGGACAGAGAAAGAAAGAGAGAGGGGAGGGGACACAGAAAGAAGAGAAAGGGGAACACATGGGGGTTAAAAAAAAGACAAAAAAAAAAGAGAAAAAAAAAAAAAAAAAGAGGGGGACAAAGAAAAGAAAAAAAAAAAAAAAAAAAGAGGAGGGAAGAAGTAGGCCAGAAAAAAACATTGAGGGACAGAGAGAAAGAGGACACACAGACAAACACAAAAAAAAAAAAAAGGGGAAAAAGAAAAAAAAAAGAAAGAGGGAGACAGAAAGAGAGAGAAAGGAGGACACATGGAAAAAAAAAAAAAACAGAAAGAGACAGAAGGGGGACACAGCCAAAGGGAGACACGGGGGAAAGAAAGGGGGACACAGGTAACAAAAAATCCAAAGAGGGGGAAAAAAGAGCCAAAGGGGGACACAGGTTGGAAAAAAAAAAAAGAGCCAAAGGGGGACACGGGAGGGGGGGGGGGGGGGGGGTTTGAGAGCGGGACAATAAAGAAAGACAGAAGGGGGACAAAGAGCAGGTGAGAGAGAGACACGTCTTTGAGAGGTACGTACTGGCTAGCTTTGAACGGTTACGTTAGGCTCTGACGCAGTGCTTACCCTCCGTAATGGCTCCTTTGAGCAGGTGCTCCCCCTGCAGGAGGTCTGAGGCATCTCCTCGCAGCAAAAGGCGAGGCCGTGTGCCCGTGTCCTCCAGTCCACCGGCACACTCGGCCAGGGCCAGCTCGGCGAATATCTGCAGCTTCTCGGTCAGAGCCTGCATGATCTGATGGTCCCTCATTGCCAGACGGTCTGACGAAAGACGATTTCAGTTTTTAAAAAAACTTAAAGGATGGAACCAAAAAAGATCTTTAACATAATAACTGTTTATTTAATGTTACTACCAGGTGTGTGAGTAAAAAAGGTAGTAATGCACAAAAATACAAACTCTTGGCTGAAAGAAATGTTTAGATTAAATACCATGTGGTAAAACTGTATGTAATGCAAATACCCATTACCGAAGCTCTCTCTAGTGTTGAACCCATGTCATGACACCGAATATATTCACAACACTGAATATATTTTACCTTGTATGTCTTTGTAGCGTTGATGTCTCGCTCCTTCCTCCTCGCTGGAGAGCTGCTCCTCTGTTTGTGGACAGCTGCAGCACCATCACACACAGAGAAAGAAAATCAGTGCAAATGCAATGCAAATTTAAGAAAAAATTGCTTTTTTTTTTTTTCCTGGTCAACTGAATTTAATTTTTTAAATAAACATCCATTCCTGCGTTTCAGGTCTGCAACACATTCCAAGAAAGTTGGGCCATCAGCATGCTATGGGGTCGGGTCAGGGCCCTCGGTAAAGGTCATTTCCACTTCTGTGATGCAGCATTAATGCAGAAAAGCACCCTGAGATTTTAGAGCAACATAAGCTGCCTTCAGGACGCCATCTTTATCAGGGACATCCATGAATTTATAATAAGACAAATCAGAAAAATTTAGGACCGAAATATGGAAATCTCTCCTAATCTTTCTTCGAGGAACATTGTTTTAAACATGTCAATCATTTTCTCACACATCTGATGACAAACTGGAGATCCTCTGATCATAGTTACCCTTTAAAGACTCACAAATCAGGATTATAATCACCTTTTCATCTGAAATCACATCATTTCATTTTATCTCTCATCACTAGCCCTAAATGCGGCGAGGTGACCAAGCCTACAGCAGGTTATGGTCGCTGAGCTGCTGGCTGTCCAAGTGGTGCTCTGAAAACAACGTGGGCTTTATAGACAACTGGACAGCCTTTGAGGGTAAGCCTGGCCTTTTAGGATGGGACGGTGTCCATCCCACTCGGGAGGGTGCTGCTCTCATCTCCTGCAACATTGCCCATAGTCTTATGGCCCGATTGGTTAGGGGCTGACTATCCAGAGCAGGGGTCAGGAGCAGACAACCCGCTTTTAACCAGCTGGTCTTCTGGTAGCCATTCACCACCGTCACCCTCAGAACCCACAGTATTGAAAACTGTGTCTTTACCCACCCGCATCTTGCCCGAAACGTCAACGCTCTCAAAACGTCTGTTTTTAATAACCATTATTATAAACACAGATAGCTGCAGCTTGCCAAAGAACTAACAACATTAGACTAGCTAGGACCTAAAAACTTAACAAACCTTAGATCACTTCCAACAAAGCATGATTGTAAATGAAATGGATCACTGATACTGTTTACCACGCTCTTCCTGTCTCAACTGAGCTTGGATTAGACCTGATGGAATATTTAGCCTTAAATGAAGCCTCACCCTCCTGGATAAACAGTCATCTAGTCGCCCTCGTCCTAACTATTTAAATTTAACCTTTACCTTACCCCACCGCCCTATACCCTACCTAACTGTGTCCCTATTCAGAATTTGAATTTTTTTTCAGGAATTTGCTAACTTTCTTTCCTGCTTACTACTGTCCAACAGATAAGGCTTTAAATTTAATTGTTAAGGTGATTTTCAATATTCACTTTGACAATGAGGGAGGATCCTCTTAAACTGCTTTCGAGCCATCGTAGAATCCATGGGTATACTCAGATGTGATGGGACCAAACCCCACCTGTATCGTACTTTAGAGTAATATTAACATTTGGTATCAATATAAGACAACCTTGATTGTTTTCCAACAAAGTGATTCGATTTCAGATCACTATCGTTTAGTATTTTGAGCTATCTCTCTATAACTAAATCCTTCTGCCCCTCGTTATCACAACCAAGCGCAACTATCACATCTGCCTACTACTCTTTCTCTCCAGCTGCGTTTATTAAAACCTACCACTTGAAATTTAATACACCTACAGAGATCAAATCATACTTGAGTTGGTGTAAATGAGCAATTAGAATGTGGTTCTTGCTTTCGCTCAAACCCTCGACACGACTGCTCCTGCTAATGTCACAAACGTATTAGGGGAAAAAGGCTAGCCCATGGTCTAATGAACCACAACCCCCCCCCCCCCCTTCCTTAAAGCAAAGAACACGGCAATTTAGAGCGCAAGTGGTGACGTAAATTGGGAAGGTTTTTAAGATTGCTTGGAGGGACAAAAGCATGGCAAGAGTGTAAGCATATGCCCCTCACTAAAGCCAAAGATGCAGCAATACTCTCTTCATCATTCATAGAGAAAAATAAGAATAATCACCCAAGATTTCTCTTTATACAGTCTCCAAATTAACAAAAAAACCCCACATAAAGTGACTCTCACTCTCCCTTCTGTGTAATTTTAACAATAATGATTTCATGACTTTCTTTTAATGATAAGATAGAAAACATTAGGCATAAAAACTCGATGTATCACATCACCAAACTATTTCAGCCACCTTCCAGAGCAGCACTAGTGAAGACATCTGTTTTAATAATAATGAGCTGTAAATCAAGATTAGAATCGTTTATACTTTACCAATAATAACCACCTAACACAATCTTTTACCACCCCCAATTACTAATACTGAACTATTTGCACGGATTAGCTCGTCTAAGTCATCAAAATGTTTTGTTAGATCCAATTCCTACACTTTTACTACCTCAACCAAGGATTACTTAGTGTTTTCTAGAGCCAGTGGTTAGTTATTTTAAATTTTTTAAATTCATCCCTTACCTTAGGTTATGTGCCCAAATCCTTTAAAGTGAGTCTGCTGGCTGCCGTTATCAAACAACTGATTAAATTAAAAAAAGCCAATCTTGAAACCCTTGTGGTGCTATCTACTTATAGACCATTTCAAATCTAACTAAACAAATCTAAACATCTAAAAACTAAATTCAAATCTAATTCTAATCTAAAAAAAAAACCGTTTTCTGTCCAAAATCTTAGAAAAAAGGCCGTCTCATCAATCACAGCTCGTAGTCCCTCCAAAGGCAGAATTTTTATGAAACATTTCAGTCCTGGCTTCATCAGGCCCCTTCAAATAGTACTGAAGCAGCATTAATTGGTAGTATAAACTAGTTAATTTCCTCAGATAAGGGATTGCGTTTCTTTTCTTGTTCTGTTAGATTTAAGTGCAGCAATTGACACTATAGATCATGATGTTTTTACGTAAGCACTAAGCCAGACTAGAAAATACTGTCAGGGTATTAAGGGATCAGCACTTTTTCTTGGTTTTAAAAATCCTACTTCACTAACCTGACTACCTTAAATGACCGGTACCCCAGTTTTTGTTCATATAAAATAATAATCTTAAAGGTCTAAGCTCCTCAATAGTAAAGTATGGTTGGGCGTGCCCTCAGGGGTCAGGTGCTGGCCTGCTTTTATTCTTCCTCTGTAACATGCTGCCACTATGCTCAGTTATTCGTAAACATGGCATTAGTTTCCACTGCTATGCAGATGGACGACAACAGCTGTACATTCACCCAACAACCTAATGACAAAAAGCCTTACAATCAACAAAATCGAGGCTGTGTAAAGGAACTAAAAGATTGGATGTTCAGTTAATTTTCTCTTACTTAACTCAAGATAAAACTGAGTGTGCTATTAGTGGGACCCCCAGGCTGAGAGAGACAGGTTGGCTACATCTGTCCCTACATCTAGAGGCTGGTCCAGTATTTGGCCCAGTCCCGTCTGGAAAAACTTAGGTGTCCACCATTTGATTCAGATCTCCCTTTGATTGCGCACATTAGCCCATCACTCGATTGCTTTCCTTCAACTATTGTAATAAAATAATTCGCTAAAACTTTCGAATATCCTCCTCTTTTATTAATATGCCAGAAACTGGTTCCTGGAATATATTCTCAAGGTTTGGAATACTGTAAGCCTTCTTACTGGATGCTTCTATTAAAACTTAAATAAACTTCATTAGTTTCCAGAATGGCAGCGCCCGAGTGCTAACTCGAACTAGAAAATTTGATCATATCACCACCTCCTGTTCATCATCCAATCACTCATCACTCAAACTGGTTACCCAGTTAAATTCCGCATTAATTCAAATAACTCTTATAACTTATAAGCTCTACATGTGGCCTGGCCCCAATTACTGAGTGAACTCCGTAGAGTTTTTACAATCCAACTCATCTACTTTTGATCTATCCTTTGTATCTACTTCGTTCGCAGGGTGCAAAGGCCTACTCCTACTTTTAGTTCCCAAGAATTAAAAAAATCACAAGCCGGGTGGAAAGCGTTCTCATAACATTGCTGGCCCCCCAACTATGGGAATAACTTCCCACTTTCGTTCGAGATTCAGACAAAAAATAACACCCTCAACCTCAGACACCACCCTCCAAAGGTTTTTATTAAATTAAAAGTCTAGGCTAAGACATACTTATTTACACACTTTTTTGACTAGATTTTAGACAGGATGCATGGCTTTTTGGGTCCCTGGGGCCAGAAGTCCCCTGTATGTCATGTCTGGCCCTGCCTGCCCTTGTCCGCTAGCCGAGAGTGTCGGATTGGTGCGGTCCTGGCTGAACTGGGCTTTTTTTCGGTCCTCGTGATCTTGACTCGTGCTCCTTTCCCTGCCTTAGACTAAGGCAGAGCCTGGGGGTTCATTGTCAGATTCTTAATGGTGATCAGATACGTTGGGTTGCTGTCTTTCCTTCTTCCCGTGGGGTTGCCAATGTCTCATCATATGTGATCCCTCTTTGGCTGTGTTTCCTTCCTTTCCTCCCTACCAGGTTCTCCCTCTTTCTTCCTAGCTAGCTTGCTAAAGCTAATGCTGGAATGCTGGGCCGGTCTCATGCCTACAACTTGGCATCAGTGTATTGCCATGGCATCAGTGATTGTTAATAGACCAAACTGTGGCTCTTAATCAATAACTAAACTAATTTACATTTTTCTGTTTTCTTCCTTCCTCCGAGCTTGTGTTTCCGGTATAACCAGTTCCAGCCCCACACCATTGATGTTCATCTGCTGGATAAGCTCCACCAAGCTGCTTCCTCCCGTCATCAGCTTCCAGCCCCACCATAAAAACCCAGCTTCCCGCCCCCACCATCATACCCCGGCCCCTTAATGTCGATGTGCATACTTCACATTTTATATTCGTACGTTGACTCCATACTTTGGTTCGCTCTTCGATTTATCATCTCTATCTACTAACTAACCATCTAACCTACTACGCCCTCCACCGCTACCCTGCCTCCGTCCCCACCTCCTTCCTCGCCTGACTACTTTCTACTCCTCTCTCCTCTCCTCCTGCGCTCTCCTCCCTCCCCCTGAGGTGGGGGGTCGCTTTTGAGTCTTGGTCCTCCTAAGGTTTCCTTCTTCTTTCCTTAACTCCATGATGGAGTTTTTCCTTGCCCCTGCCACTGTCGCCCTAGGCTTGCTCAATTTGGGATTGGACGTAGTTATTAGGAGATAATCTAAACTTGTAAAGTTGCTTTGAGACAATGCTCCATTGTAAAAAGCACTATAGAAATAAATCTGACTTGACTTGACTTAAATTGCCTCGTCCCAACTTTTCTGGAAAGTGCTGCAAGCCTGACACTGTGGTCTCTGTTCATACCTTTCGACGGCCTGGCGGATGTGCGTGATCCAGGTGTTGCGCTCGTCTTTTGAAGCCGTGTGGATCTCGTACATCTCGGGCTCGTCGGACGAAGCGCAGATGAGGAACATGGCCTTCTCCTCGTGCGCCACCTCCCTCACGATCAGCTTCTGCAGGGAGATCACCGACGGCTTGCCGTCCTGCAAACCAAACCGAGTCTTAATCTACAAACCGTTCAATGACTAGCTAAACGGCTGGCAGACTTATCGGGACTAAGCTGAAGCATCAGCGAGGATTCGACACTGAAAGTCTTCTTAGTCCAGGATTAGGAATGATCCAGGTCTGAGGAACAGCCCCAACGTGTTCCATAAACACCTTCAGTAGAACCGGTGTGGGGTTTAATCTTGACTCGTATGGCAGCACGATCAGAGTCCAGCACAAACCCCCCGGCGTTAGAGCACAATCACTTAATACGGGAGCGCGCCGGCACACGATAACCACCTGCCCAACGGGCCAAAACAGCCCCGAGACGCCGAGACATGGGGCTCTACCACGTTTTCAAGACGTACGCAGGCGTTATTTTAAGGCTTCCGAGTTGTGATTTGAAGCCTCCAAAGACCAGACCTGTTGTTCCAGCACACCAAAGGCTGTAGTACTCGAGTCTGGTCTCGGTCTAGACCATAAATCTTATACAAAGCTCAGTCACGACTTCCTTTGGACTCTCAGGGTAAGGACAGAATAAATCGGTCCTGTCTCTGCATAATAAAAAATCTGCACTCTGATTGGCTAACAGCAAAAAACAAGTTCCTTCTCTTCTCAATCAAGATCCACTCAATTAACACGATTTATTTAAAATAGTCTGACATTAAGAGTTTCACCTTTCTGCTTGCTTTACTCATAGCATAGTTTAGGAGCTATTATGAGGACGGATTGAAATATTATTATTCTAATTTCACATTCAATAATAAAAATATTTAGTGGATGTTGTTGCTTATATTCAGGTGACTGTGTGATGATTCTTTTGTGAAGTTTGAGAGAAGAAGGGAAACAGAATCATCATCATTTACTTCCAAACTTACATGACCTTAGATTGACTAAAACTATAAAATAATATTATTAATAATAAACCAAACGTTACTTACTGTTACAGCCTGTTTCACAAAAACATGATGAAATATAAAATTATTAACCGATATAAATCATGTATAACAACTAGGAATAAATGTAAAGTCAATTAACTAATTTATTTTAAATTACAAAATTAATTTTTAAATTTTTTTCTTTTGATTCTGGTATGATAAAAAAAAGACTAGTCTTGAATGATCCTCCATAAGAATCAGTTTCTGTAAAGGTCATCCCACAGGAAACGATTCCTTTTGACGACAGTATATTAATTCATTAATTACCTTCCACACCAAACAATTACTAAAAATAATACTAATATAAATAATAATAAATTATACTTTATAACTATAATTTATAATTTCAGATATAATTTTACCGTGCTCCTTTCTCTCTCTCCCTTTTTTTTTTGTTTAACAGAAATCACATGTACCCAATATCGGCGTTTGCATGATTATCATCACTTGAAGATATTTTGTTCGTCTTGTCCATTTTTTGGGCTGTGAAGAAAACTATCCAAGCTCATTTGACCTTTGTAACCCTGCCTGGTTCTGCCTGCACTCTGCTCCGACATGTTTATTCTAAAACAGATTCTCAACAAACCAACACTGCACCAGTTGGTTGTTTGGCGCCATCCGGTGGTAAATCCGTGCCATTGCATCAAAGTCTCTGAACTAAAAACAAACGCTTTCTCTGCATTTAACACGCGATCAAACCTGGTGATTTGAATGCATCTTGCCCTAGGAAATGGCTTGTATAAGGAACATTCGAATAACGGGAGCCCTCCTATGTCCTACGGGGTTTGGTCTGTCAAAATAGATGGGCTGAACTCACTACTGCAGAGAAGACGTATCTCTGATCCTTCTCCTGCAAGAGCAGCAGCACGTCTGTGAGCAGCACGGCCAGAATATCTGCAAACAGGCAAGAAACAACAGAAACATCGCTTATCCAGAGAGACACAATGAAAGAGTCTCATAGAGCCACGGAGCATTACCAGTAAAATGATTTTTAAAGTGTTTATTAGACTTAATTATATTCGTTTGGGGCCTGGAACCTAGGAACCCTATTACGTTACTTCTTAAGGGGTAAATCTGACTCAGACTTCGAACAAATCGGAGTTCAAACGGCCTTCTGGAATTGATTAAGATCGAATAATAAATAAGCCACAATAATAAATACGTCTACCATTTAGTTTCTCAATGAATTACAGTTTTAGTTTGACTCTTTTTTCCCCTTAACCTTCGCTATGTAGCGTTACATGGTTTCGGCTCCAGTCCTCACCCTTGAGTCTGCCGGAGGCGGCCTTCCAGTTCACCATGCCCTCGTGCAGCAGTTTCCGCTTGCCCTGCATCACGTCCTCCCTCCGGAAGATCTGCCCATCCTTGATCTTTCCGAACGCCTTGGGCTCCATCTTGGAGACGATGTCTCTTAGACGCACCACCTTCTGGTAGAGACTCACCTGGGCGTCTACGTGGACGAGGACGCCTTTGATCAGGTTCAGGGCCGATGCCAGCTCCTCGTGCTCCTCTGTGCCAGCTGGGCAGAAAACATGGAGATTATTCAGCAAATGATTACGGACCGATCTTAGAAAATTCTTTTTAAAACGAGTCCAACCTTCCGTGTACTGCAGCAGGCGCTCCAGGAGGACGGGGTACTTCGTGATGCGCTGCGTGACCAGGAGGATGCACTCGGGAACGCCGAGCCGCCGCACGATGGGCAAACTGTTTATTTTCTGAGAAATGGAGACAGGAGATCAGAAGATTGGAGCGGAAACACGAGAGAGACTCAAACCGCCCACGGCACGCTCTTACTCTGATCAGATTGTGGAACTTCTTGTTGTTCTGCAGCTGCTCTTTGTAGTAGTTGACGGCTTCGTTGTGCCGGCTGCAGAACACGCCATAACTCTCCTTCATGCTCTCCCCGAGATCTCCGGAAAACTGTACGGAAACAGACCATGATTACAGCCTGAGGCCGGTCTTTATCTAATGCCTTCTTAATTTCCCTTCTCTTAATCCTTTTCACATCGTCAACTAAAAAAAAACAAACCCGAGTGAAGATGAGTGCAGGAAGCTCTACTTTGTGTTTTTATGACCATGAGCAGACACTTAGATAAATAACCAGACGCTTCCATCCAGTCCCTGTGAGCTTTATCTTCATCTTATCTTTGGCAGCCTGTTGCTCGTCCTATAAGCTCCTGATGAGCTGTTCTGCCCGGCGACCGAGCTCTGATTGGTCAGCCTGATTTTAACACATCCGAACAACGCAGAACAGGCTCCGATTAAAATTTAAGCAGCAGATCCATCAGTTTCAGGCATTAATCTTTAGGCCTTTTTCAAAACTAGATCTGCATTTTTTTCATCTGTAAAAACTGAATCAAGATTAAGAGACTAATAAGGTCAGAGCTGATCGGAATAACTAATAACTAAATTCTGTAGTTCTCTATTTGTTGAGTTTTAGTCCTTTTTCCTTTAATCTTCACTTATTTGCACTTTGTATTTCAAGCGATCGTTACCTGGTACAGTTACAGCAAACGAAAGCAAGCTGATCTTGCACCCAATCTATTTGCTTTGTGCACGAAGTGCCATCTAGTGGCCATTATGTGTCATTAACAGCATCCTTATCTGAAGACAATACTAATACTACAGACGCTGAAATTCAAACATGCCTGTTCTATCAGGATGTCTGCCAGCCTGTGGATGGCGTAGTTGCGCTCGCTGCCCGGCTCGATGGCCCCCTGCCGTCGGTCTCGGAGGCGGGCCAGGAACTGACCGTGCAGCACCAGCAGGCTGTCCAGGCACGGGAACAAACAGTCCAGCCTTTGCTCGTCCAGCTGCAGCGTCTCTCGCAGCTCTCGCACATAAACCCGCAGCATGATCTTCAGAGTGCGCACGTGGTGCATCTCCGTCTGGATCAGCTCTGAAACACACACACACACACACGCACACACAGATATATAATGACGTAATAATAAAGCTTAATTTATAAGTGCCTATCCAAGTCGCACTCAAGGAAACTTTACAATTAAAAGAAGAATATAGAGACTGACAGGACATACACAATGTAATAAAAATAATACAAACTATACCCTATAAGAACATCAAAAGAATAAAACAAACAAACAAAAAAAATAAAATAAAATAAAAAAATAAAAATAAAAAATAAAACTACAGATTCAGAAAAGCAACCTTAAATAGAGAAGTCTTTAGATCCCCCTTAAAAGTAGATATCGGTGAACACATGCGGTGATTGAGCAGAGACGCTCTCTCACCAAACAGCCGTAACGTGTAACAGCGATGCGAGCGACCAGGACGGACAGCACCTCCCCCCAAAGGGGCAGGTAACCAGGGCCAATCCGGGTAAGGACTCAGAAACCTGTAGCACTGTTCGGACTGCATGCGGTACTGAACCAGTGCAGGCTCTTTAACTTAGGAGTGAGGTGTTCCCAAGATCTGGGAGCCCAATTAGGACAGAATTAGTGTCCAGTCTGGAAGTAATGAAAGCATGGATGAGGGTTTCGGCTACTGAATCAGAGAGAGAAGGATCCCATCAGTTATAAGTGTATAAAGTTCGGTAGAAGCACGGCCACAGGCTCACCATAAATCACGTCCTGCCTCTTGATCATCTCTTTGGAATGCTTCTTTAAGAACTGCTGATCTACAGCCAAACTCCACGACTCCACCTCAAAGTCCTGAGCCATCGTGTCCAGCTCTGCTCGTACAACGCCATAGTATGGATCTGCACACACACATATGAATAAATAAAATACACAATAGTACATATCTGCACAAACACACTCACTGACAAACAATAAGCATAAATAAGCATGCAGTTCTGTCTCGGGCAGATCTGTAAATGATTACAGGTGTGGTCTGATTAGACACTGGGTCTTGCCACAAGAGGGCGTTAGAAAGTGTGTGTGCGCTTGGGGTTTGTTTCGATACCTTCCACGATGGACTCTGTGGTGGAAGGAGCGATGGAGATGGCATCGTCCACGTGTCTTTTTAACCGGAACGCATCCACTTCGTCCATGTCACCTGTGATAGAGCTGAGACAACACCGAAACACGACTGAACAACGAGCCTCCACACACCCACACCCACACACACACACAGACACACACAGACACACACAGACACACACAGACACACACAGACACACACAGACAGCGGCTCAAGTTTAGTCTGCACTTTATTTCCTGTGCTCACCTGGAGCTGCTGGTGTTGGCGAGCGTGTGGTTCGAGCTGGAGGCGCTTTGCTGGCCGCAGACTCCTCGGGGCGGGACGGTCATGCCTGAAGCGTGGCGGACGGAGCCATCGGCGGGGAGGCACTGCTCCCTCGAAGCTGGGAAGAGACGAGACAGGTAAGAACGTGAAGAACGAAAGAGCCACGGGTCCAGCAGACGCCGGCCGACGCGGTGATGGTGCAGGAGGAACTCCAGCGAGGCTGAAGCGACCTTTCTGCGAGCCTTCCGCTTCCTCTCGATCGCCAACGCCATGTCCGATCACGTTCTCGATCTGCTCTGCACCGGCAGGATGGTACGGGTGCAGTTTCAGCGCTGATGCACCGAAAAAATATGAGCACGGTCTGGAAGGCACACCCCCTTTTCACCACTCCTCCTGCTACTCTTGTAACGCTGGAGGGGGGAGACGCCACACCAGGGAAAGGATAATCAAAGCCCTCTGGTCTCCACGGAGCCCAACAAGGCCTAATGAGCTCGCTAATACGCAGCCATGCTTATCAAAAACAGTTCCAGTATACGCAGACTCATCAGTGAGAGGCGGTGGGATTACAGATCCAGCAACATCCAGATCCTTCTTCCACAGTTTGAGTCTGCATCTCGTTGCCCATCGTTATAAAGCTTAAAGTATTGCTTGTGCACGAACATTTACGCATCTGGAGAACCTACCAAGGTGCAAAAGTCATTTCTTTGTGGGCGGTTTCGGTCTGAAAACATGGGACAAGCCGTTCAGATTGCTCACAAATCTGATTAACTCCACCCACCTTTTAAGAACTAATGTTTGTCAACACTAAGAACAAAGCACCATATATATTTATTTATTCAATTTTTATTTATTTATATTTACTCAACTTCACTTTCAGACATTTCGCTATTCAAGACAGAAACACATCGGGCTGGGCAATGAACTGAAAATTAATCGAAACCGACATTCACTAATTAAGACAACTTATGTCAAGTAGCTTACAAGTAGCTACACCATTTTAAGAACAAAGCTGTATCCTTTATTTTATCATCTATTTTTATATTATTATTCGAGTTCATCCTTTGTGCTTTAATTCATGTGTGCATAGAATCTAATGAACATGATTCAGTCCTAAGAAGAATCGACTCAGTGATTCAAGGCCTTAAGAACTAGGAGTCGACCTTAAAATTCAGAGTTGATTCCTCACAGAAAAACTGAATCACTTCAAATGCAGGGCAGCTCCAGCTCTATAAACCGCCAGTTATTTAACGTGAACCTTTAAACGACCTTAATATAACAAATTCAGTCAGTCAGACTTATTTCTCTAGCAATGGAGCCCCATCTCAAAGCAGCTTCACAATTTTTTATTATCTAAGCTCAAGCCCCGGGTGAAAGTGGCATATATAGACTAAGAAATTGAAGCTAACGAAACATTATGGAGAGTATAAAAATAGAGAAAATAAAACTATAGCATATAAAACAATAGTGTAATTAAATAACTAATTAAGCTTATGGTGTCATTTAACAATTAAGGAAACAATTAATTTCAGAATATGCTCATGACAAAATTAGGTACTAGGTACTGATCCCACACTGGTTTAATTTTGGGTTCGATCTACATACTGATGCCATAACGGTTTAGTTATTGTCAGGGTCTAGGTACTAGGTGCTGATTCCACACCCTTACTTGTTCACTATAATCAAGCACCTCTTTAAATCTGGTTCTTGCTGTTCCCCCATTTTATTCGGTTTTCTAAAGTTACACCATTTTCTGTACTGAAAAACTACTGCTGTATGAAAGGTGCTGGGTAAACGAGGATTATTATTATTATTAAACAAAAGACACTTGCAGTCGTGTTCTGGTATTGTTTCTAAAGCTGCTTTGTTTGCATGGCTTGTTATTTTTTTTAAATCAGTTCCTCTAGCAGGTCAGCAGAGGTCGGCTTCGGTGTCACACGGTGATAACATCAGATGCAGGTACAGAAACAGGTCCTACTGGAAAAAAGCGACACGTGTACTGGAGGAGGCACGTGTTAGCAATCAGCCTCTGACAGGTACTCGGATCTTTATTCTGATTCCAGCCTCGTCTACAGAAGCTTCCAGTTAGTTAAAACCCATCGCCTGGTTTTTGCACCCCATTATCATCTGGTCCTAAAACCAATTCCCACCTCTGCTGTGGCCGCTCTGGGAAGAACTTAACAAGCTTAGCGCTGGGGGAAGCCGCCTGAGACTTCTGGAATAAACTGCAGCTGATGAGGCAAGAAATCACTTTCCATCGAATATTCTACCGGGCAGCTCGAGCTGAGCCACACACACCTCTGAAAAATCCCATCAGACTCCTGATCCATCCTAATTCTGCCAAACCATGTGTGATGCTTTATTATTATAATGGATAGAATCATAAACACACAAATCCTGGCTGGATGCTTGCAATAATTGGGAAAAATAACACGATCATATCTTAACACCTATGAATTGATAACACCGGTCAGGATGTCTGTGGAACAAAAGGTTTTGGGTGTACTAGAAAAAACAGATTTCAGACCATCGCTGTACATTTTATTTATACAGCATTGATGCTTAGTGATGTCAAAAAAAAGGCTGGTAGGACTGGCTGAACAAACTTAAGCTTAATAAGTTTGTGATTCGATATCGGAGAGTTATTTGTGAAGGTTATATCATGTTTTTAACCATTGCTACATTAAATCCTCATCAGTTCTCCCATTTCCAGCAGCCTTCTTTTTTTTAAAACAAAAATGCTCCTCAGAAAGTCGTGAGTTCTATTTTTTAGAAACAGCATTTTATTTATTGTTTTATTCTGTAGTAAGACAGAATACATGTGTGTAAATGAAAGGGAGGCAGGTGGAGCAGTCAGGCTACAGGGATCAGTGGTCACAAAGGTCCAGGAGTTCAGGTATTTGGGATCAACTGTCCAAGGAAATGGGGAGTGCGGAAAGGAGGTAAAGAAGAGAGTACAGGCAGGATGGAGTGGGTGGGAGAAGAGTGTCAGGAGTGCTGTGTGACAAAAGGGTCATAGCAAAAGTGAAAGGAAGGATTTATAAGAGAGTAGTGAGACCAGCCTTGTTGTATGGGTTAGAGACAGTGGCACTGACAGAGAGATAGGAAGCAGAGCTGGAGGTGGCAGAACTTAAGATGTTGAGGTTCTCTTTAGGAGTGTCTAGGGTGGACAGGATTAGGAATGAGATCATCAGAGGGACAGCACAGGTTGGAAAATTGGGAGACAAAATCCGAGAGGGAAGACTGAGATGGTTTGGACATGTGCAGAGGAGGGATAGTGGATATATTGGTAGGAGGATGTTGGCGATGGAGCTGCCAGGTAAGAGAAAGAGATGGAGAGGAAGACCAAAGAGGAGTTACATGGTTGTGGTGAATGAAGATATGCAGGGAGTTGGGGTGAGAGTAGAGGACGTGGAGGACAGGGTGAGGTGGAAACGTTTAACTCGCTGTGGTGACCCCTGATAAAGGGCGGAGCCGAAAGAAGAAGAAGAAGAAGCGGCGTTTTATTGCTCAAATGAATTATTGATGCAGTTTTCAAACAGCAGTTCACATATGGATTATAAAGTCAACTTCTGGTACATACCAAAAGGTTAAATTATCAGCCTTTCCATACCAGTACAAAATGTGCCATTTAGCAGTTACCGTATCGGCCCAAGAAATTCAAGATCGGTGCATCCCTAATTAAATCGAAGTGTTCTGGAGGTAGCGGTTCTGTTTTTTGCGTTTATTATAAAGTAAAATGCAAGTTGCGCAGGCAAAACTTAAATCTGGTGGGATTGACGTGACTTGCACTTGAACTGCAAACCTGCATTTGCGGTTACTTAATAATTCTGACCATTATAAATCCTCATATTTTACTTTTCAAAGACTTGATAACAAGACAATTAGGCACGGTCTAAAAGGGACTTACCCTGATGATTGGACTGGGCCCCCGCCGAGCTCTTCTGGACCAAATCTCTAGCCTAGTAACACAGACATTCTCCACTTTACACACATATTTACATCAACTAAACATTTTCTACACCCCGACTCATTCACACGGAGCATTAACCTTTGTAGCTGCTCTATGATACCTTGAAATTAAACATAAAACAGTCTCTGGTTTCTAATGATCCGAGCGCTCTCACCTTGCTCTTACTGTTGCTACACTCCGGCAGCAGAACCTTGCAGCTTTTGTGGACGTTCACAGCGCAGTCTGCAAAAAAAGAAAGAAAACACACAACCTTTAAAGCTGTCCGTTCCGAAAGAAGCCAGAAGAACGTCAAAAAATAGCCACAGGTTCAATCCAATCACTGGGGTTCTCCAAGGGTTCCATTCCAACCCAAAGTCCAGAGGAGTACTGAGCAGTTTACTGACTGACGTTAATTAACTGCGCAGGTGGAAGCAGGTGGAGCGGCAGGTGGTTCGTTGGAATGAAAACCTGAAGCCCTCTGAGATCTGCTACCCTTACATAACAGCGTTCCATCGTCTAGGGGTAGATTCATGAGACGAGCAAACTGAGTCAATTAGTCTTTATGCTAAACGGACCTTCCCAAAAACTCTCCGCCAGAGTCCCGGATGCCACATAAACACCGGATTTATTAGTGGAACATGTACATGTTAACGAATACCAATCGTTCACATACAATTACCCATAATCCACACCCACGCATAACAAATAACCAGCATTAAAGAAAGCCTCTGGACTGAGGAACCACAGCACAGATCCTCGAAAATGTCTCAGAACAAGAAAGAGAAAACTTGGGAGTGGAAATTGACTTTTTATGGACAGACGTGGGTCAAATCAACAAATCAGGTATTTTGGGTCCCAAAAAAGCAACTTGGCAGCAAATTAGTGGTACCTCGATTCTCTTCCTTAATCCATTCCAGAAGGCTCGTCGAGAACCGAAAACGACGAGCACCGAGCAAATTTTTCAGATAAGGAATAATGTAAATTAAATGAATGGATTCCAGACTCATAGAAATCCCCCTGTATGAGGCATTATCAGCATTAATGGAGCTGTACTGTACAGGAGCTCCTGATTTATGATGGGGATACGTTCAGATAAATCCATCATAAGTTGAGTTTAAAACAGTCTGTAGTGTATCATAGAGGAGCCGATTACACATTAACACTTACATTAACCTACAGCTACCCAAAATCATTACCACAAAGCTTATTTATAATAAAGTGCTGAACGATCTTGTCATTTAGTGAGTCATGGATTGAAAGTGAAAAGCAAAAGCAAAACAACTAAAGCTAAGGGCAGCCTGTGTTCTGGAAAATTCAGTTCCTCTTTTGTTTTCATTTGGCTCTAATTACTAACCTTTTTAGGGCCCATGGAGGTGTGTTTGCACTAAGAACACAGTACCATAGATGAAAAAATACAGGAAAACACAACAAACAGCAGAGATCTGCACTGAGCGAGAGCCATTATGAGCCTGAATCATTGTGTACTGAATCACAAATTGAGTTTCGGCTGAAACAAGTCGCTCAGCTCGACTCATACAAGTTTGAGCAAGTGAGCAATCGGGTCCACTGACACTTTTGGCCTCTTTCGAACGTTACGCCCACCTTACGGTCTGGAGCAGGTGTAAATCGTGGTTGTACTTACTAACGGTTTTGAATCACACGTGGTCATTTACAGAAAAAAAAAGGACTTTAGGAGCAAGTAATGCGACTCAACCTACAATCATCATATCACTCGTACCTTAGACTTGGAAGTAGGTTTGGAGTAAACTGCTTTCAGCTTAAACTCTGGAGCACTCCTTTAAGACTTAATAAGGACGCTCCCCCATGGGAGTGCAAGCCTGGAATGACTAAAACAGAGGCAGAGCAGCAAAGCACGCGAGCACACAGAGACTCAGCAGTGTGTGTGCAACGTACGCACTAGAGTGATTAACGTCAGGTCACGCTGTTCTGTACGATCCCGCTCATTACTACCATGTGTACATCTACACGAGTAATCCGATTACAGAGCCACAGAGTAAAAAGCACACGGTAATGATATTAGGAACTGCACGTCATGAAGTTGCAAGTGCAAGATTATTTAAGTAAGAACTGTAAGATATTAAATCGCAACTGTGTCGGCGCTGCTGTGCTAAATCACCCTGCCTCTCAAATTCAGGGTCAGGATCGCCCTACAAGAGAGATTAATCCATCACAAGGCCGGCGACACCTACATATACATAATAACAATAGATTAGGTTGCTGCAAATACAAAATAATGCACTCAGGGTTAAAATTAATAATGTTTTCACTTTTAGAGGGGATGTTTTGGTGTTGAATTGCTGGAAAAGGGTTGCAAAATAAGAATTTAAAACACTGTTCAGAAGTGGGTAAATAACTAATAAATCACATATTACTTAATAGTCATGCACAGTCACAACAACTGCATTATTGTTTAGATTCATTGTTTCTAGACAGATAAACAGAACTTCATTAATCCTGAGGGAAATTGTAACGTTCCAGTATATCACACAACTTTAAGGGTATTAGTAAAATGAAAGAAATATCAATAATAAATAAGGAAAAGCACAATAAGAAAAGGATGCATTACAGTACATAATATATATAGTGATATATACATATAACACTAGTATATTTACATTACTACTAATTATATCATACTCTTGAACTCATGAACTTTTATAACGCCAAAGATTAAAATATTAAAGTTCAAACTTAGTAACAACTCGGACCTCTAGTTTATAACAACAAAACGTCCATCTCAAACAATGTCTATCTTAATTAGCCAGCTAGCATTTGTCCTTAGTTAGCTTTTCGCTAGGTCCAGGTAAACACTGAAGCCGCACCAACAGCTGTTATGTAACAAAGTTATATAATAAAGTTTAAATAAAGTGTGCCTCCTTAAAATTAAACCAAACAACGAGCGAAACTAGAGACTTTTCCACAAGAGGTCTACAAGCTTCTCTCGGCTAGCGCTAAAGCTAACGAGGCTAGAGTTAGAACTTAAACATCGGAGCTCAACAGGTGAGCATCTTAGCAAGTGATAAGCAAACGTACACAAATACAGCAGGTACTGCAGAGTTAACGCTCGAAGCCGCTGTCCGTCCAAATCACATCCGACCTGCACTCAAATTTGCACTTATGCAAACGAGCATGTAAAACGAAACTAATGAGGCCGAAACGCAGCTAATGACAATAAACATCCCACCGCAAACGCACCGAAACTCACCTGTCACCGGCGTTCACACCTGACAGCCACATTCACCCCCCAAATCCGCCGTCAATCCTTTAAACATCACTCGGGATTTTATGAAAACATCAAAATAAGCCAGTCTGACAACCGAGCAGCAGCCGATGCGATACAGCCACAGATAATCCCACTGCTATCGGACTGCTGTGGATTTAGCATGGCTGTAACCCAAATCCAACTTTATTCCCTACATTACCGCACTTCATAGACCACTGTAGAAGTTCCATTTACTCCCTACTTAGTGCACTACACTCTACCCATGAAGACGTTGGTCGTTCGGCCGCTGTCCCCGCTCACTCTACAAGGGATTGTGGGAGCGAATTCCAGAGGTACGAGATTTAAACAATCACTGCTTTCTTTGGCAATAGATTCGAAAACATATTAAGACAAACTTTCAAACTGTGCATTCGTGATCTTTATAAATACACACAATTTTTAAAAACGTTGCCTTGTTTAAATAGCCTAGTCGTTGTGCTTTATTGTTCATTTTCTCTAAACCACTAATCATTTGGATGTTTATAATCCAGATCTCTTTCCCTGTATAGATCTCTATCTATTCTATAGATCACCATCTGGCCCATCAGTCATCAAATTAGTCCTTCATCCTGTCATTTATCTTGTCATTTATGGTAATAAACTATATGGTAATAAAGCTCTTAATAATCAACATCGGCATCTTTATTCCTTATTAAACCAGATATTCCTTATTAAACCAATCGTTTGCAACCCTACGACAGACTGAAGCCCTGTCCAGGGTGTAGCTCTGCTTCCAGACCCTGACCAGTATAAGCAGGGGGTAAAGCAGGATGCTTTGCTTGTTTGCTTTGCATTTTAAGGATGCAATATCTAGAGCAACATTTGAAGGTTTTGGTCATTTGAATGTTAGGGGCCTTCCACAAAGGTCTAGGTGTGGGAACTTGGTACAGCTTTGTAGTCCAGAGCCTTAAGTGCTAAGCCACAACTACCCTGATCTTAATAGGTTTTTTACCATACTCAAAAATCACAAAGAAAGCCACGATACATGGCCTAGTGTACCTTAATGCCTGAACAAAAGCCTAGAACATCCAGCGACGGTGCTAGGCTTCATGTTCTGTCTCAGAGACAAAAATACTTGTCCATGTTTTGGCTGTCCTCTCTGCGTCCACAGAATTGGGGTGGGTGGGCTGGGATATGGGGTAAGGGGACAATCGTGCTCTGGCACGGTACAAGGCGACTGGGCACAGTGGGAGTAGGCCAAAATACATATGCATCGGACCCTGCATCTATAAATCCATTCAGCTATACCTTCATCCAGTCAGCCATTCAGTCGTTCATCCATCACCTTATTTAAAGTATTCCAGGTATTAATGGAAGTCAAGCTGAAAAAAATGTCTGTGGTTTAGGTGAAAATGCGTAAACACGTCGTTTGTCCTGAACCACTGAAACTGATCCTGGTTAAACTCTAGGTTTCCTCTTTCACCTCTTTCAGCTCTTAAATCGACTGGATTTGTTTAGTAAGCAGATCCAGCTCGTACCGTCATCCATTATCGTCTCCAGACACAGAAGGATGTTCTGTACGTGACGCTTGTTCCTCACTGATCATGGTTTCTGTCAGACACTTTATAAACATGGAAAGGCCCTCTCTGGACGTGCTGACCAAACTCCACGTACACACGGTTCCTCTTTCTGTTTGAGAGGCTCCAGTGATGACTGGGACTGTAAATCAGTGACTCCTTCCATCTCGGGTCCTCCATGTACCGAACAGGCCGCTGTGTGTCTGCTCTAGGAAGCCTGAGTAAACGTCTCGGCGTGTGAATAAACACCTCAGGTTAAAACACTTATCTAGTAAACCATTAGTAATAATTTATTTCTAACTCTTTTGTCTTCTGTAGATGCAAGGAACGGGTTATATAAATAAACAGTGAGGTGCAAATTATTTTAAAACAAAAGCAGAGCCTATTTTTATATTGCATTCAAGAGTAAAGCTGTACATAAACTATATTTAAAATCAGTAACTGGAAAGCCGTTGCCCTATATATACTCATTGCCAAAAGAAATAAGGCACCCTGATACAAATGTTGGATTGCTGCAGTTCTGTCTCGGGCAGATATGTAAATGATTACAGGTGTGGTCTGATTAGACACTGGGTCTTACCACAAGGCACAGGCCCTATAAAAAGGCTCTCAGAAGCTACTTTTGGGTAGTGTATCTCTTGGTGAGAGATCACATGGTGCACTCTAACACCAGTTGTCCAGTGGACAGACTTTGAGAGGGGGAGCATCATTGGACTGAAAGAAGCAGGAGGGTCGTTTTGATGAATTGCCTCCATCTGGTTTGTTCTGACCTAGCTGTTAGGAGGTGCTGGGAGCAGTGGTTTTATGGGGGCACACAAACGGCGATCAGGCTCCGGACGGCCCAGACAGACCCCCAGTAGAGAGGATCGTTTGATCCACCGACAAGCACGAGCAGCTCCTACAGTTTGGTTATCCACCATCCAGACAGAGGGGGCGCCTTCACTACACACCCCTGTCTCTGCCCGGACCCTTTCCAGGGGCATAGCAGAGGGGAATCTGTTGTCACTGTGCCCATTACGTGTCCTGCCATTGACAGCCAGACACCGTCACCTTCTGTTTTGGGATCTCATCTCATCTTGTATCCAGACTAGAGGCGACCTAACAAGGTAATCAGAGCCTTGTACAGTTTTCCCCAATAAATGTATCCTTTGCTCTAATACTGTAATCAGTTACATATATTGCTTACAGTATTAGAGCACAACTTTGGGTTTTATGGAATTATTAGTCTGTTTTCTCTTTTTGATGGCATTTGCTGATTAATCTCACCACAACCCTTTTTCTGCACATTTGAGTTGTCTGGTAAAAATCAGGGACTTTTCTGCAATATTTAGAGCTGTCACAGTGTCAAAAAGAGAACACACACACACACACACACACACATTTCCTCTTTCTTCTAAACAGCAGGGTATGAACAGGCTGCTGTGCCTGAGCGAGCAGAAACACTGCGGTATGGCAGAAGTTTCAGCATCAGCAGACTGGGGGGAAGCAGAAGTTCACTAAATTAACTCACACTTTCTGTTCTGATCCTGATTTTGGTACTTGAATATCGAGCCATCCGTGTTCTTGCTGCCTACCTAACACCAAACTCGAAGAGTGAGCACCAGTTACAGTGCAGAAAGCAGAGCAGCAGCAGTGCACGAACAATATGTGAAGCATGTAAGCATGCACACTGCTGGAAAAAGTGACAATATGTGACTTATTTCATAAGTGTAAACAGGTGATATAATATGGCTGTGTAGTGGGTCGTGACCTAGTACATTTCTGCTCTTATCATCAGGAAAAAACCTAACTGCAGTAAATAACTCTCAGTCATGCAGCGTCGGTATTTCAAAAATTCAAAATGAATGCAATTCCTTGGTGTACCTGCAGATGTCACCAGACCTGTGAATTACTATACAGTACACGAATGCACCGTATACCGTCCTCAATACGTCCTGTCAAATTGTGCGTAATGAGACTTGGACGTTGTGCGGACTCCATAGATGGGCGTTGATTATGACTATGACTATGACATAGATCATTAAACAACCATTGAGTTTAAGCCTGGCCTTTTAGGGTGGAAATGAAATGACCGGGCATTGGCCTTAAATGTAGCCTCTCTTTGACACTCTTTGACGTTATATGTGTGAATGTAATGATGCTATATGTAAGTGATTACAATATTAGAGCGAAAGGATAAGTTTATTGAGAAAAACTGTACAAGTGAAAGGAGGCTCTAGATACCCTGTTAGGCCGGCTCTAGCCTTGATACAAGGCTAAAACTTTTTTTTTGCATTTTATCTTGAGCACATAAGGCCGAACTAGTCCTTAACGCTTCTTAGTATTGTTCTTCATTTCAGAGAAACCCCTGACTCATTAAGGAGCGCTCGATCATTTCTAATCTCTTCTAACGAGGAATTAGGGGGATTTAAGCCAGCGCTGTGTCTCTAGGTCGGTGCAGAATCTAAAGCCCCGGCTGCCGGTCGAGTGGAAGCAGGTTAGTAGCTGTGGTTTTGCTGTAGCTTGTGCCAGGCAGGCAGATGTCGGGCAGATGTGGTCTAGCGTCGGCAGGCGTGTGTGCCAGTGTGTGTGGCTCGTATCAGTACTCACTGACGCACTGCAGGCCATGCTTCCTCTGCAGGCTCTTGCCGCACAGTGAGCACGTGGCTCGGCTCGAGAAAGAGCCGCGAACTAGCTGGTGGCCGTTACAGCTGATTCTAAGCATGCGACTGCCCTCCTTCAGCTCTCTCGCCCTCTCTCTCGCCTTCTCTCTCTCCTCCCTCTCTCTCTCCCTCGCCTTCTCCCGGTTCTTACCCTGAAACAGAGAAGAGAAGAACGTTGTAGAGTCAGCGTAGAAGAAGCAGCTCCTAAAATGGAGAAATACATACAATACTGGCACAGAATGATATAGATTATTTGTATAGATTTGCATAGAGGAAACGACCTAACATGTTATTTTATTTTATTTTTAGCTTTAAAACCCAGGTCTAGAGCCACACCGATGTAAATGTGCCCATCGCAGGACTGAGTAGAGTCCATTGTGGCAGCTCAAGGGGGAAAACCGCACCAACTGGCAACAACTCAACACATTTGGGCATGGAAACATGATCAAGACGAGGTGCTGAATCAAACCGAGCATCAGAATGGGCAAGAAAGGTGATTTAAGTGACTTCGAACGTGGCAAGGTTGTAGGTAGTATTTCAGTAACAACTGATTTACTGGGATTTTCACACACAGCGCCATCTATAGGGTTTACAGAGAAAGGTCCGAAAAAGAGAAAATATCCAGTGAGGGAAGTTCTCTGGTCCAAAAAGGAGATGATAGAAAGGCAACAGTAACTCGTCAAAACTTGAAGCAGATATGTTACAACAGCAGAAGACCACACCAGGTCAACTCCTGAAAGGTAAGAATCGGCAACTGAGGCTACAATTCACTTGGGCTCACCAAATTTGGAAGATAGAAGCACCTTTGGGACGTGGAGGAACTGGAGATGGATGTGCAGCCGACAAATCTGCGTGATTGTGTCAATACGGACCAAAATCTCCGAGGAACGTTTCTAGGACCTTGTTGGATCGATGCCACAAAGAATTAAGGCAGTTCAGAACCCAGAACCCAATACTAGCAAGGTCTAGCTAATAAACTGACGGTTTCTGCACAGTACAGATGATTGTGTTGCACAACTGCGCATCAGGCACGTTCACAACACGCACTGTGGTTTAATAAAAATCACTTTTAGTTTCATTCGTGTCTTTATAAAACAGGAAGCTGAAGACGTATTGCAGCTCAGTTTATTGGAAATGGAAGCACGTGACTCGGATTGTACAATCGGTCGCTTTCTCACCTTGTCTTTGTTGAAGGATCCGGTCATTCGGTTCCTCAGCGAGCTCAGAGTGCGCTTCACCTTCGTCCCCTTCTCCGTCCTCTCCGCCCGGTCCTCCTCTTCCTCATTTCTAAAGATAAGAACCATTACAACAGGTTTCAGCAATCGAAGGTCAATTAGGCAATAATAATATTAAGTAGCATGTTTTGTTTTCCAATTACATCATCTTCCTGTGAAATCATAAAACAATTATGGCGTTAGCTTTTTGACCCTTTTTGCGCTCCGAAATGCAGCTACTTTTACTGTATATGTACAAGCTGTGACACGGGGTAACATGGACAGAACCGGGACCTTTAAACTAGAGGAACACGGACAGAACCAGGACCTTTAAACTAGAGGAACATGGACAGAACCGGGACATTTAACCTGGAGGAACATGGACAGAACCGGGACCTTTAACCTTGAGGAACACGGACAGAACCAGGACCTTTAACCTGGAGGAAGATGAACAGAACCGGGACCTTTAACCTGGAGGAACACGGACAGAACCGGGACCTTTAACCTGTAGGAACACAGACAGAACTGGGACCTTTAAACTAGAGGAACACAGACAGAACCGGGACCTTTAACCTGGAGGAACACAGACAGAACCGGGACCTTTAACTTTTGGAAAACAAATGGAATTGGGACCTTTAACCTGAAGGGACAGGGAAAGAACCGGGACTATTAAACTAGAGGAACACGGACAGAACCGGGACTACTAAACTAGAGGAACATGGGCAGAACCAGGACCTTTAAACTAGAGGAACACGGACAGAACCAGGACATTTAACCTGGAGGAACATGGACAAAACTGGGACCTTTAACCTTGAGGAACACGGACAGAACCAGGACCTTTAAACTAGAGGAACATGGACAGAACCAGGACCTTTAAACTAGAGGAACACAGACAGAACCAGGACCTTTAACCTGGAGGAACACAGACAGAACCAGGACCTTTAAACTAGAGGAACACAGACAGAACCAGGACCTTTAACCTGGAGGAACACAGACAGAACCGGGACCTTTAACCTGGTGGAACACAGACAGAACCGGGACCTTTAACTTTTGGAAAACAGATGGAATTGGGACCTTTAACCTGAAGGGACAGGGAAAGAACCGGGACTATTAAACTAGAGGAACACGGACAGAACCAGGACATTTAACCTGGAGGAACATGGACAAAATTGGGACCTTTAACCTTGAGGAACACGGACAGAACCAGGACCTTTAAACTTGAGGAACATGGACAGAACCGGGACCTTTAACCTGGAGGAAGATGAACAGAACCGGGACCTTTAACCTGGAGGAACACGGACAGAACCGGGACCTTTAACCTGTAGGAACACAGACAGAGCCGGGACCTTTAAACTAGAGGAACACAGACAGAACCGGGACCTTTAACCTGGAGGAACACAGACAGAACCGGGACCTTTAACCTGGTGGAACACAGACAGAACCGGGACCTTTAACTTTTGGAAAACAGATGGAATTGGGACCTTTAACCTGAAGGGACAGGGAAAGAACCGGGACTATTAAACTAGAGGAACACGGACAGAACCAGGACATTTAACCTGGAGGAACACAGACAGAACCAGGACCTTTAACCTGGAGGAACACAGACAGAACCGGGACCTTTAAACTAGAGGAACATGGGCAGAACCAGGACGTTTAACCTGAAGGAACATGGACAGAACCAGGACCTTTAACCTGGAGGAACACAGACAGAACCAGGACCTTTAACCTGGCAGAAACTGCTAAAGCTTTCAATTTATGGGCCAATGATTTAGTAACTAAAAAGCGATTCAAACTACCGCACAAAGCAGAGCTACTGCACGGAACTACAAGAGTTCTTGAACTTGTTCTCTTTTTATTTTGGTTTAGAAATCAGGACTTACTCGTTGGAGAGGAACTCGTACCAGGTGACGTTCCCCGAGTCCTTCCTCTCTGCATTCGAGGTTCTGCGTTTGGCGCTGTGGAAGTTACACACACATTAAACAGACCTTCCAGCACACACACGCAGCGGGACCACTGGCCTATAAATCAACAGGGTGCAAGTCACGTTAGGGCCACGCTCAAACGGTGCTCATGCAGGATGCAGGATGAGATGTGATTAGGGTTTGGCCTCGAGTGGAACGTAAACAGTCTTTCCCTTTTTCATGCTTGATGTTTGACTGGAGCTACTGCAAAGTTGGCAGCGTTTGGACGGTAGCTCCTGTAACACCGAGCATTGTTTACGTCTCATTATGGATTGGACTGTTTCCTTAACGTGTTTCTTTTCTTCTAACCAGAGCTGGTGTGTGTGTGTGTGTGTGTGTGTGTGTGTGTGTGTGTGTGTATGTGGCAGATACAGCAGGCCCCTGTCACTCTGTTTACTTACCAATGATACAGCTTAAGCTCACTCAGAACATTCTGTACCATCAGCCTGAGACAAACAAGACACATAGACTGAGTGTGTCAGTGTCTGTGTGTGTATGTACGTGTGTGTGCGTTTGTGTATGTGGGCACCAAATGTCTCCACAAGGATAGAAAAATCTGACATTTTGTTACCTGTTAGGGCATCTGTGCTTGTCCGCACAGGGAAAGCTGCTGTTTTTTTTTTTGTTACAGAAATGGCAAGTATCTTTTGAAAAACAGAAAGTGGAACTTACATGTGACTCTGTCCTTCATCAGAGTCGTGCTCCTCTGAGACAGACAGAAACACAAAATTAGTCTGCAAAACTGTTAAATGTATTTAAATATGTCTTACAGCACAGAACAGAACAAACCCAGACTCAAACTCAGTTATCAACCCTTGCACAGAAACAACTATGCCACAAGTTGGGCAATTATTCCAGTGATGATGACATTTTCTTACTAGGTAAAACTAATCCCAGACAAAATCTTACTTAAGTCATTGCTATTCAGTGAATAAGTTGTGGTACTGCACTACAGACCAGAAGGTTGAGGGTTAAATCTCTCCACACCAAAGCTTTCACAGTTGGGCCCTTGAGGCCCTTAACCCTTACTGTATCAGCTGTAAATCTTTATCCAAATACTACAAATGTAAATGCATTTTGGGCATTTTTTGAGATCTTTACTTTGCTGCTAATCCCCTCTCTAAATCTGCACGTGCAAAAACATCACTTATAGTCTTAGAAACATGTTATTTCCTTTTTGATGTGCGTAATCCCCCAGTCATTTCCATGCTGGCAGGCTTCAGTAGTGCATTTGGACATTAACTGTAACTGTTGTGTGTACTGTGTGTGTGTGTGTGTGTGTGTGTGTGTGTGTGTGGCTCACCTCCTGCAGCCTGTTTGGATGTCTCCAGTATGCGAGACACTTTCTCAGCTCGAGACTTTTCATCCGATGCCAAAATATCGGATCTGGAATAAAGTGTCCTCTCAGGAGTGTGAGTCTGCTACACAACAAACCATAAAAAGTGTAAGTGCATCTGTGTGTGTGTGTGTGTGTGTGTGTGTGTTACAGGGTACAATTCTATACAGATTGTGTACGGATAAAGATTGTAGACCTCATAGAATATAATTGTGTATAACTGAGGATTGTAATTTGATTAGATTGCATAGATTGTGTATTAGTTAACATTATAGGTTTTATAAAATATATTTTTATAGAGGATTATAGATTGTGTATATTGTTTAGATTGTATATTAGTGAAGATTACAGATTGTGTTATTTGTTTTACTGTTTGTTTCAGAGCATTATAGACCGTACATTATGGCATTGTTGAGTTCAGTTTGGGAGATGTTGATCGACCTCGGCCCCAGTTTGTTGGTTTATGCATTTTATGTTCAGTTTCTGTACCGGGACATTGTATATATATATATATATATATATATATATATATATATATATATATATATATATATATATATATGTAATGGATTGGTGTATCACTGAGGAACATAAATTGCATAGATTTTATAATTCTGTATAAAAAAATACAATAATAAAAATAAAAAAAATTATATATATATATATATAGATATATATATATATATATATACATACACATACAGTGCCTTGCAAAGTATTCGGCTCCCTTGGACTTTTCAACCTTTTGCCACATTTCAGGCTTTAAACATAAAGATATGAAATTTGTAATTTTTTGGGAAGAATCAACAACAAGTGGGACACAATCGTGAAGTGGAACGAAATTTTATGGAATATTTTAAACTTTTTTAGAAATAAAAAACTGAAAAGTGGGGCGTGCAAAATTATTCGGCCCCTCTTACTTTCATTGCCAGCAAACTCACTCCAGAAGTTCAGTGAGGATCTCTGAATGATCCAATGTTGACCTAAATGACTGATGATGATAAATAGACCCACCTGTGTGTAATCACATCTCCATATAAATGCACATGCTCTTGTGATAGTCTCAGAGTTCTGTTTAAAGCGCAGAGAGCATCATGAAGACCAAGGAACACACCAGGCAGGTCCGAGATACTGTTTGTGGAGAAGTTTAAAGCCGGATTCGGATACAAAAAGATTTCCCAAGCTTTTTAAACATCTCAAGGAGCACTTTGCAAGCGATCATATTGGAAATGGAAGGAGTATCAGACCACTGCAAATCTTCCAAGACCCGGCCGTCCCTCTAAACCTTCAGCTCAAACAAGGAGAAGACTGATCAGAGATGCAGCCAAGAGGGCCCACGAACACTCTGGATGAACTGCAGAGATCTACAGCTGAGGTGGGAGACTCTGTCCATAGGACAACAATCAGTCCATACACTGCACAAATCTGGCCCTTTAGGAAGAGCGGCAAGAAAGAAAGCCATTTCTCAAAGATATCCATAAAAGGTTTGCCACCAGCCACCTGGGAGACCACACCAAACATGTGGAAGAACTTTTTGGCCACCATGCAAAACGTTTATGTTTTGGCTTAAAGCCAACACAGCTCATCACCCTGAACGCACCATCCCCACTGTCAAACATGGTGGTGGCAGCATCGTGGTTTGGGTCTGCTTTTCTTCAGCAGGGACAGGGAAGATGGTTACAATTGATGGGAAGATGGATGGAGCCAAATACAGGACCATTCTGGAAGAAAACCAGTTGGAGTCTGCAAAAGACCTGAGACTGGGACGGAGATTTATCTTCCAACAAGACAATGATCCAAAACATAAAGCAAAATCTACAATGGAGTGGTTCACAAATGAACGTATCCAGGTGTTAGAATGGCCAAGTCAAAGTCCAGAGCTGAATCCAATGGAGAATCTGTGGAAAGAGCTGAAAACTGCTGTTCACAAACGCTCTCCATCCAACCTCACTGAGCTCGAGCTGTTTTGCAGGGAAGAATGGGCAAAAATTTCATTCTCTCGATGTGCAAAACTGATAGAGACATACCCCAAGCGACTCGCAGCTGTAATCGCAGCAAAAAGGTGGCGCTACAAAGTATTGACGCAAAGGGGCCGAATAATTTTGCACGCCCCATTTTTAAGTTTTTTATTTCTAAAAATAGTTTAAAATAT
The DNA here is from genome assembly GCA_025084515.1 of Ancistrus triradiatus. NCBI lineage: Eukaryota > Metazoa > Chordata > Actinopteri > Siluriformes > Loricariidae > Ancistrus > Ancistrus triradiatus. The sequence continues at coordinate 966,160 of JAJAGP010000040.1, read as the reverse complement.
CCAATAAACTTCGTTCCACTTCACGATTGTGTCCCACCTGTTGTTGATTCTTCACAAAACATTACAATTTCATATCTTTATGTTTAAAGCCTGAAATGAGGCAAAAGATTGAAAAGTTCAAGGGGGCCGAATACTTTTGCAAGGCACTGTATTTGTGTGTACATATTTTGTACATATTTATATATGTATTTGTGTATTACTGGAGTATAGATTGTATATTGTATATTTCTGATGAATATAGTTACTGGTTTATATTGTGTAATTGTGTATTAGGGAGGAAAACAGGTTGTATAGATTGTGTTACTGGTTTAGATTGTGGAATTGTGTATTAGAGAGGAATATTGGTATATTGGTAGTATAGTTTGTATAGGTTGTGTTACTGATGTTGTGTTGTCAGTTGTAGTAAATTCCTCCGCTGAGCTGTGAGAGTGACTCTGGTCGTCTCGTTCTACATCACTGTCTATACTCCTGGTGTCCAGACTGAACCTACACACACACACACACACACACACACACACACACACAAAGGTTAAAGCTGTACAGTAACAATAGAACTGGTGAATAAATCAAGTTCTTAAAACACACTAGATAACACGCAGTAAACACACACACACACACACACCTCATAGAGTACATCCATGACACAAAAACACAGAACAAATGAGATATACACACACGTATTTTAACATACAGTACTCTTACTCTCTCACTCTCTCTCACACACACACACACACAATCAATGGGATGCCAGTCAGGTGTGAGTGGGCACCCTGTTTTATTTAAAGAACAGGGATCTATCAAAGTCTGCTCTTCACAACACACGTTTGTGGAAGTGTATCATGGCACGAACAAAGGAGATTTCTGAGGAGCTCACAGAAAGAATTGTTGATGCTCATCAGGCTGGAAAAGGTTACGAAACCATTTCTAAAGAGTTTGGACTCCACCAAACCACAGTCAGAAAGATTGTGTACAAATGGAGGAAATTCAAGACCATTGTTACCCTCCCCAGGAGTGGTCGACCAACAAAGATCACTCCAAGAGCAAGGTGTGTAATAGTTGGCGAGATCACAAAGGACCACAGGGTAACTTCTAAGCAACTGAAGGCCTCTCTCACATTGGCTAATGTTAATGTTCATGAGTCCACCATCAGCAGAACACTGAAAAACAATGGTGTACATGGCAGGGTTGCAAGGAGAAAGCCACTGCTCTCCAAAAAGAACATTGCTGCTTGTCTGCAGTTTGCTAAAGATCATGTGGATGAGCCAGAAGGCTATTGGAAGAATGTTTTGTGGACAGATGAGACCAAAACAGAGATTTCTTGGTTTGAAAGAAAAGCTTTATGTTTGGAGAAAGGAAAACACTTCATTCCAGCATAAGAACCATATCCCATCTGTGAAACATGGTGGTGGTAGGATCATGGTTTGGCCTGTTTTGCTGTATCTGGGCAGGACGGCTTGCCAGCATTTATGAACACAATGAATTCTGAATGATATCAGAGAATTCTAAAGAAAATGTCAGGACATCTGTCCATGACCTGAAATCCCAAGAGAAGGTGGGTCATGCAGCAAGACAACGACCCTAAGCACTCAAGCCGTTCTACCAAAAGAAGGTTACAGAAGAATAAAGTTCCATGTTTTTTGGGATGGCCAAGTCCAAAGTCCTGACCTTAATCCAATGGAAATGTTGTGGAAGGACCTGAAGCGAGCAGCTAATGTGAGGAAAGCCACCAACATCCCAGAGCTGAAGCTGTTCTGTACGGAGGAATGGACTAAAATTCCTCCAAGCCGGTGTGCAGGACTGATCAGCAGCTACAGGAAATGTTTAGCTGCAGTTATTGCTGCACAGGGGGGTCACACAAAGCAAAGGTTCACATACTTTTGCCACTCACTAATATGTAATTTTGGATCATTTTCCTCAATAAAAAAATGACCAAGTATAATATTTTTTTCTCATTTGTGTAACTGGGTTCTCTTTATCTACTTTTAGGACTTGTGTGAAAATCTGATGATGTTTTAGCTCATATTTATGCAGAAATATGGAAAATTCTAAAGGGTTCACAAACTTTCAAGCACCACTGTAGTATGTAAAATTTTGTGCCATATAGGATTACAGATTTAAAAGTAGATTATTATTTACTCATGAACTGTTTGCTGTGTGTCTGTGGTAGCGTGTTGCTTGTGTTTGGGTGTGTCATTATCGAGCTGATGAAACATTCTGTGGTTCCTCTGTTTCTCAGCAGTTCTCTCTCACAGTACCCAAATCAGTAAATATGCAAAACGTCCGACTGTTCTGTTCTACGTTTTACTAAAAGTGGAACAAAAAGTTAATTATAACAAAGAATGAAGCATTGCGTTTAATTTCTGTCATTCATGCAGAGGGATGTTTATGTTCAGGTCCGTTTGAACTGAGAGCAGAGAAGAGGAGCAACTAATAAAACTGACTGGTGTTTGTGAATCTGAACTAAAATGGTGATTTCTTTTCACCCACCCGTCAGTACTTCATGCATCCTTCCAGCTGGTCATGTGACTCGTTATCTAATTAGGACAACACACTACAGGAGATTGCTTTAAGACTAAACTGGAAGCCTGGCTTCAATTTCAGTAAAATGCAATGTTATTCAATTATCTTGGAGGAATTAAATACTTAATGCTACCTTTAATACAACATGCTGTTCTTTCATTAAACTCATGAACCTAACAGACCCTCACTGAAGCCTGTGTGTCTCTGAGTGTCTATGGAGCAGAAATTCGGAATCAGGAACAGGATTAACTTCTCAAACTCCCATAAATCAGTGCTAGTAAGACTGTTCCTTCACTTACTTTGGCTATTATGTCATGGCAGACAGTATGAACCCAATATATTTATGGTTTTTTTCTGGTCAACTTTATTTCATTCATTAATAAACATCCATTCCTGCATTTCAGGCCTCCAACACATTCTAAAAGCATTTTGTTTTTGTTGATGTAGAGGGAGAACTATGATAACCCCTTCCAATCTTTTTTTGAGGAACATTTTTTTTAAACATTTCAATCATTTTCACACACATTTGATGACAAACTGGAGATTAGCTTCTCCATTAGGGACCCCAGCAGCTAGGTTTATTTGTATCCCAGGAGAAAGAGTGCCGGACAATATAAAGTGCCTTAGAGAGCTCCATAACTATAGATTATCGCCTGTTTGAAATCACATCTTTTAGTTTTTTACCTCATTACTAGCCCTAAATTGCCCCCGTCCCAAATTTTTTTCAGTGCTGAAATGCAGGAATGGATGTTTAGTAATAAATGAAGTTAAGTTGACCATAAAAACATGAAACATCTTGGGTTCATACTGTCTGCCATGAAATACAAGTCAAAGGAAATGTAAGGAACATACTCTCCCAACTTTTTCTGATTTGGGATTGTAACGGCTTTCTATGTTACGGACGGCCTGTAAAATGTGAACATTCACTCACGACTCACCTTCTTCCCAGGTCGAGTGGGGACAGTGGGAAATCCCAGCTGTGTCTCCGTGAGGTGGACATGGACCTGACCAGGATGGGAAAGCTGTCCATGTCCGAGTTATCCACACAAGCGTCGGTGTCATTATCAGACAGGTCCATGTTGGCGTTTGATGTTGGTGAGAGGTTCTCTCTGTCAGATCCACAGTGATTTTCGGGGCAGCGTAAGGGACCGGGACCGAGCTGTGCTTTATCAGCCGGGGTGACTAATTCAGACAGGTTTTGTTCCCCACGGCTCTCCTGCAGGTCTCTGAAATACTCTGAGTCTCTGAGAGAACAGTTCAGATCGTTAAGATCCTCCACACTGCTGCCTGGGTAAGAGCCCTCGATATCGCTCTCCAACAAACAGGAACTCTGATGGAAACAGCAGATTGTACAGACAGAAATCAACAAAATGCATACGCTGTAATTTTTCTACACTCTCATTCAGACATGTCAGATTCTGCATCGATTCAGAAAAGTCACAAATCGATTTTTCAAATGTTAATTGATAACATAACGTGGACAGAACGCAAACGTCGGAACTCAGAAGTGTGGAAGTGTGGCACCCCCAGGACGGTCTGTGGCGACAGAGAGGGACAACATGTCAAAGCTTCCACCCAAGTCAGAAAGAGAAAAGAGAATTAAAATCTCTATCCCAACTTTATTACCAGAGATTTGCATCCATATTCAGTCATTAAGAATCAAGGCTTTGGAGCCGAGACACAGGAACCCGTCTCAAAGCCGTTAGCTTATAGTGGGTGTGTTACTCACCTGATCATCAGGTGTGCTGCTGAAGGATGAAGATCCCGTCCTGGAGCCTGGAATGTTTATCTGTGTGCACGGCTTCCCCTCTGAACCTGCACCGAAACAACACCACGATCAACATCACACCAAAACACGCCTCTACGTTCCTCCAACCTGTGATGGGTGGTGTAAGATTAGACAGATTTATTTAGTACTGATTAACAATCGCTGATATCAGTTTGCTGTCTCACGATAAAAATATCTTCATCCACATCTTATATCTGATTATAGCCCTGTGTAAACCTCGTAAGCCGCATAAATAAATTGGGAATGGAGGAGCATCGTTGCAGCGAAGCAGGAGAAATGTAAACATGTCCTCAATCTGCTATAGCACAGAAGCTCCGGTTTACTTAAGCAGCCGTGTTTCTAACTAAACAGTGTTAGTCGATGGGAATAAATCAGGGCAGCTGGAGCAACACAGCTGGCAGCCCTGGCCTGGCATTGGTAATATCACTCATTCATTCACCTGCATTGTTTTCAAAACTGGCATTTTATATACCGTCCCAACTTTTTCTGATTTGTCTTCTTGAAAAAGGCATGGATGTCCCTGGAAAAGTTGTCGTCTTGAAGGCAGCTTATGTTGCTCTAAAATGTCAGTGACCTTTACCAAGGGCTGTGACACGACCTCATACCATGACAGAGCCTGGCTTTTGGACTTGTTCCTCATAACAGTTACACTGATGGGTCTGAGCACAATCCCCGTTATCGCTGTGTGATGATCCATCCCAGATGCCTCCGAGCCCAGAGAAGTCAACGTTTCAATCATTTCCTTGAGATCTTCTGCCCATCTTTACTCCTCAAAGACTCAGCCTTTCATGGATGCTGCTTTTGTACCAAATCATGAATACAATCGCCTGTTTGAACTCACATCATTATTCAGTTTACCTCATTACTAGCCCTAAATTTCCCCCCTCCCAGTTGTTTTTGGAATGTGTTGCAGGCCTGAAATGCAGGAATGGATGTTTACTAACAAATGAAATGAAGTTGACCAGAAATAACATGAAATATCTCGGACTTTGATTCATGACACTCTGTGTTTTTCTGCCTTTTTAAAGCTCTTTTAGCTATTTTTGGATCATTTATCCCGACGTCCTTCCGTCGGCACAAGACGTTACATAACAGATCGGATCAGAACAAATCCCTGTCCAGAGGAAGTTCCAGTCTGAGCTGGTGCTGAAGGTGATTATAATGTGCAGGAAGACACAGTCCAGACCCCGCAGCACCGACCGCTGTCCCACACACACCCCTAACGTCTTTTTAAACAACGCGCATTCGTGAACATCCCGAGCGTGGTGGTTCATCTCAAGAACAAATTCCCTCCGGCTCCAGACGGATGACAAAGTCTCACGGCGAGTTGGTTTGCATCCACATCAAATGTGTAGTATGTAAACCAGCTCACGCCATTAATGCTCCAATATCCTTTTATGGGTCGGATCCTAACACCATATGTTACGGACTGGGAGCGGCTGAACAGAGATGATCCTCAGAGAGCAGACAGCGCTCCCCGCTTCACTTTATTAGTGATGTGCTGTACAACGTGGACTGTGGAAGCTTCTGTGTGTCGGGTAGTTTATCGTAGCATGCCTGTAATTACTAAATAAGGTGCTGCGCTGAGGCTTACACACGCTAGATCTTTCATATGAGACGATAATGTTTTATCTTCAAAGTTAGACTGTACTTAGTCACGTCCTTTCTGTATTCACACCACTCTCGGATGTTTAAGCACACTGAGGGTTTACACAACACTACCATTAGTTTGAAATGATTCCTACCTATAAACAAGTAACAAAAATTCCCCTGACCGGTCTCCCCTTCTTATGTGATGTCCGAAGCAGCACTGGGACTCAAACCCGCGTCCCTGCAGTCTTTGGCTAGAGTATTAGACTGCTGCCTGACCTGAGCAACAATGTAGCACCGCAAGCAATAAATACCAACAAATCTGAAATAGGACAATGCAAAACCACATGCTGCGCACACTACAACACCATGGCTGCGGAACAAGAGGGTATGGGTACTGGACTAGCCTGCCAATAGAGAACGTGTGGAGAATTTTGAAATGGAAAATGCAACAATGACGAACCCGTACTGTAACAAGACGTGTGTGCAGGAAGAATGGGAAAAAATAACACCTGAAACACTAACTCATGCCAAAACTCGATGCCAAAACGTCTTTTAAGTGTAGTGAGAGGGAACGACGATGTAACAAAGTGATACATGCTTCACCTCCCCAAAGTTTTTCGGAATGAGTTACAGAATGTGGCTGTTTTCATGATGCTTCTGATTTGAAAAATCTCACAAAATAAGTTATTTTATTATTCACGTCTATCCCTGGATGGGGCGCCGGTCCATCACATGGAGGGCAGGGATCGCTGTTGCAGAACTGGTGGATGATTCCTCCCTCAGACGCAAGTTTAATATAATATAATGAAAATGAAAAAGGGGGGAGCTGTAAAGGAACTCAACAGAAAAGGAAAAAGCTATAATTTATGCACCTTTTCTTAGATACTCGTGGTGGGGCTCCAAGGAAAAAATAGTTGGGAACCACTGATACAAAAGATCAGAATCTAAACTCACAACAAGCTTCTGTTTCATAAATCCAAGCATCAGTATTTCAGTTTAGTCCTGATTTAACTGTAAAAAAAACTCCTAAAATAAAAGCTATTTAACCTCCCCTTATTAGGAAAGTATAACCGTGTTTCATTGGAGTAGCTATTATCCCTACTGATTACATTTTCTAGCACACCGTCATGGGAGGAGCAGTGTGGAAGCCCCTTGTGTGTCAAAACAACAAAGAAAACGATGACGCAGGGCATGACTCGAAGAACACAACAGATGAACCTCACCTTGCCAGAGGTGGGATACGAAACAGGAAGGCTCAGCATTAGGAAACTTTCTCATACATGGCCCCCCAACTATGGAATAAACTTCCCACTTTCGTTCGAGATTCAGACACTCTCCAAAGTTTTAAGTCTAGGCTAAAGACATACTTATTTACACAGGCTTTTGACTAGATTTAGACCGGGATGCATGGCTTGGGGTCACTGGGGCCGGGAGTCTGGATCATGTCTGGCCTGCCTGCCTTGTCCTTTAGCCAGGAGTGTCGAGTGGGCGGTCTGGCTGAACTAGGCTTCAGTCCCTCGTGATCTTGAACTCGTGCATCCTTGCCTTACCCCCATAAGGGCAGATGAGCTGGGGGTTCATAGTCAAAGAGTCTTATGGTGATCAGAGACGTTGGGTTGCTGCTTCTGTCTTCTGCCGCTCGTGGGGTTGCCCAAACAAAAAAAAATGTCTCATGTGATACGATTCTTGGCCTGTGTTTCCTACCAGTTTTCTCTCTTTCTAGCTATGCTGCTATAGCTAATGCTGCTTCGGGGTCTCATGCTACACATGGCATCAGTGATTGTTTCATAGACAACTGTGCTCTTAATCAATAACTAATTACATTTTCTGTTTTCTCTCCGAGCTGTGTTCTGGCAGTTCCAGCCCCACACATGATTGTTCATCTGCTGTAAGCTCCAGTCAAGCTGCTTCCGTCATCAGGCTCCAGCCCCACCATACCCGGGCTACTTAATGTCGATGGCATTACTTCACATTTTATTCGAACTTTGACTCCATGAACTTTAGTTTCGCTCTTAGATTTATCATCTACGCCGCCCAAGGAGGTTGGGTCCCTTTTTGAGTCTTGGTCCTCCCAAGGTTTTTCTTATATAACACTCAGGAAGTTTTTCCTTGCCACTGTCGCCCTAGGCTTGCTCAATTTGGGATTGGATGTAGTTCTTAGGAGATAATCTAAACTTGTAAAGTTGCTTTGAGACAATGCTCCATTGTAAAAAGCGCTATAAAAATAAATCTGACTTGACTTAGGAAACAGCGCTCCCTGAAATGAGCCAGGTTGGTTTGTGTCCCGCCTCCGGTGAGGTGAGGTCTGTCAGTCAGATTCCACAGGGTGCGAGACATATCTTCGATTAAGGGTGGCACGCTGGCGTAAGTTGTTCTGCCACACCAGGGGATTCCACCTTCCGAGTTTCAGATTACCTCTAGGTCCTGGGGACTTTGTTACAGTTTAAAAATAATTCTGAAATAAAGACTGTTCCTAAGTCCCAGATCTCTAATCTAAGTCATTTGAGGGGGAATCTCAAGTCACGTCTGAAGTCACTGGTTGAGCGACTTAAATGCACCTCGAGGGTTTGAACGAACGAACGAACGAACGAATGAACATTGATGCAGTTCACAGATGGCACATTTACCTTCTCTGTGACTTTGCATAACTGTAGCTGTCTGCAAAATACATTTTTCCTACAGTGCCTGCAGCAGGACTGTTTCATTTTCGTTCCATCGTTTGTTTTTGGGGCTGCAGTTGGAGTTGCTCGGGTTTAAAATACCGAACAGAAGATGGCAACCCACGTGCACTTCTTCTTTCAACATGAATCATGCACATCCTGTCACAGTATCAGTGTGTAAGTCATGAGAAACACTAAAGCAGGTCACGATCGATGGTTACAAACCACAGCGCTGCTCAGGACGGCCAAAACATCACCAGCTACGCCTATGAACAGAGAAACCTTGTGAGGTGTAAAATAAACTCGGTGCTTCAACAGAAGGGCTTAAGAACCTTTTAGAAATCGTCCTGAGAAAGCATGAGAACGCAACAGATAACTGAGAAACACGGAAATAAATATGATTTCAACAAAGCATGGTTTTCATCAAACATTTCTATACAACAAAGACGGTATAAATGCATCAATCACAATCTTTAGTTTTATCCATAAAGGTACAAACCAGCGGCTGTAGTTTAAACACAACATAAGACAATGTAAATAATTCATATTTCATCGTAGGTTTGTTAATAATGATTATTGTAATCATATTTTGATAACATTACGTATATTTTCTTTACTTAATTAAGGGCTGTGTCCAAAATGGTCCCTTAATCGTTATATCATACATACTATTGTAGTCAAGATCACTAGCGTAAAGTCCAAGTCCAGATTAAGATTGGGACACATCGAGTCCGAGTCCAGATTAAGATTTTTTTCATCATGCAAGAATAAAGACAAAAATAAGAAATAATTGTAGTTTGTGATTTGCTCTACATTCATTATCATCCATTATACATTAAATATATTAATAAATTATATATTAGAGATATGTATATATATATATATATATATATATATATATATATATATACATACATACATACATGTTATATATATTTTATTTTAATATCATATATTTTGTAAAATATAACATCAAATAACATATAGCCTAAAATTATTATTAATTATTATTACATTATAGTCTTAGTCAAACTAAGGTAATGTAACTTTTGGAAGCACATGATGGTGATGATTTCTGTTTCCCTTCTTCTCCCAAACTTAGGTTTTTATATTCTATATAAAATATAAGATTGATGTTGAGTTTATACCATATGAATTCAGGTCATTTGGGCCCCATTCAGCCATAAATGTAAAAATCTGGAGGGACTAATCCAGTCCGAGCTGCACTACACGGCCAAAAGTATGCAGACGCCCCTTCTAAACAGCGGTCTGTTTTATTTCAGCCGCACTCATGTCTAACAGCTTCATAATACGAGACATACAGGCCTGGAATCTCCACAGACGAACAGTGGCCTGCACTAAACGCCTCGCTGACTCTTAATATGTCACTTTCATAAATTTCAACCTCTAATAAAGGAGTTTAATCGACGTTACCCTCTGCCCTCCTAAAGCAAAGTTCATAAAGAAATGTTCAACAGCACTTGGCTAGCTCGTACAGAGCCCTGACCTTAGGACCTTTGAGATGAATCAGAATACCCAACTGTGAGATTACTGTCAAACATCAGCACCTCACAGTCATGTTCCAAAATCTAGGGAAAGTTTTTCAGATAAGTGAAGACTGTCGTAAGTAAGAGCTTCAAAGGAGATTGTACGTGGCCACAAACTTTTGGTTCTATAGTGGATATTGATAAGAAGACATGATTTTTGGATCAAATAATCTTAAGTATCATCTTACATAATCACATAATCTCATTACACCGATACCAAATCGATTTCAAATAAAAAAATCTTGATCTTAATCTTCTCAAAAGCACGAAACGTACTTCTATACTTTGTCTTGTTGTTCTATCCAAGCTGCTCTAAGAAAACACACGCAGTACGCCAACAATAATCAATAACACGTGAGCCTTCAGACTGACAACCCCCCAAATCAAACTGCAGCCTAAAAGAAAACAAAACTGTTCGGTTCTACCTCTTTTGAAGGACCATCGTTTCATCCAGAACCTGGACAAGGATGGCCAGGAGTGATTGAGGAGCGAATCAGCCATGGAGAATCCAAGTTAAACACAGAGCATCCAAACAGAGAAATCCAGAAATATTTGCGCAGTGAGAACAAGCTCAAGTTTGGTGAACATCTGATCTGATCCAGAGTCAAGAGGAACAGAGAGAGAGAGAAAGAGAGAGAGAGAGGTGGGGAGAGGGGTGGAACCTCTCTGGATGGAGAAGGGGAGGAATAAAAATGATGAAGATCGGAGGTTGGACAGATCAGGAGGATGTGGAGCGGAAGCAGAAAATGTTTTGGCCCCCGTGCTGACAGAATGAGGACAGGATCAAGAAATTCAGAAAACTGTGAGAGGATTTAGAGGGAAGCGTGTGACTCGACTCGAAGCAAGATAACAAAACATCTCAGCACCTCGACACCTGCTGTGTCCAATCCCGTTCTTCGGATCTGTAATCATACCAAGGTCTGAGGGCTTAAAATATCAAACTTTTTAAAGGTATAAAAATGTATCCAGACTTCAACAACTTCATTAGTCTCTGCACAGTTACTGATAATCGTGTTTTTAGTTTTTAAAGGTTAGATCACCATGGTAGGGATCCGAGTTCAAGTCCCCTCTTGGTCTGGATCTCATCCCCTAAATTCACTGGATGCATGCAGTGTACTCCGGACTCGAACCCGGATAACAGCAGTGAGACGGAGCATTTTCACTGCACCGCTTGAGCACCCTAAAAGTATTTTAAATACTGAGCAATAATTTTCTATTAATTACTGTTTCTGATATCACACAGTTATTTATGTTCCGCTGTAGGTGGTGTAGTGTCTAATATGTTAGCCCACCACTGCATGGGCCAGGGTTCAAACCCCAGGGGGCAGTCCCTAATTTCTGGTTAGTGTACCAATAGTCGTCTCACAGCTCCAGAGATCCCCGGCTCGATCCCGACCTTGGGACTCGGCCTGTGTAACCTTGCTCCTGTCATGAACAGACATTTGCTGCTTTCGCATCTAATATTCCCGATGTTTTTTAATATATAAAGCTTAAAACCAGCACAAAGTACACTGTCTAGACAAAAGTATGTGGACACCCAAAAATGAAATCCAAAACATAAAGGTATTAGTCTGGAGTTTGCTCCCATCTTTGCCGCTACAGCAGCCTTTGTTATTAAAGATTGTGGAACATGACTGTGAGATCAGATTATAATGTTAGACAATAAGCCCTGTCACTTTTGCCATCCCAGTCTATTTTAAGCTGAGGTCAAGGTTCTGTTCAAGCCAGTTAAGTTTTCAATCAAAGTCATCTTTGTTTAAGGACAACAGGGCAGAAAGTTGATGAACTGACTTGTTGGAAGCAGGTTGAGTCACTGGGACTCGTCCATGGAGAATCCATAAATGTACGCTTCATATGATGAATGTCTTCCTGAAATAGCAGAGCTCAAAAATGAAAAGGGGCGTCCACAAACTTTTGTCTATACAATCTATGTGAAATGCATTTTGCTGTAGAGGTTTACCAAAACTCAACGGGCATCAAAATGTGAATCAGGGGTGCTGAAACATTTGCAAAAGAACAATGGATTGCTGGTAAAGAGTTCTTCAGGGATGGACTTCCGTTTCTTGTTATTTATGTGAACCCCCAGCCTTGTGACACCTGATCAAGTGCTGATGGTTCCTGCACAGGTTCCTGAGTCACGAAGCACTAAGTTCACCCACACTGAAACGGATCTCCTAATCAAACCACAGACCACAAACTAAAAGACAATCATTCATAACCAGAAGCTGCGAGACTCTGTAACAGATCGGCAGGACAGAGTGGAAACCGAAAGAGAAATCAGACTGAGATATCTCAGTAAACAACGAGCGGAAGACGCGGCGTGTGGGAACACACTAACCTATTACATGTCGTGAACCCGGCTGGTACGTCAATCACGAGTCTGCCCCCGATTGACTAAACTGAGTCACGGCTAGATCATGACTGTATTACATTACACAATTACATATCGACGCTTTTATTACTCAACAGTGCAGAACATGATCAAGACGAGCTGCTGAATCAGACCAAGCATCAACATGGGGAAGAAAGGCGATTTAAGTGAATGTTTCATGGTTGTTGGTCTGAGTATTTCAGGGACTGCTCATCTACTGGGATTTTCACACATAGCGCCACCTCTAGGGGTTACAGAAAGTGGTCCGAAAAAGAGAAGATATCCAGTGAGGGTCAAAAAGGGGGAATGGACAGACTGGTTCAAGTAGATAGAAAGGTAACAGTAACTCAAATGAACAAACAATGACCAAACAACACATCGAACCTTGAAGCAGATGGGCTACTGCAGCAGAAGACCACACTCCTGTCGGCTAAGAACAGGTAACCAAGGCCATAATTGAGACTGGAAAAACGTTGCTGGTCTGATGGTGGTGTAATGGTATAGGGGATATTGTCTTGGCACACTTTGAACCCTTAATACCAACTGAGCATCGTTTAAACCCCACAGCCTACCTGAGTATTGTTGCTGACCCTGTGCATCGCTTTATGAGCACAGTGTACCAACTTCTGATCTCTACTTCCAGCAGGATAACACTCCATGTCCCAAAACCTCAAATCATCTCAAACTGCTACTCAAACAGCCTCTAGTCACCAGATATCAATCCAGTAGAGCACCTTTAGGATGTGGTGGTATGGGAGATTCACATCATGGATGCGCAGCCGAAAAATCTGCAGCGACTGCGTGATGCTGTCATGTTAATAAGGATCAAACTCTATGAGGAACGTTTCCAAAACCTCAATAGTACCTTAACTGCTGCACCATCACGGTCAGAAGCAGCACCAGAAGAACTGATCATCAGGAGATCATTGGTTCAGGTGTCCATGTCTAACCACCGTCACCAGACTCTGGAGCAGCGGAAACAATGCTGAGAGTCTGAAATTGCTGGATGACTATAAAGCATGGGATGGGAGCCATAGAGGCCTGGCTGTGTTTTTGATTATTGGTACACCTCTTAGTTTAAGGAAGCGTCACAAGAAATCGAAAGAATTCTTGCTTCTAAATTTGTGGTAACTGCTTGCGGAGGAGCTTGAGGAGCTTTATTGATTCGTCATCGTAATGCCCAGCTTCGTACAAATTCAGCATTGTGAAGAAATGATTTGTGAGTTTGGTGTAAAGTCCAGTTTAAGTATCGGTTTCTTTTAACAGCAGATGTTCTCGCAAAACAGCTTTTACAAACAGTTGACAGCGGAAAGGAAAAACCCCTGAGAGTCATAGCGATGAATCCTTAAGGGGAACCAGGCTCAAACGGGGAAACCCAAATGCAAGACAAGACTATGACCTTAAGAAACAACCTGGCCTCAGGACTCTAGACTCTCTCAAATATGGCCAGTTGTCCCCGTATGATTCCCGCCCCGACTGGTAGGCACTGTTAGGTGATGAGTCCAGGTCCCCTCTGCTACCTGAAGCACTAACCCTCTCTAACGAATGCAGATCAGAAAAATAAAAGTTGATGTTGTCCTGAATGGCTCTTTACCTCTACCTACACCCCCCCCCCTTCACTGTATTCAGTGTAATATGAGATAAAGATTTGATATTGTAGTGCTTGTTCAGATAACTTTATTTGATTTGCGTGTCCTCTGTGTGTGTGGGGGGGGAGGTGGGGGGGTCTACCATATATTTATATACACACACACACACACCATTACGGATTTAAAACCGCATTGACCTACATAACACAGAATTTTCCAGTCTAGTCTGTATTATATATGAGTAAAGGGCATGTCCGATAAATTCTGATGTATGTTGGCACATTTAATTAACTAACAAACAAACACCATAGGTAAGTTATTCATCATTAAATGAACTGTAGTGAATACCCTTAAAGGATCTGACTTAAAAAATTAAAGGTTGATTATGGATGTAGGATGTCAGGGGGTAAAAACAGAACCTTTTCTCACTTAATAGTCAGCAAAAGCTGCAAAGCGACTGATTTTACATTAGAGATACAGTTTTAGGGATCGATTACGGAATAAGTCAGGGGTTTGTGTTTAGGTTTTGACTAATTGTTTTGAATAATAGTTCATTTAGGGGTTTGCACTACTTTATGTGTAAATAAAAGTCTGCATGATTTGGGAGGTTCTGACTAATTGGAGTACATTTAATAAAATATAAGTTTAGCATAATAACACTGGTATTAAACAGTCAGATTATATTAATGTAACTTTACTGAACTGCATGTTTAATTTAACTATATTTAAATATAATGTCCTTATAAAGTCCTATGAATAGTTATCAGTTATAATCAGTTCTGCCTATTAATAATTATATTTAATGGACAAATTAAGGAATAATTAAGGGCTTTGGGTTCATTTAGGTGGAAATTAGGTACATCTGCAGATTTTAGGAGCAAATGATAATGAACTGAAGCACATTAAGTCAAGTGTTTTACAATACTGGTACTATTTGAAAACAAGTACTTGAATAATATGACTATTGCATGATGTTGTTTCTTGTTATGATTCTGAGATCTATTGAAATATGACTGATCATAATTTTTTCAGTAACATGTGAGATGAGAAAGCTGTATAATGGTGTGAAATATCTTATATGGACTTTATAATACCCACAATAGAGCTCTTGGTAGTATTATAGAACGTCAGTGATAGTTTGGGTATTTTATGGGGTAAAACCAGAGATTGTGACCATTTCATAGTTTTTATAACAAAGACAAAAACAAGGCAAGTAACAAACAAAGCAAGCAATGAACATAACTGACTAGACAGATCCCTAATTTGCAAACCTCCTCAAACACACAAAAATTAAAGAAAGAAAAATGGGTATTTCATTTCGAATAAAAGACAGCAGTATTACCTTTCAACATTTCATTGTTAATGGAAGTTTTAAAAGCAACTCACTTTGCATTTCAGGGCTTTGTTAGGAAGTATTTATGAACTAAATGTCAATTTGGGTACAGTTTGGTCTACTTAATTAAGAATAATGACTTCGTTACATAACAGTAGCGATATATTAAACATCCCATTTTGCATTTCAGTAAGATAAGCATTTTTTGGACTACAGTACAGCCCGTTATGATTCATTTACACACCTCATTAGCATCATCAGGCTCGTTTGAGATAAGAAAAGGCTAAATAAGGATTTAAATAGTGGATGAACTGTACAGAATCCTTTAAATACAATAAAATAAAAAACAGTTTTTAAGGAAGAGGTTTGCATATGGATTTAGGATTAGATCGCCTGAAATCGCCCATACAATATGACTATAATAATGTACTTAAATAATAATTAAGTGGTCATTTTTGTTTAGGAGGAAATAAAAGTATATTTGCAGATTTTATGGCACAATTAAATGAAGACCTTATTACCAAATAAGTGTGGATAGACCAGTTCGTCTAAAGGACAGACAGATCAGTGTTGTTTTTGCAGCATCCCAGTCAAAACACTTAATTTATCTACACTTGCATACTTGAGGAACAAAATAACGATACTCACCATTTTCAGGGTGTTTGAAGGCCATAAAACATCAAGAAACAAAATGCAAGAAGTTGTTTAAAATCTGATTAAATGTTCGATTCCTGCAGCAGCTAACTTTTGCCAAACAATGAAGTTCTGAACCCAGGATCCTCTGAATACTTCCTCCTTGTACTGTGGTCAAACTGCAGAGAAACTCCTCCTTCTGCAACTCACACACACACACACACACACACACACACACACACACACACACACACACACACACACACACACAGAGTATTTTTATACAGTGGCCCAGTTCCAGAAAGATGCTGATGTTCGTGTGATAGTGTAACCAGCAGCTTGTGTGTGTTGTGCAGAAGATGGCGTACATCTCAGTGTGTGTGAGTGTGTGTGTGTGTGTGTGTGTGGCCCTGTTTGCTGTGTGATGGTGGTGAAATCGAGTGTGTGACATCAACTGTAAATGTGCACTTTTGCAGAGCGAAAAAAAGGAAGTCAGCAGCTTGGCACAGAGCCGCACCGTTCATCCGTCTGAGCTCCAGCTGCACCACTGACTCACACACAGCCCTAATAAATTAATCAAGCAGTCCTCTAATTAATCAATACTTCCTAATAATCCTTTATTGATCATGTTTGTGAACCGTTAGGAACGATCAGCCAAACACAAGGCAGAATTTAAGTATGTAGACATGATTAGGATGAGCTGCTAAATCAAATCGAGCATCAGAATGGGGAAGAGAGGTGATTTAAGAAACTTTGAAGGTGGCATGGCTGTTTGTCTGCGTATTTCAGAAACTGCTGATCTACTGGGATTTTCACACACAGCGCCATCACTAGGGTTTACAGAGAATGGTCTGAAAAAGAGAAAACGTCCGGTGAGGGCAGTTCTCTGGGTGAAAATGCCTTGTTGATACCAGACTGGTTCGAGCTGATAGAAAGGACCATCTCTGAACAGTCCACACACCCAACCTTAAAGCAGATGGGCTACAGCAGCAGAAGCACACCATGAGCCCCTCCTGTCAGCCACTACAAAGACAAAACAGAAGATTGGAAAAACGTTTCCAAGTCTGATGGGTCTCGATTTCCGCTGTGTCATTCGGACGGTCAGAACTTGGCGTAAACAACGTGAAAAAATTATGGATCCGTCCTGCCTTGTATCGACAGTTCGGGCTGCTGCTGGTGGTGGAATGGTGCGATTTTCATGGCACAATTTGGGTCCCTTCATACCCACTGAGCATCGTTTAGATCCCACAGCCTACCTGAGTGTTGTTGCTGACCCTGTGCACCCCTTTATGAGCACAGTGTTCCATCTTCTGATTTCTGCTTCCAGCAGGATAACGATCCACGTCCCAAAGCTCAAACCATCAAACCCGTTTCCTGAACATGATAATAAATGTGTAAAAATGTGTGAGCCAGCGCCAAAACCTTTGCCCTAGACTTTGTGTGTGCGCATCTGAGCAGAGAAACGACACGGATCTCTCCAATAATTTTTTTTATTCATAATCTTTTATATAAACAGTTAATTGTTGAATAATTTACACACAGCAAGATTTATTTTCATTTCATTCCGACATTTTTCTGTACACATCACTGCTTGGCTCTCCTTGAGAAAAGAAAAAAAAAAAACCATAAAGACGAAGCGGTTCTGGCTGATCATGGCACGTTCTGATCCGGTACATATGCTGGTCGAGACTACATGGTTGTTTGGGGTTTATATATAGATACATACACATACACACACGTGGGAGTGTGTGCTGCACTGGAACGTGAGCTCGATGGCACGGCTGGAGGTCTGTGGTAGTGTGTAGGGCTACGGTAGCGAATAACACCAGTTGCATGTTCGCAAATGATTTTATGAACGCATGACGACAAAACAAATGGAAAAAATGCTTCTGAAAATGTTTGTGCGACGAGACAGGGTTCGAGGAAAGACCCGGGAAGCTGGGTAGTATGATAAAGAAACACAAACGATATCCTGATCTCTGGATACGGCATCTGTAACGTAGAACTCGTTACCACGGACAAACATTTCATCACGCCTCACTGATGAAGTGTTAAGATGTGTTAGGAATGCTTCCAACCTGCAGAGGGCGCACTACGCACGAGCACCATTGTTCTCAGATTCCTGTTTGTATTTAAACTCTAAGTCTGTTCTGCTACTTAGGACTAATCCACAGAAATGTAAGAAATTTGAATTAGTTTTAATCCGAATCGCTCCGAAACCTGACATTTTAATTTCAGATAATTCTTGACTAATTAGAGAAAGCACATCTTCCAAGCTGTATATAAAAATTTTGTTGAAGGATTTTGTTGATAACAGCGGTTAATTCGACAAACGGCATACTGAATACTAGTTAGAGCTCCCTCTACTGGTTAGAGCTTGAGACTTAACTTAATTTAAACTTAATGTTTTCAGTACGAGCAGCTCTGGAGGCACCATAATAAAGCTCAGCTGCTGGAAGAGGCAGCTCCTAGGGTTCAAATATGAAGTGGGTCTCGCAACATAAAAGGACAGGGGGTGCATTTATGGACTGTTACCGAACCGGCGCCCTGGGAACACCAGGTTAGACAGGTCAGGATAAGAGAGGGTGAAACAGGACGCTTTCCTTTTGGTTTGGAACGATCTTATCGACTGTAAGACAAACGTGATAATGTGCTACATAAATAAAGTATTATTATCATTATTATAGTTAGAATTTCCAGCTAAGGAAAATTCAACAACGTCTGCTTTAGAAGGGATTTGGGTCTCTATGACATCACTTATCTTGGATAATTCTCCTTGAACTAACAGAAGAGCTGTATTTGCACCATAAAAAGGTAATAAACTCCATTTATGGGACAGCGGTGATGCCACCGTTGGGTCCTTCAGCAAGACCCTTAAAATCGCAATTGCCTGGACTGTAGGCTGTGTCAGTTAAGTCATTCTAACTGACTGAATGTTTGAAACAGGTTCCAGTTTTCCAGACTAAAACGATACCCATTAAAGACAAAGTGGGTTAAATCTTGTACATGCGAGGCCACAACTTAATTGTCTATTGTTTCCCGCCTTCTTCCTCACTTTTTGTATTTAATATGTTCAGAGTAACTTTGGAAAGCTACATAACAGATGGAAATGCATTACAAATAATATTTTTTTATTTTTAGATGTTTATTCACAACATTTGCTCTCAAAGGTTAGATTTCCTGCACACAATTTGTCGGTGGTAATCAAACAGAGTACGCTAGAGATGCAGTAGCTAGAGATTCGACAGAGTTGAAAAACGTTTACATCGACAACGGGAATCCTGAAGAACGCCCGGTGTTTAAACTGTACAGCTTATAAAGTCCTGCTCCAGCTTCCCAAATCAGAGAGAGCTGTGTGATATAAAACATAATGATGATAATGATGATGACATGGATGGCAAACGAGTGGCTGTACACGAAAATGAGAAATGACGATGAAAAGTCGCAACCGAACTGCTGATCGAGACAGGTTTCATTTCTCTCCAAAAAAAAAAACAAAAAAAACTATATACACATCTGTTAATGCAAATTTCATAATGTACAAGAATAGCAAAACGTTTACAGTCAGAAAATTTTTTTTTTTTTTTGTATTTGCCCCTCCCTGTTTATTTTTGGCTAAAAAAATAGAAATGAACATCTCTAAATGTAATACTTTGCTTACTTTTCTTTTAGAACATTAAAATACATACAATGCCTTGCCCTCAGCCTGTTGCTGTTTCAACTGTTTTTTTTCTTCTTTTTCATGTTAATTTTTTGCCAAAATTAAGTGCTTTCTGTTAATGTACAATAAATCGGCAAATCACTCGCACTCTATAAATAGCTCCGACTCTTAAAAAAATTTCCATTTTCTATTCCAAATCAGGGACTTTGGGTGGATCGATTCTGATATTTCGCTTTTGCTGTGCGAAGCAAAACAAAGCCACAGCAATTCCAAGCAGAGACAAGTTTCAGCTTTCAAAACAAAGCAAAAAACAAACAAAAAAAAATCATTCACATATAACCAATACAGTAATATTGAGCCAAGCAGAAAAAACATTTAACCCTCAGTTCGCCCTGTTCTGGGTTAAATACTCCGTCCCAAACGAGGCTCCGTTCCCGTGTCGAGTCCAGGGAGTCTGATTGGCGTCTGGGTTTGGTTTGAAGTCTGTGCAAGGCACTACGGTTAAAAGCCTTTAGGCTAGATAACGCGCCCAACGCTCTTCATATCCGTCGCCGGAATCCGCCACAAAAGAGCCAGACGGACCTCCAGCGTGACCAAGAGGCTTCCCACAGTTGAGCCTCCCTGAGATTTCTGCAAGCCGAAATTCATTAAAAAATAAAAATAACAACAGAAAAGAAAAACATTTTGGCACACAGGATTGTCCTTGAAGAGGGGAGGCGTCCATCGTCCATCTCCACCAAACCCAACGACGCTAGCATTGATTCTCCATGTTCACAGTAAGCAAAAATAAACTGTGTGCAGAGAAAACACGCTTTTTGTTTTTTTTTACAGAAAAAAAAAATCACATTTGGGTCAGTGACATTTTCAGGAAACAGGAACCAGGGGGTCGTAGCTTAGACAGAAAATGTGAACAAACCAGGAGTTCTAATATTTATATGTATGCAAAACATTACCAAGTCACTCTCCTGTACTGAACAGTTTTCTCAAAACTAAAGGTGCACTTTGTAGTTTTGGTTGGAAAATGTAAAAAAAAGCAAAAACAAACAAACAAAAAAAACACAACAACAACAAAAAATAAATCTTGATGTTCCGGTTGGGTTTTGCTCAGCCTGCTCTTTTCTTTAACTCTTTACCACCCCTGAAAACATTAAATAAATGCAAATTTATATTAAATCAATCAGTCTGTTTCAGTATTAATGTATTTTCACACAACCAAAAATCACATAGCGCACCTTTAATTACAAGCCAGTGGATTTCCATGTGCTGCACCACTTACTGCTAAACTTCTGAAAGGGGGCGCTCAACCTGAAGTGTACACTTTCCTCATGACCCTGCCTTGCAGTAACAAGTTTATTCAAAAACGCACCATACAAAGGGTTCTAAACAGCAAAAACAAAAAGAAAAAAAATCCCTAAGCTCACACGTTAGCTTGCTGTGTATCAATCCACTTCTCAGAATAAACTTTTAAAGCCGCAGCCAATAAACAGCTACGTAATCAGATCAGATCTCCAGATACTAAATCATTTGTACACGGCGCTGTGTTATTTGAGGAACCAAATTGTCACACGCCAAAGTCTGTGAAGTTTCAAATGTAAACTTTGCTCAATTAATTTCATTTTAGGAATGCGGCGAAGTGCAAATTCCTGCCTGAAACCAAAAATTTACTATGATTATAACTACTGCTATAAAATAGCTTCTTGTACTATTATACACTACATACTCAAAAGTTTGTGGACACCTCGTCTAATTACTGATATAAATAGTAGCGTAACTTAAAGTGTACATTTCTGGCAAACGCCATACTTCTCAGGCATCCACAGACTTTTGTCTAAATAGTGTATTTAAGGTAACAATTACCAATATAAGAATAATTATTAATGATGCACGATATATCGGCGGCCGATATATTATTTGCCGATACATGGATTTTTTTCAGCTATTGTCATCGGTCACATATTTGAATTTTAACCAATATTATAACCGATATCTATTGCAGACCTACATTTATATACGAACATGTAATTGGTTTTCTTTTGGCTGTTATTCATCAAGCAAAATATCTGATGTTAATAATGCTGTGTAATTATTTATGCAGTTCTGTTTTTTATTGGGTGTTCTCAATCTTATGCTATCTTATACACTTAATTGTTCTTGTTGTTTGTTGCCTGTACGAATTCAAGGCTAAAAAGCTTCTTACCTTCTTTCTTAAATGAAGGTTTAAGAAAATAAAATGGAACGAAAATATTTTCTTTTGAGAAATGAAATAGTTATTGTCTTGTTTGAGTTATGTTTTATTGCTGTGTAAATGAATTACTGATCCAGTTTTTAAAAGCAGTTCATATATGGATTATAATGTGAACGTTTTAAAAATACAGAACATTTTAATTATTGTTTTTTAATATCGGTATTGTACGCAAAAATGTGCTCGGTTATCGTATCAGCCCAAGAAATTCAATATCGTTGCATCTGTAATAATTATATATTATAATAAACCTTTACAAAATTATGGTTTTTTTCACCAATTCATTGACGTCATGATCAAAATGATTGCCGGTCTCGTTATCTATTAAGAAACGTTTAAAAAAAAGCTTCCACCATAAATTCCTGCTATCATTACATGAAACATTTGCCGTAATGTCTTTAAATCTGTATCGACTTCGCTCTTAACACAGCAATCTAACATTCGATTTCTGACATGTGAAATTTTCTGTCCGGTCGAATCCAGCTTTGGAACCAAGTACGTTTTATTCCTCTGAAAAAATCCCCAACACATATCAATTAAGCAAAAACAGGGCGATCAAAGTAACTCCATTTAGGAATAATAACAATGACGCTATGTAAATAAAAGGCATCGTAGAGAGAGACTTGAGTATATTGTGTAAATACTGAGGTAGACGGTGTACGAAAACAAAATGAAATGAGCATTACCATAACGACTCGTTAGCCGCGTTACATAATAAATGTGTCCGTCTCTCTTTCTCCGCTAAACCAAATAATCTTATGATCTTGTACTAAAACTCTATAGGATTTGATATAATAAAACTTGACAGAATATAATTACAGAACAAAAGAGATTACTGATGCGTTACCTGTCCGTACACCTTCACGCTAATCGGCTACTGAGCTAGGAGGAGGTTTAATTTGATTAGATATTTCACTGTTTTTATGAACATATTACAGCAAATTTAACACTTTAGCCTAGCTAAACTCAAGCAGATTGCTCAATGTTAGCATACTAATGCTGAACAGGTCCAGTATTCACACTCAAATCGCACCTATAAGCAACGCTAGCACCTGTAGCGGAACAAATGCTGACAATAATGCTTAAAACTTAATGCTAAGTGAAGTCTCGGATAACAGAAGGACTACAGGAAGTTGTTAGCATCGCTCTTGGTTACTTGGTTTTTGCAATGTAAGTAATTAATGCGTAGCAAGCAGCCAAATACAAACTAGCATCTTATCATGGCTGTATATATTCAGTTTGCTAGGCTAGCTTTGATTTCAGTTCATAAGAACCAACAGCAACCCCGAGATGTCGCCTTATAGCTTCTGTTAGCCGTGTTTGGAAATTGGAACATGAAAAACACACTGGAATTCCTTTGTTTTAGGCATGGTTAGCTTCTTAGCTTAGCACTAGCTTAGCAAGTTTGCATATGATGGTAACAGTAAGGGTTTCGTGCCTTGCTGACTCCTGTTAGCCGCAGTAGCATTTGTGATCAGAACACGCCAGCCAGGAGTAATTCTATCTTGGCTCAGATTCTGTTAGAATTGCTTGAACAGTCATGGTTTCTAGGCGCTTTTGTGGAATGACTAGCTATTGAATACTGACAGAGTCTTGCCCTCATAACTTCTGTTTTACTTTAGCATCAGCAAGGGGTTTTGTAGCCAGGTTTTATTTGAATTGATAGAATGAGACTGTTTAGCTTCTGGTAACATTAAAAAGATCTCAATTAACACCAGTTAGGGCTGCTGTGCTATCTTCTGTTAGCTACTTTAGCGTCTTTTTGAGATGTTAATTCTTCCTTTTGAGCCTCGTTTCCTTCTGTTTATCATCTGCTCTATTAGCATTTCTAGATAAATCACCACTTTTGACCAGCATGGAACGTTTCTAAGCTTAGTTTCAGCTGTTTAAGTCATTTAGCCCCAGACTGGCGCATATTAATTTTACTATTTTTAATACAAGTGTTTTAAACATTAACTTACTGATCATTACTTATCATGAGGCGGAAACTCCATCTACAGGCGCCATGATGTAACTGCAGTCATTTAAGGTGGAATGGAAGAAGCCAACTTCAGCCTCGTTTCCGCTATGATACAGTATAGATTATATTAAACTCATCAGTTCATAATATTTTTAACTTATGATGGATTTGTCGGAACATATCCCCATCATAAATCAGTATATATACAATATAACTCCATTAATGCATATAATGCCTTATACAGTGTGGATTCTGGGGGTCTGGAACCGACTCGTTCAATTTACACCATTCATTACAGGAAACATTTGCCCGGTACTCGACGAGAACAGAGGTGCCACTGTATTTTAAACGTTAATATGTTTTGTGTTTGTGGTTCTGCTCATTTCGGTCATACAGACACACGCTGAGGTGATGTCACTTCTTCAAATATCTTCCAAACTTCCTTTATTTAGCATCTTCTGTATTGAACTAAACTTGAACCTGGACCACAGTCTCAAATGACGTTTTTGAGACACATTTCGAGGTCTAGCCACATTCTCACGTCCAGCCTCATGACTGACTGACTGACTGACTGACAGACACACGACTGTCACAAGAGACATTTCAATCCCTGACTGGTCTTTCCCGATAGTAAGCATTAGCCTAGCTCTGAGTATCATGACTGAGTTTGGTTATGTTTTCATTTTCAAGCCTCAAAACTCCTGAAAATGATTTGAGTGTTTACAGAAAATCAGTACCCACATGCTCACTTTTCAGTATTTTCCATTTGAGATTACAGTAACCGATGACGCAGATGTGGTTCCTATAATAACGTAGTTTACGATTAATGCTTAATATTTTTCGTCAATACATTTAAACAATGGCATTCACAGGCCAACCTCCGTTCACAAACGAATTACTCTTTATTTGTGTTCGTAACTCTCGTAGGCGCTCAGGGCAGCTAGCATTTCGACATCGGAACCCGAGTTTAAGTCCCAGACGTGCATGAGTCATGCACACACGGTTAGCTGTGGCTGAGGGAGGGGAGGGCAGTCAGGGGATCCTGCATGAGTAAGCCCTTCCCAGCCACAATCCTTACTAGAAAAAAAATGTTGAAAATGAGAAATTTTTAAAAATTAAATATACATAGTGTATTTTTAGTTTTGGCGCATACTTATAAATATTACTACAATATTTAGTGCTAGCTGTCTCATCGTGTCGTAGAGTCACGTGATTTCAATTACGTTTTATTAATGTCAGGCATCATTTGTAAACGATTTCCTAATTTTTAGCAGTGGTGTTTTGCCGGTGCTACCATAAACACCGTTAAATATTGCATAAAGTCAAATTTACTTATTTTACTATAATGTTCGCCAATATTTTGGGAATATCTAATCAATTTTCCTCCAGACTCAATAACCCTAAAAGCCAACGAGTCAAAACTGCCGAACATTTTCCGAAGGCTCGCCTAAGCCGACGTTCCATCGACGACATCACACACAGAGGCCTGCGACGTGCCAACCTCCGAAACATCACCAACATCCATCAAAAACAGGGTTACACGAGGTCTCTCTGTCTCTCCTGCTCTGAACAGCGCCCCCTGCTTGACCTACCGCCAATTACAGGTACTTCTGTATTTACTCCACTTGAGTATTGAGTAGTGTGTGTTTACTGGGTGAGTGAATTTTTAAAAACGAACAAACAAAACAAAACAAAAAACAAAAGAGGAAAAAAAAAACCTCATTACTGAAAAAATATTATATCTGATATCTGAAGACATTAGAAAAAATGAACTATGTACAAAATTTTCAACGTCGCCTGTGTTAGATATAAAATATTGACACCCGTCAATATTCTATATATCGTATATATTATATATTTATACCCATTAGATATCAAAGCAGCAGCTTTTGGTCGAGCTGAGGAAAACACCTCGGTCCAAACGGTTTTTAAATATCCTTCAGTCATAAAAAAGGATACGAGTAAAAACAAGGAGGAAGAGGAAAAATAAAAACGAAGCCAATAAATTAAAAACGCATCCACTCCGCAGCGAAGCCTTTCCTCTGTGCCATGTTTTTGTTCTTAGAAGAATCCGCGATTAATCGTTGTTCAGAGAAAACAGCCGCTCCGTAAGAAGGCCACTATCTGTCAATGTTTTCACGTACAAAAAAAAAAGCTCGAGTGGGAAATGAGGAAACTTTGAGGTGTAGCTGAAGCAGCTTTCTGGTTATCAGGTTCGTATTCACAGTTTTTTTCTTTCTTCTAAACTTAATCAACCAGGAAACTTGGCAAAAATGAGACGAGAGTGAACGGCGACCTGGACGAATCCTGAGATCCACGTCACCACCCCGGGCAGCAGGAAGGAAGTCCCAAAACACACACACAAAAAAAAAAACAAATAGACCTGAGATCTGAGTTTCTTTAAGGGCCTCTGCAAAAAAACAGCACTATTAAACACGAGACGAAAGAGCTGACAGAGGAGGAAACGTTACGAGGGGCTCGACCGGGGTAAAGACAGTATGCGGCCATTTTTCTTGCCCCCGTTCATGTGCGTGTAGGGCACGTGCTCGTCGTAGGGCCCGCTGTCCCTGTTGAAGACTCCCTCGTCTTTCTGATTGTACGAGGACGGGTCCAGTGGGATGCTCTCCATGTTCTCAAAGTCCATGTCGAACTCCTCGCTCTCGGGCGGCTTGTTCTCCTCGCTGTAGAAGAACGACAGCTCCTGGAACAGAGGGTGCAGGTCGTCCTTTAGCATCTCGATGATCTCGGTGAAGGTGGGGCGCATCTTCGGGTTGTACTGCCAGCACATCTGCATCAGGTTATGCCTGAGAGGGAGAGACGATCAATCTGGATCAGGTTATGAACCAAGAACATCTGGAGACATCATCAGGGTTAGGGTTTCTCATATACGGTCTCATATTTTAACTATAACCTGTGATTAATCAGAAGTAAAATCCCGCTATCAGAATATTCATCAGAACTATGACGACAGAAGTCTTAGGCCACCATTAGAGTTGTTGAAGGGTTTGTCGCTCCATAATCCTCTTCTCCACTGATCTTCATTCCAATCTTTGTGAGCTTTAGCATACATCTTAGCCTTTTCACCCCGTTCCCCTTCAAAAAATGCAGTTTCTTGCCTGATACCCTTCCAAAAAGCATTCCCGATCAGGCTCCTTCAGACAGTAGAAGGGTCGACTTTGCAAACCGATGCTCAAGTGTATGGGGAGGTCACACTAAATACTTAGCCTATTTAAGCTGGGGTTTTTTTTCAGTTTTTAATACTGCATAAAATTGTGCTGTATTTTCTGGTTGTATTCTAATATACTTATAATTATAATTATATATGGTCATTACACAAATGGATATCTAATCTAGTGGTGGCCTAAGACTTTTGCACAGTACTGTACTTTCTGGATTGATTTTAAACGTCCAGTAAAATGTTGCGTGTTGCTGTTACTCATGATCGTGGCTCGTTTTCAAACCTACATCCTCTCGGCGCAGTTCTCCGGTCGGTCCAGGTATCCTCCGTCCATGACGAATTTGAGCACCTGCTCGTTCGAGAGGCCCTGATACGGCTGCTCAGCTAACGTACTGATCTCCCACAGCACCACGCCGAAGGACCTGCACGCAGACACGGCCCAGTGAAACTCTAGAGATGTGGACTACTTGTGTAAAATTGCTTAAACAAAACACAGATCCCCCACAACGTTGTAAGGTGCAGTGAATACAATCTGCCTCTAGTGGTTACCAGGTGAAGTACAAAAACACTGGAGTGATGACATGGACATGAGCTGACCTAAAACTATAAGCTCCACTGCAAGCTAATAATAATAATACAAGTCATTTATACTTGTCCCTTATTTACTTATGTTTATTACTTCTGTTTCCTAACGTCTTCCCTTCCTTCATTTTCCTTTTTTTAGTTTCTCACTTTTTCTTCTTTAATTTTTACCTTCAGCTCCACTGTTTTCTTTTTATTTACTTTTCCATTTTCCCTTTTTTCCACTTTATTCCTGTTTCTTGCTTGATTTTTACTTCATTTTTAACTTCTCTACTTTTCACCATATGTTTTTCTACAGTTTTCTTCTCTTTTTGGTTTTTAAATTACATTTTTTAAAGTTTACTTTATTTCTGTAATTTATTACTTCTTTAATACATCACTGTTTTCTTTTCTTCCTTCATTTAATTTACCTTCATTTTTTGTTTACTTTTTTAATTTTTTACTTTTAACTTTATTCATTTTCTTCTTTAATTTTTATTCCATTTGAACTTGTTTTGCTTCTCTACACTGTTTTTCCTTTATTTTTTTAATTAGAATTCTCTTTCTTCTGTTTTTACCTTTACTCTACCTGCAACTTTAACCTTTTTTAAGTTTATTTTACTTCTGTAATTTATTACTTCGTTGCTGCATCACTTTTTTCCTTTCATTTAATTTACCTTAAATTTTTGTTGACTTTTTTTTTTAACTTCTTTTTTACTTTTCACTTCTGTTTAACTTCTGTTTTTCACACTTCCTTTCTACCTTTTTGAACCTTTTTTCTTTTCTTTTATAATTTAATTCTCTTTTATTTCTGTTTTCACCATTACTCTACCTTTAATTTTTTTAACCTTTATTTTACTCTTGTAATTCATTACTTCTTCGCTGCACCACTTTTTCTTTTCTTCTTTCATTTAATTTACCTTAAATTTTTGTTTACTTTTTTACAATCTATTTGTTTCTTCTGTTTTTGTCACTTCTCTCAACTTCTTTCATTGTTTTAACTTCTCAGTTTTTGCCATCTCTACCTTTTTTCTGTAACTTATTTCTGTTTTGCTTTTTTATATTTATTGTTTCCCTTTTATTTTTCACTCTATTTTGGTTTTGTTTTCCCTTCTCCAACTTATTATCATTATTATTATTTTTTATTTTTTTTATTTTTTTTGCTGCATCATTTCTTTGCATCTTTCATTTTACTTTTCTTTTGTCTTTTACTTTTCAATTTTCCATTTTCATCTTACATTTAACCTTTAATTTCTGCTTTGTTTTTAATTTCTTTACTGTTTAAAGCCTTTTTTTCTTCATTACTTTCGTTTCTTCTTCGCATTTCCTTTACCTTTAACTTCTCTGCTTTTGACATTTCACTCCTTATTTTTTCCTTTCTTCTTTCATGTTTCACTTTTTACTTCTTTTAACATACGTTTTGCTTTATCAACACTTATTTCTTTTCCATTTTTTAAAACGGCATTACTTATTTTTGGCATTCCTCTTCCACATGTTTCCGTTATTGATTTCTTCCCTAGTTAATTGAGGCACTCACCAGCAGTCCGAGTGAGCGGTAAACACTCCGTCTTTCAGCGATTCGGGTGCCATCCACCGGACGGGCAGCAGGCCCTTCCCTCCTTTCCGATAATAATCCGTCTCATAAATGTCTCGGGTCATTCCAAAATCTGCAACAAACCACCGCTCACGATTAATCTCATTTAACCCGGTCCCTGCGAGTTCGGCCTGATCTCTGCATCCTTAAGCACAGGACGAGGACCATCAGTACCTCCGATCTTGACGGTCAGATCTTCTGCCACCATGCAGTTTCGGGCAGCCAGGTCTCTGTGCACAAACTTCTTGGCGTTGAGGTAAGCCATGCCGTCTGCGATCTCCGCTGCCATCTGGATCATCTCCTTCAGCGTGGGCGGAGGCCGGCCCGGGTTATTCTGCACACGGACAAAGAGGTCAGACTCTGGCCAACAAAGCAAAAGATTTCACAGAGGTGCAAAAGTACGGGAGCAGGATTCCTTCCTTAGGTCCTAATTCTGAAAGTCCGTCCTCTAAACAGACTCGTGTGTGTTCTATGGTCAGTGTTGGTCATTTTTTTAAATATCAGATGTTTCACATCGTGTTCTTATCTTCTCTGATTCTTACTTTAACGTCTCTTTATTATTGTTTTTACCTTATTCAGTTTCTTTTTTTACATTTAGTTTTTTCCCTTTTATTTTTGACTCAAATTTTTCACTCTTCTTGGGTTTTCTTTTCACGTCTCTAACGGATTACCTTCACATCACTTTATTTTCTTCTTTCATGCTTCACTTTCTATTCAGTCATAATTGCTAATCTGATAGCTGAAGCTGCAGTGATGGACAGTAATGAAACAACGCCTGCATGGTGTATCGTTACACCTCCAGTTCGCACCACATCACACACACACATGAGGTTTGATGTACACGTCGGACTAACGGACGGAATTAGAGAGAAAAAAAGGTGAAAAATGAGACATTGTGTCATCATTTAAAGAGAAAACAATCATGATACAAAGAAACACTAAGAAACGAGGAGCAGGAACTGGACGGCTCCCTTAGTTTAACATGTGGCGCGCTGACGAGCTGAGTTTAAAAGAGAAACGGCGCTAAAGGAGATTCTGCGTAAACTGCACGCAAAGCGAATTCCTGGCGTTCATGCAGGACTTTTTCTACGTTTTTCTCTTTTATTAATAGACATTTAACTTAATTCTCCTTTTTCTGTTTTTACCTTTAACTTTAACCCTTTTCTTTGCTGCATCATTTTTTTCTTCTTTCACTGAATTTACCTTCAGCTTTTGTTTACTTATTTATTTATTATGGTCGTCTGTTTCGGTCCGATCAGTTTCAGCGTGGTACATCCCACCTTCCATAAACCGAAACGTTTGAAAGATTTCAAGGAACCGCCGGGCGTGTCCTCACCTCAGCGTCGGGTCTGAGACAGCGCAGGTAGCTCTTCAGATCTCCGTGTGTCATCAGCTCCATCACCACCAACGTAGGCTGTCCTTTAGATACGACGCCCAGCAGACGTACCTACACACACACACACACACACACACACACACAGTACAACATTAAACACGCACCTGAAATCCACCTCAGCTCTCAGATCTCCTACAGCACACTGACGCAGGAATAAACGATCCCAGTTTTTAATTTCCAAATTTGTTTTGGGTTCATTTCATATATGGAATGACTTAAATGTTTTATGTTAGCATTTTGCATGTGTATATCATAATTACGTACGAACACAGGGAAAGAAGCAATCGTTTGGGGGTCGGAACGGATGAATAATATTCGCACTTCTTTATTTGGGAAAATCTGAACACCACAGAGCCTTTCGGAACCAATCACGTCTGAGTTCAGAAGTTCCACTGTATGTCTCGTAAATACTTGGGTTTAATTCATAATCTGCACTTCAAGAAGACTTCTTTTCTGGGCTAAGGGAGGAAAAGCTCACCACATGATGGCAGCTGAAAGCCTTCATGACCGAGGCCTCGTTGAGGAACTCGATCCTCTCGCGCAGACTCGCCGATTCGTTCACGGTCTTCACGGCCACTCTCGTTTCCGACTCGCCCTTGACGATGTCCTTGGCGTTGCCCTCGTACACCATGCCGAACGAGCCCTGACCCAGCTCTCGCAGGAGGGTGATCTTCTCCCGTGCCACCTCCCAATCATCCGGGATGTACACTGCACAGGAAGCAAGCGCCGTCAGAAAGTGTGTGATGATGCACGTCACACACCCAGTAATTAACCCATTACAGATTAAATCAAAAGAGAAGCGGCTGCTGGATGTCAGGAACAGGATCCATACAGGACAAATCAAGAGCAGATCATGATGACACTGTTAGATCTTTGCCATTTGTTTGACCTTTTCTCTAATATCTCCCTACGATGCTGGACTTGTGTCCCTCTGAGTTGCCGCTGGTGATTCTTACCATCATTAGCGCTGATGTACTCGGGATTGGACGAGGCGATTAAAGGTCCGGTCGGGCCCTCGGTTTGCCTGAAACCACACAGAAACTTGAATTAAAAATGAACCCGATTCTGGCAATAATCTGCACTCAGTCTGGACCTTAGTGACCTGAAGGGAAGAGTTTACTTTAAAAACAAGCTGCTTATCTTTAGATAAGACTTAACAAGCTCAGCAGAGACTCAACTCCAGACTCAAATGAGACTCGACTCAGGCCTGTACAATAAAGACCTGAAACTCGAAAAAGGATTCACACGTTCACAGCTCGACTTGGACTGGATTTCACACCAGACATGCCAGAGACTCTAGACTCGATTCCAACCTGCTCAACGGAAACTCCAGATTCTACTTGAGCTTGCCCTCTAAAGACTTGAGACTCGAGTAGGACTTACTTGCTTGAGACTTGACTTGGACTCAACGATCAGAGACTCTACTCAGACTTTACAGCAGAGACTCAATATGCCCGGCAACAAAGACTCGACTCGAACCTGCTCATCAGACACTCAATACTTGAATAGGACTCACAAATAAGACTCGATTTAAGATCTCCCATCAGAGACTCAACTCAAACCGGCTCATCAGAGTCTCCAGACTGAACTCGGATGCACAGACCACAGATGAGACTGGACTCAGACTCCAATTGGGCCTGCACACCAGAGACGAGATGCTCCACTCATACATGCTCGTCACCATTAGAACTTGTTCATCAGAGACTGGAGACGTAACTCGGACTCAACTCTGGCTCACTCAAAAAAAGATTCGATTCGAGACTTGAGCTTGCACACTGAAGACTCGAATAGGACTCTCTCTCCTCAGAGACCCAGATTTGCACGCCAAAGGCTCGACACTCCGCTCAAACAGGGCTCAGAAACTTGGCACTCGATGCAGACCAGAAATCCAAAACTTGACTCAAACCTGCTCGTGAGAGACTCAGCTCAAAGCTGCTACAGCGTAGAGTGTGTGAAGGTGTGTGAGATACTCACTTCTTCCTGAGGAACATAAAGGCGGCACTTCCAGCGAAGAGCAGGAGACACAGAATGATAACGGGCGCGATGATGATCTTCAGGTTCATGTAATCTGAGAAACAAGGACAGAACCGTCAGATGGTAATAAGCACAGCCAGTGTGAGCGCTCCGAGATCTGTCCCAAACTCACAACGTAGGTCACGTGTCCTTCAAAAATAACCTTTGTATTATATCATGCACACAGATGAGCTAAAACATTAAATCCACTTTCACTTATTGTCTAATACACCCCAAAGCTAAACGTTACTGGATCTGTGATTGGTCAGAACGTTGTGGTTCATCAGTATGTGTTTGTGTTTGTGCGTCAGAATCTTACTGTCGGGCATGTAGAAGAAGGCAGGTTCAGTCCAGGAACCGTTTCCTGCCAGCGACGTGGCTCGGACTCGTACGCTGTAGTTCCCGGGATGTCCCACTCTCAGTTTATATCCTCTGTTCTTCTCATAGCTGATCCTGCTCACACACTGGTGGAGCTCCTGAAAGAGAGGGAGAGAAGATTCGGCTAACGCTGATAATTAGTTCTCGATTCGAGCTTCTCATGATTGTTGATTTTACATTTGATAAAGGACTTTTTTATTTCTGAAGAACAACAATTCAAAATAATGTACTTTTCTTTTACTTAAGCAAAAAGGTAACTCGAGTCCCTGCAATTACAAGAAATTAGAATTCTCACTGATATGCGCCATCTAGTGTTCAAGACTGTAATTGCATTAGATGGCGGCAAACTCTGGAACCTATAATCCAATTACACGATCATCATTACACCGACCATGTACACCATCCCATCCCATCACGGTGCATCGTGTCATGATGCATCATTACACCCCTAATAAAAATTTCAACAAAAAGAAGCTTTAGCCCCCTGCAATTAAAATAAATTAGCTACTGTACCAGATACCTGAAATGTAAATAACTAAGTGCAGTCTTAGTTATTGCACCCTCTGGTGTTCAAAAATGGCAATTCCAATAGATGCACATCGTCACATTTTTGCACGACGTATCGTCACACCCCAAATAAGCAGTGTGAGCTCCGTTAAGTTACTCAGAAAAAATACCACATTATAAACAGGGATTACTTTACTCATTACTTCCTGGAAAAACTAATCCCATATTAGTATATTAATCTGTACTAACTACAAAGTACGAAGATAACAGCCTCCCGTCCTTTAAATGCTTTATACACATATAAAACATTCTTGTTCCAATTCAAATCATTGTCTTATGGAGTTTTCTGGAGGCTGTTGCACATATCTGGCCAGCAGATGTCACCAAAGAGCACCTTTTGATACACTGAATCATTTTATGAATCGATTGGTTCAAATGATTCAAAGCTTCAGAAAGCCTTGTTTTTCTCATCACTCAGTGAAATATAAAATGTTTTTGTTTTAAATGCTTTGGGAGAAAAATCTTTTGCCAAGAAACGTGAGTAATTTTTATTAATCAGTAACTGAAACGTGCTTACCAGACTTTAAACTTAATGCATTACCTTTTTTAACAAATACAACACATTTCTGCAAACTTTAAATTTAAAAACATATCAGAAAAAAATGTACACAAAACTAGTGTTATTATGAACTATTGGAAGGTAACACTTCAGACAGCGAATGCTTGGATAGCGGAAACTTTTCCATTAGTTCCTATGAGGAAGTTGCTAGGTCAGGAAACAGGCCATTCAGAACACCATCTACACCTTTTATTTCATTATGGTGAGATAGTGGTTTGGACAGCAGGTCGATGTGAGAGACCAGTGCATCACGGGGCTGGGATGATCTCCTGTCTGGCATGACCTCCCTCAGATCATGCATAAAAGGAAGGCAGGGTTGTCTGCGACACTGGGCTGGCCATCCGAGCGCCGCTTTTTTATTCGTTAATAACTTTAAAATGATATTTATTAATATCTGAGTTAATATCGTTCGTGTGCTTTTTTTGCGTTTTGCGTACAAACCTCGATATCAGACGTCCGTCGGTAATTAACCTCGTACAGGATGATCATGCCGTTCGGCGCTTTGGGTTCCTCCCACCTGATGTACACAAACTCGGCCTCTTCCGGGACGATCTCGTGAGTCACGCGGCCCGGGATGTCGTCCGCTTTGTCTACGCAAAAAACAAAATGATCAGAGTCTCGAAATATGCCAAATTCTAATCATATTCTAATCAGTGCCATTTCTCACCCTCGGGCATGGTGCGGGCACTGACGTAGGTGGCGGCGCTGCAGTAGCTCATCTCCGTCGCGTGGTTACACGCCAGGATCTCGATCTGGTAGCTGGTGAAGTGGAGCAGGTCGGAGATGACGATGGATTCTTTCCCGCTGACCGTCAGCACCAGCTTTCTCTTCTCCTCGTCTAGGCCAGTTGTAGATTCGTTAGGCAAAGGAGTGGGTGGAGTGAAGAGGGAGGCCAGAGTGGAGTTGGCCACGCCTACTGATCGACGGTGGCGGGAGGGTGATCTAAGAGGGTGGAACAGAAAGACAGTAATTTATCTTTAGTTTACACAGTTTACATGTTAAAAACTATACTAGCTGTAACCACTAGATGGTGCCAATGAGCAGTATAGGGTGCTATACACCGCTAATGGCCATTAGATGTCGCCAAAAGCGTGGCAGACAGTCTTAAACCATACAAACCTTACATAAAATCTTAAAATCCTAACATTTTTGTACTGACACGAATATAACAGCCCAAACTGCTAAACCTGTGCTCTGTCACTTGCAGCTCTGTAACAGACGCTCCGGATCCGAAACCGATTCAGATCTGGACTTGACGTCAGAGATGGGATCTCTTAACTGGTTCTCCGTGATGTTCGGCTCCTCTTGCTCATTTGTGTTACTGTAGCTCTCAGCAGGAGCTCACGGTGGGAATCGAGGAGCAGCAGAACAAACCATCGGCTCATTTCAATCCCAATCTCTCTCTCTCTAACGCAGGAGGTAAAGCAGGAACCGACCCTGAACAGGGAGCCTGTCCATCACAGGGAACATACGCAAGTACTTTTTGGCCACGTGTGTTTATCCCCCAATACTTCCGGCTACATGAGGGTTTGTGTCCTAATACTTTTGGCCCCATGCAGGTTTGTGCCCCAATACTTTTGGCCCCATGCGGTTTGTGTCCCAAAACGTTTGCCCAAATGCGGGTTTGTGTCCTAATACTTTTGGCCACATGCAGGTTTGTGTAGCAATATTTTTAGCCACGTGGGTTTATATCAAAATATTTTTGTCCCCATGTCAGTTTGTGTCCCAATACTTTTGGCTTCAAGTGGGTGTGTCCCCCAATACTTTTGTCCATATATCAGTTTGTGTCCCAATACTTTTGGCCACGTGCAGTTGAAATTCGAATCCGAACATTCCGTCAATGCATTTCTATGGATGATTTTTAATTTTTAAACTTAAATCTATTAAAAACGATCAATTGTACCGACAGCGTGATTATCTACGTATCGGTGTTTGAACTGGGTCTGTTCGAGGCTGGATTAATCACAGAAATGTGTGGAAGAAGTATGAGGGATAATAATAGACAGTGTTTTTCAAGCACTCTATAATTACGCGTTCTTAAAAACCCACAAACAGAATGGCAGTATTGGATTTGTCTCAGAATTAATAAATAAACATCAAGCCCTTAAACGAACTGGTTCAATCTCTATGAACTACTAAAGATCGTTCCGTACTTGGGTTCGAAGACCACGTTGTGGATGTAGTTCTCGAAGGTCTTGCGGAACTCGCTTTCCTCCGCTTCCTTCTTGAGCTGGGTTTCGGTTTTGGGACAGGTACAACAGCTGTGACCCTGATTGTGTTCCTCGGTCTGGTTCCACTTCTGCTCCTCCTCGGTGCTGTAGTGCGTCGGGGTTCGGGACGGGAGCTTCATTCCTACAAACACAAGAACAGTCTTTAATACTGCACCCAGTAATACTGCAGCCTGATGACCTGGGGTCGGATTCACAATAGAAAAAAAAGCTTGAAGAAAAAAACAGACTCTCATTAAAGCCTGTGTGTCTCTGGGAGTCTCTGGAGCAAACATGTTTATGTTTAACCGGTAGTATATATCTGTGTACGACAGTCGGGTGCGGTTCGTACCTTTCTGGCAGTAGTCGAATTTGTAGAGCTCGTTGTCCTCCTCCTGCTTTTGGTAGGACACGCGGTAGTGGGTGATGTTACCATTGGGCTCGGTGGGAGGTTTCCATTTCAGGATGATCTGAGACGACGAGTTAGAGGAGGAGATTGGATCCAGGGGCACCGACGGTCCTGTAACACACACACACACACACACACACACACCTTTAAAATAAGGCTTTATTCACAATGAATGTAATTTAAAATAAAGCATGTTTTTAAAAGACATATCACAAAAATGTTTTTCTAATCATCTTTCTAATTATTAATTTATTTCATTTAAGTATATATATTTATTTTCTTTAACAAGAATTCAATTATTTATAAGTAAAAACTAAATGTTATTAGACCAATTTATGTGCATTTGTTAAAATAAATAAGTGACTGAGGCATATAAAAACAAAAAGTGTTTTAAAAAGTTCATATTTTGTTATTAATCTTTTAATGATTTTTTAAATGTTCTCCTTCTTTCATGCACCTTGAATTCAATTAAAATGACTTGAATAAATAAAGGAATAAAATAAATAAGACTTAAGTAATATTTCCAATTTAAGGAATTTATAAATTTTTAAAAAGCATAGCCTGAGCTCCCTTCATAAATCTAAATAAATAAAGCTGACAAAGTAACATCAGTATGTAAATTTGGAAAAATAATTTTGATTTGATTAATTTGATTTGTGTTCTTTTTTTTATATATTTTTTGTTTAATGTTTTGACATGAATGCTGATTTTTTTTTTTTTTTAAAGTACATGTTTTGTTATGCCAATTTCTTTAAATTTGTATTTTATATTTTTAATGCAATGTATCATTTATGTTTAGATTATTAGATGACCTTAATAAAATGTCATTTTCTTTCTGATTTTTTGCCGTGCTGTGACGTTTCTTAAGAGACTAAAACAAAGGACGTGGACTGACGGCTGGCGTTGGTCCGGACGTAGATGATTTCGCTCTTGGCTCCGTACACCTGGTGCTCGTCAGACACCGAGAGCTGGGTTTTCACCATGATGGCGTACTGCGTCCACGGCTTGAGCGGCATGAGGAGGCAGCCGGGCTCGGCTTGTTTCTTCCCGTCTGTGGCTCTCTGGGGAGGCTCCACATCCGTGATCATCCAGCTGTTCGAACCACAGGCGTCCTGTCCATCAAACTCCGTCACGTTCTGATACGGCCTGTAGAGAGACAGAGACAGAGAGGTAACGGCTCTAGCTCATTATCACTATAAACTACAGCCATCAAAGTTCATGGGTTAATAATTACATTCTTGCCATTAATCTCTTTTTACATAACATATATAACAGTGATTTTGGACACGCCCTTATACACAACGCTCCTACTGTGCGAGAGCAGACGAATAGTGTATATAAATAGTTTGTGTCCCAATACTTTTGGCCTCATGTTGGTTGTGTCCCAATACTTTTGACCCCATGTGGGTTTGTGTCCTTGCACTTTTGGCAGTGTGCAGTTTTGTGTCCCCATACTTTAAGCCCTATGTGGCTTGTGTCCCAGTACTTTTCACGCCATGTGGGTTTGTGTCCCAATACTTTTGGCTTCATGTGGGTTTGTGTCCCAATATTTTTGGCTTCATGTGGGTTTGTGTCCCAATACATTTGGCCAGTGCAGTTGTGTATCCCAATACTTTTGGCTACGTCCAGTTTTGTACCTCCAATACTTGTAGCCACACGTGGGTTGTTCCAATACTTTTGGCCACATGCCTTTTTTGTCCCAATACATTTGGCCTCATGTTGGTTGTGTCCCAATACTTTTGACCCCATGTGGGTTTGTGTCCTAGCACTTTTGGCCGTGTGCAGTTTTGTGTCTCCATACTTTAAGCCCTATGTGGCTTGTGTCCCAGTACTTTTGGCCCCATGTGGGTATGTGTACCAATACGTTTGGCTTCATGTGGGTTTGTGTCCCAGTACTTTTGGCCCCGACACTGCAGTATCTTGGTTATTTAATCATTACCGCTACACTACAGTGTAAAATATAGCACCGTGTCCAGACGACTTCCAGATCTCATAACATACGGTTCCACAGAACATAGAGTGAAGGTTAAGAGCCATATTACTGATGTACAGAGATGGAATCGGGTCGTACCACCACCAGTGACAGTGTGTGTATGTAATCCAGTGTGACGCTTACGCTTCTTTATAGAGGACCATGAAGCCCAGCAGGTCTCGGAAGTCCTTGGGCCAGAACGGCTCCCACGTGACCATGATCTTTGTAGCCATGGTGCGAATTAGGGTGAAGTTCAGACGCTGACTTTCGCCTGCGAGATAAAAACACACAGCTGTTATACAGAGGTGGAAAGAGTATTAAAATATTCTACTCAAGTACAAAAACTCTGATTAAATTACCCATCTAAAAATCTACTCAAGTAAAAGTACAAAGTAGCTCGAATAACATGTACTCTTTTTATTTTTATTTTTATTTTTTATTTTTTAAAAGAGTGGGAGGTCGGTCTCTTATAACATAACAAAGATCTGCTCAAACAGACCAACACACAATGACGAGCTTAGACCATTTCAGAGCAGGAGTTCGTACATGAGGCCTGGTCTCCGTTGGTACGCAGCGCGATCTCGTTCTTGACCTGGCGCGCTTTGGTGCCCGTCACTTCCTCCATCTTGCGGATCTCGGACAGGCAGAGCTTGGCGTTGTAGTGGAAGAACATGCGGCCCTGCAGGATGGTCAGGTTGTGTTTGGACCAGTCCCAGAGCTGGCGCAGGTTCTGGTTGTCCAGAGCGTAAAAGGAGTAATTCCTGAACACAACGACACACACAGAAACTGGTCACCAAGGTGCTGCGTCTAAAGGACTGAGATGTTTCACTGCCTGTAATCACACTGACTTTGCTCATAAGAGACACTAAAGGAAAAGAAGAACGCTTGAAAACCAAAGCAGGGCTGCAGGTTCGAGTCCAATTAGCTGTGTCTGAGGGAGGGGAGGAAGGTCGAGTTATAAAGACCAAAGTGCTGCACAAATGATACATAATGTAGCAAACAACGAATTGAAATATCAGAAACATTAACGACTAAATTGCCAAGATAAAAATATGAACAAATATTTTTAAGTCTAGACTTGAAAACTAGAGCTGCAGGCAAGGAATATGTATTTATTTATTTATTTTAAAATAGTTTGTAATCACATCCAGTGTGTATGACATTTAATTGTAT
Source organism: Ancistrus triradiatus (assembly GCA_025084515.1). Lineage (NCBI taxonomy): Eukaryota > Metazoa > Chordata > Actinopteri > Siluriformes > Loricariidae > Ancistrus > Ancistrus triradiatus. The sequence goes on along the minus strand of JAJAGP010000040.1, from coordinate 926,255 downwards.
GATTTTGTGGGAGTCTATAAAATCAAGCATACAATAATATAACGTTTATAATCCCCGTCTGCTTCTGCTGTTCTGTGTCTCAGCTCTGAAATGTGTGCGATTATGGAAATGCACTTTTTATTTGTAACAAAGCTTAATTGTAAACAGTAACATCTACAATAACATAGTTCTGCATTTAACCGGTTTAGCCTGCTTATTTTTGTTGAACATGTCATTTAAATATTCATAAAAACAGAATCTGAATAATATGGCCATGAGCCAGACGTGTCCGATAGCGCCTCCTATCCAGGGTTGCTCTTTACTCAAAGTGCCATTATTGCAAAACGTGATAAAGATCAGAACAGAATAAATGCACCATACAGGAATATTTCTCTCTAAAGTTTCCGTATCAGATTAACCCGCCAAAATGTATTGTACTTTCACATCATCATCAATTTCACGTAGCTAAAAAGTTCCAGGTATATGGAAGTACAATAATGTGGTTAAATTTGGACCTCGTTTTAAAAATCCTCCATTCAAACCTCAGCTAACAACCAGCAGCGCCGTCAGGCTGCTTAACAACAGACACGTCTGCCGATTGGATCCATTTCACCGGCTTATTAAGAAAATATTAACCAGAAAGCTTTAGTAATACTTTATGCTTATTTTTCATTTCATTTTTAATGCATTACTCTCTCTCTCTCAGTTTAAACAACATTTTGAAACAGAACTACAGTACTCAGATCAGCTCAGTACTCGATATCGGCCCAAACCCAGAGTCCATCTTCAGGGTTTGAAAACAAGAAAAGGACATGGAACGAACGCCACTTTAGGGGGCGCTCCGCAGGGGGTGGTCCCTCCCAAATCAGTCCCCTAATGAAGGCTTAGACCACTACATCACCAAACGTGGCAACTTTTTAGCGTTGAATACACAAACGTAAGGTGCCGTACCCCGGTTCCTGTGTTTCTCCGCGGATGAGGCGCAGCTTTCGGAGGAAGGACAGTGAGACGAGGGCGTAGGCGCGCCGGACAGTCAGGTAGCCCGTGATCTCCTCCAGCTGGCCCAGGTTAGCCTCCAGCTCTGCCGCAATGTTATCTAAGGAACGCACAAACGAGCACAGAGACTCACACAGGGTGCAGCATGAGGATTCAGAAAAAAACAACATTTAATAACAGCAACAATAATACTAATACTCGGGGTGAGAGCCAGCTACTGGAAACACCATTTCTGAGAACCCAAGTTCGAGAACTGGGCTAAGCTTGTTTTGTTTGTTGTGTAACTGAAACCAAAAACTACGACATGATGCATTTCTGTAAATAAAAAGCTTCTGTTTTGCCCATTTGCCCTTTGATGCTGGACTTGTGGGGCATAAAAAGCAGAGTTCTGACCCCTAATGATCAAGGAAAACTAGACAGACAAAACAATACAGTGCTACCTTGGTTCATGACCACCTCAGAACTAAGAAAATCTGTCTCGGTTCTCATCGTTTGCTCGGCACTCGCAGCACTAGATTAAACTTGCACGAGTAGAGTCAAGCGAATCATTTCAGACGGAACTCGATTCATGATTCAGTACTGTGATTCGGATTCATAACACTGCAAATCTGAGCTGTGTTTATCTTTATTTGTACATCTACAGTACTAATAAGTCTCCATGGGTCCTAAAAGGGTTAGTAATAAGAGTCAACCGAAAGGAAAACAGGAACTGAATCCTCCAGATCACAGACTGCAGTAACACCAATGGCGTGAGTGTTTTGCTTTTACCTTTCACTTTCAATCTTATAATGATTTGGGGTAACTGTAGGTTAATGTGAGTGTTAATGTGGAATCGGCTCCTCTGTGATACAGTACAGACTCTATTACACTCATCAGTTCAGGATGTATCTTATGATGGATATGAACATATCCCCATCATACATCAGGAGCTCCTGTACAGCACAGCTCCACTAATGCTGTTAATGCCTCACACAGGGGGATTTCATCATCAGCTCCATTTGTACAGGATCCTGAGCGCGTTACTCACTGCCGCCGCGGATCTTGATGACGAGGCTGCCGTTGAGGACGGTGCAACCGTGCAAAGCCTGAGCCGCCGTCACCGAGTCGATGGTCTGCACACCAGTACACAACTTCGGACACAACCCTGCACACGGAGTACAGTTCAACCTGCATCACACACACACACAAAAAATGCACACACAGGGTTAGAAAGTTAAGCTTAAGAGACGTCTTTATTGCATTAAACATCAAAATAAATCACTTAGGAACTTCGCTCTTCCAAAGCGCTGAACTATCGAAAAGACGAACCAAATACTTTAGAAATCCCGCAGCACAGCCAAGGTTTACTTCGTTACGCTGTTCAGAAAAGTGATGTCAGGGTTATGAAAGAGATCCCAAGTGACCTTTGAGGTGCAGTGACAAGTCTAACAGCTCTTCTGCAAATCTATCAAATCAAGTGTCAGAACAACACAAGTCTGAAAGTGATTTTGTTGGCTCGGCCCTCCTGAGCCGGTCGGTGCAGACGTGTTCAGTTGCAGCAGACTGACAGAGACATTATGTGGGAGGAATGTGTGGAATCTCCACAGACGTTAGACGAGAGATCAATCACCGGTCATGTTCAAGTTATTTTTATTACGCCTCATAAGAAAAACAAACAAACCTCACAGTTTCAAGATTCGAGTTTTAATTCGGTGCATCACCAGGTGACATGGTCGAGAAAACAACAAATATATTTGTTATTAATATACAGCTGCACCACCTGACATTTTTGGAGTCGCGTTTAAATTAAAATCTTACGAGTCAAATATAAAAATGTTTACAAACTGCAGCAGACCTCACACACCTGCCCTGCTCTCTGCCCCGACTGGATTTATCACCTCCGACCAAACGACAAACGAACCGACCCGCTGTACGGATTACCAGTGTGGGGCTATAAGAAGCTTTTCTATCATCCCTACTCGTACACACAGATTTTAATCACACACACATCCAGTACTCTGCATGTACACAGACACGGTACTACTGCACCCTCTGCATGCTGTACACGGCCAAAAGTATGTGGACGCCCCGTGTTATGAGCAGGTTTGTCGTCCGGGTCATGTTCTGCTGATAAACCCTGGGTCCGAGCGCTCCTGTGGACGTTAATTTGACGCATAACCGAACTAAACGTCAGATTCTTTGATATGAGAGATCCACTTTCTGCGGGATCTGTGCCGAGGGAGGATGAATTATTGAGAACGAATTCAAAATGATAATGTAGATTGTTACAGGAATTTACGCGCCTGTTTTCGCTCACTTTAAAGACTGTAGTTTACTGTCATTTAACCATGATGATTACTCAATTAACAGAGCTGTCATCATAAATCACTATACTAGAAACTATTCCAAAAGTAATTAGACGATATGGTAATTGCATAACTGTCCGACAAACACTTGTAAGGACTCTGTGACAGTCACCATTCTTCTTGACTGCATTTGGATCGAGATGGAGTCAGAAGATAATTGTTTGTCTAAATTCATCATCAGTGCCTGAGCCCACGAACATTCTCGTGCTCGAACAATAGACAGTCCTGTTCCAGTATCTAGCATAAACAGTACAGGACAACCCAGGCGTTTATGGATACCATGTTCAGGTGTCCACATACTTTTGGACATGCAGTGTCTCTATTCGTCCAGAAAACACAATAAACCAAACCGCGATGTCTCAAAGGGCCAAGGAAAAACAAACCAATACCCCACATGTTTATTCGTCGTCTCGTGCAGAAAACAGCGGTGGCAAGAAATGGAAAGGGGAAAGGCGCGAGAGAGAGAGAGTGAGAGAGTGAGAGAGAGAGAGAGGGGGAGGGGGGGGGAATTAGTGGGAGATTGCTAGGTGAAGGTGGCCGCGGCAGAAAAACAAGCAAATTACATCAATTTCCGAGTCTCTGGAAGAAAGAAATCCAATCAGACCACCCAAACCTATAGACCACAGGCACACACACACACACACACATTTGTCAGACCCTTCTCCACAACTAACCCTCAACCTTTATGTATCAAAGCAAATCTTTTTGATTCCGTCTTTTAAAGAAAAGTTTTTTTGGGCAATATTTGCTTTTGCTCGTTACCTTAGTTCCTCGCAGACACACGCACATGGCTAAAAGATCAGCAGGTGCTAATAACAGGCCCTTTATTTAAAGCCTCTCCGTCCTCACAGAAGTCTGACAATTATTTTGACATTTCTTCCCGCTTTTGCCTCACATTCAGCCCCACGGCCCCTGTGCTGAATGAGGAGGGGTACAGCCTGGCCTCCTCCTGAACACGCCAAGCCATCGACCTGAACTTTTCTTCATAGAGATACAGAGCATGTGGAGGAACAAGTTATTCCACCACTAACGAATTCATCTGAGAGTTTCCCACCTCTGAGAAGGAAGGATTAAAGAAACGTCTCCTTGGGACTTGAGTTTGGTCGTTTTAGTACCTCGTTTCAGCACGGCTGCTTTATGTTTCCATGGCATCAATTATTAAGTCATAATTAAGACATCCGGTAGCTTAACCTTCGTTAATTAACTGATTGGAACCCATCCGTCTGTCTCTATGCTAAGTCTCCACTGATCTGTGTGAATCCGTCTCTGTCTGGGTCTGTCTGTGACCGTCCATCACCGGCTTTATCTTTAGGGCTGTCTGCATTCAGCTGCGTCTTTCCTATCCATTTCTGTCTGTCTGTAAAGGTCTGTCTGTGCCTGTCCATCTTCTTTGGCTGTATCTGTCTGTAACTGTCCTTCTTTTGCTCTACCAGTCACTGTCTGTCTGTAATGGTCCGTCTCGGTCTTTGTTTGTCTGTAAAGGTTCTTTAAAAGATCCTGGACTTGTGGACAGCTTCTACACCGGGGCTAAGAGACAGTTTGGTGATTTTCCCAACCCAAGCACCCCTTGTCAGGTAATTATGGTGTTTATTATGTCTATTAAATCAGCAAACAATTACACTAAACTTTACTGGGCGCATCAAACCGTGACGACCTGCTTCATAATTAAAGGTCCTCGACTAACGCTTAAAGTCCGCTGGCACCGAGAGTCCGTTACGCAGATTAAACCGTTACTCACGTCGAGTCCACGTGGTATCCGGAGGGGCATTCTGGGATACAGGCGCCGTCGTGGATGACGTACTCGTGGCAGTCGTGGCTCTTGGTCTGTTTGCAGCGGTTGTGCAGATCCTGGCAGAACTGGAAGGAGACGCAGCGCCACCCTTTGAAGGTGTAGTACCCGGGCGGGCATCGCTCCACGCAAGTATCGTTGTGCAGGTAGTGACGACACGCCACGCACGTTTTCGGGCTGCCCGACTTCGAACAACCGCCCAGGCACTCTTCGTGGCAGCACTGGACGGTGGAGGTGGAGGTGCAGGCGCGATGCTTACATGCCGTAGAGCAAACTGAGAACAAAAGAGAGAGAAACGTGTTTAGAGACCAAAGACCAGAAAATATCCTTCATTTAATTATTACAGAGGAGAAAAGCTTTTAAAAAGGACTTTGAGGGGGAAATTTGTACATGGTTTGGGATTTTTAACCACTCATTAAATAAACCACTTATTCTGTAACATAACCATTTGGGGAAAAAAGCATAACTTATTTGTTAAGAGATAATAAAGATGTCCATTAGCTTCATCTTCCTTAATTAATTAAATAGAACTCTGTCTTCTCATTTCAGTCCGTCTCCATTCATCTGCCTGTATCCGTGTCCGCCCGTCTCTGTCTGTAATAGTCTTTTTGTACACGTCTCTCTGTATGGCTAGAACTGTCTGTGTACATCTCTTTCTGTCTCTGTCTGTATTGGTCTTTTTCTATCCGTCTCTCCCTCCCTGCCTGTATCTATTTCTTACTTCATCTCTTCCTCTGGATGTATCCGTCTCTGTCTGTCTGGGTCCATTTCAGTCTGGATTGCTCTATTTTTGTAGCCGTCTCTCGATCTGTCTGCATCTATTTAGCTGCCGTTTCTTGTCCGTCTCTTTGGCTGTAACCATCTCTCTGTCTGTCTGCAACAGTCCGTCTTGGTCTGTACTTTTGTTTGCATCTGTCTATCTGCCTGTCTGTGTTCATCTCCTTCTGCATATTGGTCTTTTTGTTGGCGTCTTTCTGTCTGCCTGTGTCTAATTATCTGCATTTGCGTGTTCATCTCTGTCTTTGGCTGTAGCCGTCTGTCTGTCTGTATTGGTCTCTTTTTGTATCAGTCTGTCTGTATCTATTTATCTGCCGTTGCCTGTTCATGTCTTTCTCTGTCTGTCTCGGTCTCTCTTTACTTGTCCTGAATCCCTCTCTCTGTCTGTCTGTCTGTCAAAATCTATCTGTCTTTATCTGTCCATTTTCAGTTGCATCCGTCTGTCTGTACTGGTCTTTTTTGCATCTGTTTCTCTTGTCCATTTATCCATTATCTGGCTTTATCAGTCCTCCTTTGGATGTATCCGTCTCTGTCCATCTCTGTCTGTCTCTTTCTGTATTGATCTTTTTTGATCCATTTATTCTTTGTCTGTCTGTTTCCTTGTCTGGATCTGAGGCTCACTGTCTGTCTTTTTCTGTATTTGTCTGTCTGTGTTTCTGTTTTTGTCTGTATTGGCATTTTTGTATCAGTCCTTCTGTTGGCCTGTACCTATTATCGGTCTTTACCTGTCCATCTCTGTTTCTGTTATCTCTCTGCCTATCACTGCCTTTTCTTTTTGACTCTGCCTCCGTTTGTCTGTGTATCTCTGCATCGGTCTGTAGCCATTAAACTGTCTTTATCTGTCCATCTGTGGCTGTCTCATCATTTTCTTTGGCTGTCTCTTCGTCTGTCTGTATCCATGCCTTGTCAGTCATGACTTTGTCATCTCTGTCCGTCTTACCCATCTCTTTCTGTCCACCCGTATGTATCTGTCTGTCTGTGTCTTCCAGTATCCACCTGTCTGTCTCCATTAGCCTGTGTTTTATCTCTCAGTTAGCCAGCCTGTCTGTATCCATCCATCTACGGTCTGCATCCACCCACCATCTCCACCTCCAGAGTATCATCCATCTGTCTCTCCCTAAAGCTGAAAGTCATTTTTTGTATCACTTGTTTATAGGTCAACTGGACGTTTATATTCGAGACATGACAAGCAGAGCGTCCACTCTCGTCATCTTGACCTGTGTTTCATCCTGACAGCATAATAAAAATAAAAGAAAACATCACACCCTGGTCAGGATCCAGCATTTCAGGCCAGTGTCAGTACGACTTTCTGTATCAGACAGGTTCCTGGAGAACAGGGGCCAAACAGGGGGAAAGTCAGGATCTCCAAAACCCAGATGTTCAGCCGTAACCGGGTCAGGATTGGACTGCGAGTGTTTTTGTCTGCAGTGTGACATCAGCACTAAATCTGCCAGACTTCAGTGTGATAAAAAACCACGGGTCACGTGACACCAGGGATCCTGTTGGAACAAAACAGCGCAGACCCTGCTGGCCGGAGCGGCTGCTGTCTGAAAAGAGGCAGGGAGGTGACAGAGTTCAAGATGGCTGCAGTTCACCCTGATTGGATGTTTGGACAGCGGATGACTGGGAGAAAAAAAAAGGATGAGTGGAAGAAAACCTCAGGGGAAAAAATCCTTCCCAGGACTTGGACTTATACAGGAAATTTAGAACTTAAACGAATGTCACTTGCATATTAGGACGAGATATTTAGAGCGACAGAACATAACCCAAAACTATTTAAGCCACACCCAGTGCAAGGTCCAACAGACCACAGGTGGTTGCTAAAACACCTTGGGATGCCATGTCTGAATTTTAAGCGCAAGTAATAGCAGTTGTTGAGTGTGACTGATCTCTCTGCCAAGTGATCTAAAATCGCCGCCATTCCTAGCTGTTCTGAATAAAAGCGTCTGGAGTAAATGAAAATGAAAATATCGTACAATTGGAATGAACAGCGTGCCAGAACCCTTGACCCATGATCTACCTTACTAATGCCTCCTATCTGTCACGTTCAAAAACAAACAGCAGTGGAATGAGATGATGGCTGTCCACAAACTTTGGGCTACACACTATATAACAGTGGATTGTTTTTGTTCTGCAAGTGTTCAGAGCAACCATTTTCCTTTGTGTCACCATACCAGAGAGAGCGCGTACTGTAAAACACACACACACACACACACACACCACGTGCGCGCGCGTGCACACACTCCTACTTCCCCAGCACTCCAGTCCGTGTTTTCGGCGCAGCCCGAGATCCGCCCTCACCCTTAACCAATGTGTTTGCTGTCCGTGGAAGGCAGCCATTCAATGGTCTGTTCCAGTGCATGGAGAGATACGCCCATCATTAACCCCTCACGCGCTGACACACACACACACACACACGATGCTGCAGGAACACACAAGAAGAGCTAAGCTGAATCCACCACACATGCATGGCACTGCTGTTGTAGCCTAAAGCATTTCTCTCTCGCTCACACACACACACACACACACACACACACACACACACAAAACACGCCCATCCCCCTCTTCCGATCTTCCCGACACGTATCTCGCCTCAGCCAGGCTTCGCGCTCTCCCATTCATGAGCCGTGTCTTCCTCTCAATTATAAACGCTTTACATCCTTCACACACACACACACACACACACACACACGATTGAGGAGAAGCGCGCTTCTGGCACACAACCTGCCCTTTAATTGTGTGAACACATAAACACAACTCCATCCTCGCGGCGCTCCACGCTTTCACACAACCATACACACACTGCTAATTAAAGTATTCACACACGGCTCAAGGAGTCCAGCATTCGTTATATATAAATCGTGTTCATTAACTGCACCGAAGTCAGTTCACGTATTACAATACGAAATATGAAAACCATTTACCTATCTATTAAAATATTAAGTGTTCAATATCTTTCTCGCATTTTAATCGGGGCGTAAATCTTACATTTTAAATCAACCTGTGCACAGAAGACACCTAACCATGACATTTCTGCATGATTTACATATAAAATGTATTCTGAATCTCTGGGTGGTAAAAGACTTTTTAAAAATCATATTATTCATGAAATATATTCACAGTTTCACTGTACGTAGCTACGTGTGTGTTTACATAAACCCTGAGACTCTATCTGAAACATTCCTCGTCACTGCCCGAAAAACACAGGGTGACCACACCTCCCCCGAATACCCTCCACACACACACACACACACACACATTTACGAGCACATGCCATGCTGTGTAGGATAAACCGTTTGTGTAATCAGTATGTATTCATGTGTTTACCGTGTTTTAGGCCTTCAAAATATGTGTGTGAGCACAGGAATGAGCCAGAGGCCTGCTTGGACAGGTTGTGGGAGTGTCTCACACTCTCTCTCTCACACACACACACACACACACACACACACACACACACACAGAGGGGGAAATGAAGTGTTGCGCACATTTACAGTAATGGAGGTAAGGGTAATGTAATACTTCCCGCCTTAATCTTCCTTCATCTCTCCACGAGATTTCTAATCACATCCCGACTGGTGGAACTCTATTAAAGCTGCTTTATCAATACATTGACTATTATTATTGGATTTGTATCACCAGGTCAGTGTCCATCAGGAAGCAGTACTACGGATCTGTTATCTAGGCAGCTTTAGATAACAAGTGAATGAAGGCGACTTATCAAATCGTGATCTCTTAGAACTGTGGTTCCCAACCTCTTGTCCTTGGAGCCCCCCCTACGAGTTTCTTTAAAAAGCTGGGCTAGCCCCCAGCTCACACACAGAGACACAAAAATAAAGCGTTTCATTGCAAATCCTTATTGGCAAAAATTAACATAACGTTTTCTCGTCGGTTCCATTTATAGTTTTTCCCCTCTTTTCCACTTGGCTCCTTTAGTCTTTTCTTTACGTGTTCTTTGTTTTCTTTTTTGAGTGAAAATATGTTATTGGATTCATCCTTTCTGACCCCTGAATGATTGCTTTTTACACCTATATGCCTATATAATGAATGATTAAAGCAAGAATAAAGCAAAGGAACATAACACAATAATAACAACAATAATCATAATAATAAAAACATGAATTAAGTGAATTTACTTGCAATCTATAGCCACTGAGGCAAACGCAGTTTCTTATCACTAGGACGGTTGTGCCAAGACTGAGGGAGTGTCTGAAATCGTGCCCATAGACTGATATAATATACTTAATAATATAATATAATGTAAAATGCCTTTAAGTGCGCCCTATTTCTTCTCCTTTTGGGTTTTATGGCGATTGGTTTTAATGCGTGTTGGTGCATTATCGCCACTGACTGGACTGGATCACGTGCATCATGGTTGGAAGATCGCACCCTGTTTACCATTTAGTATTCTCTTTAGTGTGCCGGTGTACAAAGTCTGAATTTTTGTTTGAATCTGTGAGCCAAGAAATAGTCAAACGGAGCGTTCAAGCGTTCAAACCCCGAGGTTCCACTATACTTCGTTTTTCACAGCAAGGCCTCAGCAAGGTGCTGGAAACTTTCACTGGATATTTCTGATCCATGCTGAGATCATTGCATGGTCTAATTGCTGCAGATCTGTCAGATCAAGATTAGACACCGACAAGATGGGTCGAGAAGATTCGCATCCAGTTAAACTACTCGTTAAAGCATTACATGGGAAGTAAAAAAAGACGAGCAAGTAGGAACAAAGCCGTCACGCCGAACCGGAGTTTGTGCTCTGGGTGATTAATCACCTGTGAGATGTTCGAGATGGAAAAGGGTGATTCAGAAATACCACGACGGACTGTATCCAAAACAAATTGCACCCTTCCGATAACCTGCCCCCTTCTCTCACCGGAGTTTACTGTTTCGGGTCTTATCCGCCTCGCTGCTCACACGACTTGGAAACACTGTGATCTTCGAGACTGAATTTTTCGGCGCTTCTTATTAAACAGATCGTATAAACCCGGTTCAGCAGGGTCACGCCTCGAAGCGTGTGTGCAGAAACGCTTTTAGAAAGGTGATTTTCCTCTTATCAGCCATCACGTTTCAAGAGTGTTTTCTTTGAAAGTCAGGGACGTCTCTCATTGTGTAGTGACACTGGAATTTTTTTTTTGTTGGAAGCTCCAAGTCATGCGGATGCAAAACAGGTCCTGCTTCGTACAGAACACGTCATTTATAAACGGGATGTCGTCTGAACATGGACGTGTATCAAGATTTAAGCTCCAACGCAAAATGAAACTGGCTAACTCCAAGCGTCAGGCGTCTGATCAACTAGCTCTGGGGCAAATGGGAAGTTGCTTCAACCTTTTTACTCCTTAAAACAACAGTTCAGTACTGATGCAGCACTTTTTACAGACAGAGATTTGTTTCAAAGCGGCTTTACAAACATCCTGAGCAAGGCTAGGGCAACAGTGACAAGGAAAAACTCCTTAAATGTGATGAGGAACAGGTCTTGCGGGGGATCAAGAGTCAAAAAGAGACCTAGAAGGCAACCTAGAAGTTATATGTAAGAATTAATTCAAATAAAACTAAATTAATGTAAATAGACAAAAAGTAAAGAGAATAAATAAAAGACAGAATATTTAAGGAAGTCTCTGGACCTAATACGTTATCCCACCATACCCAGGACCTGGGTTTGAGTCCCGAGTGGTTACTGACTCGCACAAAACCTGAGATTTTTCTACTCAAAATGCGTCTAGAGCCGAATTCCACGAGTTCCGAGGTACCACTGTTTGACAGAATCGGAAGATCATATGTTAAAAATATCGGCAACTGGAGTCGGCTCATCAATACTAAGAACTATGAAAAAGTTCCTCCTCTGCAAAAGAACCCATTGATTGTGTTCGAGGAGAGCTGCAACAGTGACCCCTACCTTCCTCTACAAAACCCCTAATCATTCAAAAAATGATGACAGTAAAATAAAACAGTCCGCTCTTTATTCAATATTAATAGTGCATTTGCCTCCCCTGGCCTTTCAGCCAATCAGAGAGCCTTCCTAACCTGCAGGACCAGGTGAAGCGTATCGTTACAAAACAGGTAGACTCAGGTGAGATGTTTTTCCTGGTTAATCATATTTGTTAGTGAAATGGAATTTTTTTTCTTGGCCGCCTCGTTTGACGTTTTCCTCCTTCCTTCTCCAAAAGCCGGAGGCAGAGTTCTAACGTCGTCATCATCATCCTCTAGAGCCAGGCAAACGAGGGTCAGACCGACCCGCCGCCAAGCTCAAAAACCTGATTAGATAGCCGCGAGCGAGGGAACAAACAGCGAGCAGGATGTTCTGGCAGGGACGCAGCTCCAGGTTCCTGCTGCTCCGAGTGACGGCGGGTTCACTTACGAAGCGCGGACCAGAGAAAACAACGGATCGATGGCACGAACGCGGGGAGGGAAGCTAATGAAAAATAAAACGAACGCTTCGGAGAAGTGAGTCACCTGCGCTAGCGTTCGGGCTAACCGCTGAGGATGTGACTCACACCGCGCTCATCCTCACCCTGCAGCCTGTGTGTTTAAGAGGTTGTTTGGTCTAAGATTAAAGAAACTCGAAATGATTTGAAGCTCACTGGAAAACAGCATCTATAAACCATCTATAAGCACACAGACTCATCGGCAAAACTGTCAATACTCAGCATTCATGTACAACGATCCTGTCACTTCTTATGTTCTGTCAGCGAACCAGACTGTCTGATGATCCAACAGCTTCAATATTGATTTTAGGAAACCTTCAGCCCTAACCGTCACAGTTTCAACTCGGTCAAGCTTGTGGAAATACAAGTGCATTAAAAATAATACTTTATTAAGAGATTTGTTGGAATTAGTGGTGTCACAATATCGATAAATCAATGAATATGGATACTGAACATCCTTCATCACATACTGAACATTCTATTCATATCAAAAAGCGCTTTCGTTTGACCCTCCCAGGCTTCTGTAACTCACAGAACGGTTTGTTATGCTGAAATCAGAGAGTTTGCAGCCTGTCCTTGTTGGTAAAGAAAGCAGCAGGAGTGCTGTGAGGAAATACTTCGACTTCGAAGCAGATAAAGACTGAAAGCCTTTGCTGTGAAACGTCAAAGCGTCCGCCATATTGGTCCAGGCGAGAACAGAGTGTAAACAAATACAAATAAATGGGGGAACTGTGTCTTATCTGGCTAAATGATCTACATTTCTCAGCTGATTTTAAACGCTTGTGTTTATATCCAAAGGTGTTAAGTATAAAAAAAGTTTTAACTCCCTATACTTTGAATCTCGATAGAGTGTGTACCAGTGTTACGCAAGCTGCAGCAGACTGGCGCAAAATAAGTTAGTCATTACAAATTGTAAAAACGTATTTTTGTCATGCATGGATTTGGATTATTTTCCTCGGTTAATACGTGTGGAAACGTCCCTTTATAATTTAATGTATGAAATGTGTAGAAGGTTTTTTTTATGTTGTAGAAATGTTTTTTTTTGTCCATGTCCTCATTACTTTAATTTTACTTTTGCTCCGGGTCTGAACTCTGCTCGTTCACTTTGAAATATTGAAAAAATATCTAAATAGCGTATCTATAAATTCTTATAATTGACCATCACTGAGATCAATCCAATCAAATAATGAGACACTGGCAGTCAGTCTGCTTTGTTTTTTATAACAGTGAAATGACACAGATAAAACTCAAAGGTATATACAGTACAGTACAGCAGTATGATTTAGTCTAATGTAATTTATGAAATAATGCACTAACAATAGTAAATAGTGGTATAATATGTAGTATATTATTAATAAAATATTTGAATATGTTTATCTAAAACAAGAGCTTCAAAAGTGAAATGAGCACAGTATCTGATTTTGGTATCGAATTTCAGAGTATCGTATCGAAGCTGAAATTCTCAGTATCGTGACAAGTAGTTGGAATACGGGTGGGAAAACAATTCTAGAACCAGAGACCTTATTTCGGTACGGGGGCAGGGGGCAACGAAGGCTTTAGAGGTGGCATTTAAGGTGAAGAAGAATAACTGTAGTGCAACACGTACAAATATGTTCCAATAAAGGTGAGTAAAAAAAAAAAGAAAAAAAATGACACCACCACAAGAGGTGGAACTGTTCATAATATGGGTGGGGAAAAAATGAAAACAGTTTACTACTCAAATCAAAAACAAACAAACTCGCACGAAATCTAAAATCCAGGACCAAACCCGGCGTAGTCTGAGGGTGACGTGCAGCATCGTGGGTATCGATTTCTTTTCCTCTTTGCTGTAAATAAGGAACTTAAGGCCGCCGCAGCTTCCTGTAAACCTTCATCCCTAATTTCACCGAATGGTATCTGTCAGCCATCATGACCCATTTGGCTTCCCGCATGATCTTCTATGGTCTACCTTTGCAGATCTGGATTTGCTCATACGGTTTATTAAATGTAACCTTGATCACAGTGTCTCTGTTATAGCTGAGCTAATCTGCACTCTACAACTTACAAGTAAAACAAAGTTACACATTTTGTTAGGAGTTGGTCATTTTATGATAGTATGATAGTTTTTAGACCAGTTTTACTTCAGCGGACTAAAACAGAAAAATATTAAGCCAATTAAATCCAAATACTGATTTAATCAAATGTTCTGAATAGTCCAGTGTTGAAGGCTGGATTCTGATTGGTTGGTTGATTGTTGGTGGTTCAAAAACAACAAAAAAAAACAAAAAAAAACAAAACACAAAACCTGCTGTGATTCAGAGATGTGTGTGTGAAGCGGGGAAGGATGCAGGCAGTGACAAACAGTGTTTTGTGCACAGTGTGTGTATATATGTGTGTGTGTGTGTGTGTGTGTGTGTGGCTGCACTGCAGATACAGAGCTGCTTCATATTCAACACACAACACCAAGCACACTGCCCACTCCAGCAACACACACACACCACACACCTGCAGTACAACTACTGCAACCTCAAACACCATGAATTTCAAAACACATCACTAATGCCACTATTGACGCCACAAACACCAACACTGACCAAATTTCAAACGACACCAAACAAAATGTCACTCAAACACCAACACTCTCCAAAACACAAACACTAACCAACGCCATTCAACCCAAACACCGACACTGATCAAATGCCACTACAACCAAAACATAAACACCAACGTAAGCTCAACACCAAGAAGAATGTTAATCCTGACCAAACGGCCAACACTGAAAATGTTACTTATCAACTTCATTAACATCACCATCCTCATCAAGCAAAGAAGCCCAGCAAGTCCATCTCTGTCCCCTGCAACTTCTACCAAGTCCTCCTGGTGGGTCCCCTCCTGCTCCCATGCCAGTACTAGCCAAACATCAGTACTGATCCAAACATCACTCATCAATAAACAACACTGACCAAAACATCATCACTGACCAAACCAAAGCACCAACAATGACCAAAATGTCACTTATCAACCACGAAACTCCCAAAAACACCAACACTGTCCCAATGACCAGCCAAAACATTAAATGCTGATGAAAAGCCCAACACTTAGCAAAAATGGACTGTGGTAGCCTAGCGGTTAAGGTACTGGACTCTGGACCAGAAGGTCCAGGGTTCAAATCCCTCATCTGCCAAGCTGCCACTGTTGGGTCCTTGAGCAAGACCCTTAACCCACAATTGCTTGGATTGTAGGACTGTACCAATTGTAAGTCGCTCTGGATAAGGGGGTCTGCTAAATGCTGTAAATGTAAATATCAATACTGATCAAGTGCCAAACCAACCAAAAGTCTAGTCTGACCAAAAATGTCCCACATGAACACCAATACTGACCAAAACAGACACTGACCACCAATAAACACCAACAGCAACAAATGCTTAACCAAAATTAAGTACTCAACAAAGTACTTTACAACTAGCAAGAACAACCAAAAATCAACACTTACCAAAATGCCATCACTGACCAAAACATTATCACTGAGAAAAACACAAAACATTGACCAAATGCTTTTCCAGCCAAATGGCAACAAGAAGCAAAATGTCACTTTTCAAACACTGATACTAACCAAAAAACCAACACTGACCAAATGCCACTTAACAGCACCGACACTGACCACATCAATACTGATAAAGTTCAACACTGACCCAAAACATCAAGACTGAAAACACAGACTAAAAATATCAATACTGCCAAAGTTCGGCAAAGACTAAAACATCAATACTGACAAACACCAAACACTGACCACGTGCCTTTTCAACCAAATGCATTTTCACAATGACTTAAATATCACTTATCAAACACCGTTACTAACCAAAAACCAGCGTTGACCGAATGGCACTACAATCAATGCCAGCTCTAACCAAAAATATCAATACTGACCAAAACACCATCACTGGCCAAGTGCTTAAACATCAACACTAACCAAAACACAGACACTGACCAAATGGCACTTTAGCTAAACGTCAGCGCTAAAAGAAAACGTCATCACAGACCAAGCATGCGGCTTTGGTGTGCTGGTGCTTCTGCGTTGGCTTCGACATTCGGCTCCGGTTGGTATTTGCATTACGCCAGTGTTTACGCAGATTTGTAGGTGTGGTGGTGTTTGTAGTTCCCTATGAAATCCTTGTTTGTTTTTATAGCACTCTTGTACTTTGCATGCTAACACACTGCTTGTTGTTCAGATCCCTTCCGTTAATGATTAGTAACGATAAGCATGCTGATAAATCAATCCTGCATCATAAAATCCCAAATCCATAACCTGCGCCGAGGGAAAAGGCATGGAGGTAGGTGTGTGTGTGTGTGTGTGTGTGTGTGTGTGTGTGGGTGTGTGTGCCGAGTCGTTCAGTAAACAGGATGTTGGACATGAGCGTATGAACTTCTAATGTAAAAAGCTCAAACAATAAAAGTGCCACCTGTGAGACAGGTGTGTGTGTGTGTGTGTGTGTGTGTGTGTGTGTGTGTGTGTGTGTGTGTGTGTAAGGTCAGTGGAGAGAATGAGTCATGCTTGATAAGTAGAGAAGCAGCCGAAGGGCAAAGAAGTGCCACCCTGACTTCCGCTTCAAATTATTTACTTACAGTTCAGCCATAAAAGAAACGACATGGAAGATATGGAAGGAATTTTTATAACCTTACACATTACGAACTTGTGCAAAAGTTTAAGCACCCCTGCTCAAATGACACGTCGATTATCTAAACCAAAAGTTTAACAACAAACAAACATTTTTCTTTAATCTAACCTAAGCGCCTAGAGATCAGGACTTTGGGTGACGCTATTTTCCGCGGTTCTGAAGGGCTTTAGCAGCGTGAGCCTGCTGTAAACAGAAGACGTTCCACAGAAGAGAACTGTTAAGCATCCTGGGAACCTTGTAAGGCATCACAAAATACCAAAGAACTGAAATGAAGGCTACAACAGAAACTGCAGCAAGTCTCCAATTAAAGATTCTGTATGCAAAACTCTGCATTAAGGATCTACTGACGATCCTCAGTCCCTTATCAAACACCAACACTACACTAAACACAAACTGATCACCACTGATCACACGCCACTACAACCACCTTACCACAGTCTAGTACAAGTAAATGGCTCCATCAATTTTCAAATGTAATGAAAAAAAATAACGACACATTTACTAGACTGTGGCAGAACGTGTGCATAGAACCGCTCAGGCTGCACAACTGCACAGATGTGTGGATAAAGAGTCAAAAGAAAGCGAGTAGTACAGTGCAGGCGACACAGTGGTGTCCCCAGACCAGGGTTCTTGCAATTTGCAGAACTGTGTTTAATAGAAGTCCGACGAGGACGGAGTTTTGGAGATTCTGGACTGAATCTTTCCCTACAGGTTTATCCTCGGTAAAATTCCAGATCTCTCATACTGTCAGCGTGACATTTCATTCATCACAAAGACATTCTTATAGCCTCTTTCACCTCCAGGCGCCAATACCTCTAAAGCTGACGGCAACCCCAAAAATGCAGTCACGTCCTAAAATTTCTCGGCGTTCTTTGACCCGAGTTACAAATTACAACCTGTCGGAGTCGAACAGGTGGAAAAGCAGAATGGGTTCTGCAGTACGAGCAGGTACAACCTGTTCTCTCCTGTTAACCAGAAAGGGCCGCCACGTTCCATTAAAACCCCAATCCACCCCCCGTCCCCACAGGTCCCCCACGCGTTCCTCACAGGCCAGAGCAGAGTGCGCTTCTCCATTTAATGATTCAATAAATATCCGTAATGTGCACACAGAGCGCGGAGTGAACGCACCGCTGAGCAGAGGCTCGCCCCGTCGTCTGTCTGACTGCACTACAGAAAGGGCTCATCTGTTAGTCTGGACTTTAAGGACACTCTGCACAGGGCATCGACGACAAGCCGATTAATGCGTCTGCGTTTATAAGCTACATCGAGGCGATAGCTGGCTGGAGCAGTCGGACAGGTCGAACGCAGCACGGCTGAGTCTCGGCGCTGTGATCCAGAGGGCGGGGGTGCGGGAGAGGGCTCGTACGGGCCGAGCAGAGAAAACAGGTTAAAGATTAACCGAGTACGCGAGCTCCAGAGCCCAGGAACGAAAGATCAGCTGACCTGCTGCACAGGAACGAGGAGTAAACAAGCCTGCTCGTAGAGTATTAAAGGAATACTTCAGAGAGGTGACAGAGGGGTGAACCCACGCACAGAGCAGTAACTCCTGCGACCTCCCACAGATTCATGTCTAATCTCTCAACACTACAAACTACAGGTAAACAACTCCCCTTCGGTCAGAACAATAACAACAAACACAACAATTAGTACATTAATAACTTTAAAATAGCTCCTCCACTAATAATATTACACTTCTCTTGCTTTCTAATAATAATAACTTTAAAACACTAATGCTACTAAAACCAACATTAATATTAAATTAATAACTGTGACCATAAATAACAAATGTCCTGGTTTTATCACCATAATAATAATAATAATAATAATAATAATAATAATAATAATAATAATAAATGTTTATAATAACAACAACAATAATAAAAATAACATTATTCAGCTTTATAATAACAATAAAAACAATAATAAATGATTTGCCCTGATTGATAATAACAATACTAAACATAACACAAAACAAAATACATAAAAGTGCTGTTGTATAATAATAATAAACACATAAATAAATAGATAAATACATACATACATAAATATTTTTTTCTTGATTTATAATAAAAAATATGTTGTCTTATAAGAATAATTCCAATGATTCCAATAATAATAACAACAACAACAACAACAACAACAGTTATAAAAGCATGTTTTTATAATAATTATTATCATTATTATTATTATTATTACTACTACTACTATTATTATTATTATTATTATTATTATTATTAATAACAATAATATAAAATTTTAATACTAGCAATAATTGTTAAATAAAATAGTTTAAATAATTATTGTTAAATTTTAATTTTATAAAATTATAATTATGTATTTTTTTAACTTAAAGTATTGTTAAATAATATGATATATAATAATAATAATAACAACAACAACAACAACAACAACAACAACAACAACAACAACAACAATAATAATAATAAATGACTTTAATAACAATAAAAAAAAAAAAAATAATAATAATAATAATAATAAAAACAAGGTTTATAATAACAACAACAATAATAAAAATAACATTATTCAGCTTTATAATAACAATAAAAACAATAATAAATGATTTGCCCTGATTGATAATAAAAATACTAAACATAACACATAACAAAATACATAAAAGTGCTGTTGTATAATAATAATAATAATACTAAATAAATAAATAAATAATACATACATACATAAATAAATATTTTTTTCTTGATTTATAATAAAAAATGTTCTGTCTTATAAGAATAATTCCAATGATTCCAATAACAACAACAACAACAGTTATAAAAGCTTGTTTTTATAATTATTATTATAATTATTATTATTATTAATAACAATAATATAAATTTTAAAAATAACAATAATTGTTAAATAAAATTGTTTAAATAATTTGTTAAATTTTTAATAAAATTATAATTATTTATTTGTTTAACTTAAACTATTGTTAAATAATATGATATATAATAATAATAATAATAATAATAATAATAATAATAAAAAATGACTTTAATAACAATAATAATAATTATAATAATAATAATAATAATAATAATAATAATAACCTTATATTTATCAGCTTCATAATAACAATAGCATTATTATAAACTCACCATATGTAAATTAATATATTTATTTTAGAAACTGATTCAAATTATTATTATTTATGATATAATAATAATTATAACATTGTATCATAAATTTAACATTAACAATAATACATCATATTTTCCTGGTTAATAATCATCATCATTTTGTCTACCAATTTTTATTTTGAGGCCAAATCTTACTGGGCTTCAGATCGAAAGTTTTAGTAACCGTCACGATAAACAGACAAGGGTAAGTAAGGGTAATTATTTAAGGGTCAATAACTAAAATAAAGGGTTAAACCAATTTAGGTTTTAACTGAATTTAATATTCAGTCATACAAGCAATTCTGTGCAATTTGGTTGAAAAAATACTTTGCTTTCGTTTATTAAAACATTAAAACTTTTAAAGTGCTACATTTAGCCTGTTACAGCACAGGTCTTCATCCCACAGATCCACACAGAAATCTGTAACTGAAATTAATTTAAGGCAAGTAGGAACAGGACTGCGATCAATTACTCTCGCTTGATGAATCTGTCATTTATTCAAACATTCCCCCGTTATCTGGTTCAGTAGATCAGTGGATCAGACCCAGGACCAAGTTCAGCAGCGACTCGACATCCCTGAACTGGAATCAAACTTCGTCAGGTGCTGATTTACAACCAGCAAAAAATGTAAAAATTTGAGGAAAAGCTCATGAAGCTCAACCTGTTTGGGCCTGGAGGTAAAATCTGTGCTTTATTAAAGCAGGTGATAATCTGTTCGCTTCAGGCTGGGGTTGAGCAACACGGATGAACCGTATTGGTGCAAAACGAGATCAGGCCATGCCCTGCGTTATATATCGAAACACTTCTTACAGGCATGTCTTACAGGCATCTGTTGGCGCAGCGCAGGAGTCTCTAAATGCAAATAAGTTACACAGCTGCTGGAAACACCGCTGCATCGGCTGGGTTAATGGTTTACTATGTGCAGAAATGTGCCATGCCAAATCCAAGATCACCTGAAAGCAGCTACATAAAAAGTCTTAGCAAGTGTTTTTCGTTAAGGACTCGATCCTGCAACATCAGAAAATGTTAGGCAGCTCCAGGTCAGGCATCGTCTGCGGAAACCGGTGCTGTTTGGGTGCTGTTTGGTCTCGAGAGCGTCGTCGATCGCTACCTCTGTCCACCATCTCACCCCGTCTGGACACCGGAGTTCAGACCCAGGCTAAAATCTCCCTGGCGTGCTCCCGAGTCTGCTTTCTCTTGTCGCCCCGGCAACAGGATGTACAAATAAAACAGAACGTAAATCGTCGGATTTCCTCTTCCTTTCCCAGGCCGCTGACAGATTCCATGCATCTCCAGTTAGTTCCTGCAGACCTGACGTGCAGCGTCCCTGCTGGAGCTCGAGGTTTAAGTGTGTTTAAGTCCAACGTGTGTAACGAGCATGCAAAAGGCATGCATAAACAAATAAGGTCCGGGTCAAAGACTCAACCGGGGAGTAAAAGAGCTCACCAGAATAAAGAGGCAAAACTCGGTTTCAACTTCTTTTGATTTCTTATATTACAGCGTTTAGCACACCTTTATTACCCAGAGCGTCTTACATTTGAACAGAGCGGAAGAAGACTTGCTCAAAGGTCCAACAGCGGTAGAGTTTGCTTTTGAACACAACCTCCTGATTGGGGAAAAAATGACATTCAAATTCTTACAATCCAAGCAGCTGTGGGTTAAGAGTCTTACTCAAGGATCCAACAGTAGGAGCCTGGCAGAGGCGGGATTTGAACCCTGGACCTTCTGGTCCATAGTCCAGTACCTTACAGACAGACGGTCAGTGTCAGAGACTTATCCACTGAGCCATCGCTACACAAAACAGCCCCGGTGTGACTCTTACAGTTTACAGAAACAACAACTTGTTCAATGACCTAAAAAGAAAGTGCCCCAAATAGTACTCTGTAAGCCAGATAGCACCAAACCATGACCACAACTGCTCCTGACACCGCGAACACCACAATTCCTCCGATGTAAATGCAGAGATATGATCGAATCCAAAACAAACGGCAGTTTTACAGGTGAAAATTCATAAGAAAGGAAAACAATAATAAAACTTTAATTACACCATTTCAAAATGTATTTAAAATGTGACAAATGTCCTGCCAGTAATGAAACTCTACCTCGTTAAGCCGCCATGTTTCAGACCGTCACCATGTGCCGCTTCAATCCTACTTTAAACGTGTAACGCCGGGTGATGTACAGCCCCTGTCTGTTAGCAGAGATGTTATACAGGGAGGATCCTGGGCACTGGTTGAAATATGAATGGGACTGTAGTACAGAAGCCCCGCCCCATCATTAGAAACAACCAATCAGCTTATCAGTCAATGTGTCAGAGAGGGAGGCGGCAAGTCTCGGCCCCTTTGTAGTGGCGGGATGCGGATGCGCAGTAGCCAGAATAACCTTAAAAACAGTATTTTTCTGTGTTATTTGAACCCGACAATGCCAGCACGTCGTATCATTTTTGTCAGATTATACCAGCGATTCTAAATACGCATTTTACACGTCAGTTGCTCTCTCAGTTTCGGACATACCGGTCTCTCCCCATTCTAAGACATAGGAGTCTGGTGTTGTAAGGCTGGAAATAACTGAACGGAGTTATCTTATAATGACTTTGCTGTTATTCAGTGCAGACTGGACACGCAGAAACAATCGTCCATCACAGTCTAAATGAATAGATACTGTACCTGTACGTATATGTTTATGTACATTATGAATGTGATTGTACGATCAGAAGGGCTGCTCAGTAAAACATGATGTCAGCATCAGGTATGAACGTCACTTTGTCTAGTTTTTTGTAACCTTAAGTCGCCAAACTCGCCTTACAAATTAGTCCGAAAATCCAACCTGATAAATGTTACACTGTGATCTGACCACAAAACCAGTGATAAGCCACAGGCCAAACCCTAGCTCTTGCAGCATTCCAGAAAAAGGCAGAGGTGCGGCCCAGCTACAAATTACAAACAAAGTTCAAACAGTGGCGTCACGCGAAAGCAGACAGGCATGCCGAATATTAGCAAAGGAGGCTAAAAGTCGGCGTGTCCCCTCCAGCTATCGACGAGCGGCGAATACCTCCGCGGTGAATCAGAGCCAGTTTCCGAAGCACGGCCTGTGCAATCTGCCTGCACAGCTTTGTCTAGAACCGACAGACCTCGCGAGAACATCTGGCCAAGAGACGTTTCCTCATGTGCTAGCATGCTAGTTTGCCTTCTGATTCCAAGCGCATGACAAATAACAAGCCCCGAGGAAGCAGAGGGACTGGGGAAGGCATTAAGCAGAGCGAGCGCACGGAGGAATGGAAACAGCAGATGTGGAATGTGATGAACCCAGAACCAGGGGCACAGGAACCAGCAGAGGACGAGCCGATAACAACCCACGCCGAGGTCGGCCGGTCCTCACACACAAGGCCATCTTTTTTTCTGTAACCCGAGCCAGGGATGACATGTTTGGTCTATCATTTGGAGGCCTGAAAAAAATTCCAGCCCGTCTGCATACCACATCACATCACATTAAGTACAGGGAGAAAGACAGACCAAAACTGAGAATTATATTCACTCCACATGGCCAAAAGTATGTGGACACCTCTTCCAAGTCCAGAACTGAACAGCTCAGTGACGTTCTCATTGGACGGCACCCTTCAAACGAGTCATACACATATTTCTGTCCCGCTAGAGCCGCTCTGGTCAAGCACAAGATCTAAGCGAAGATCTCACACAAGCCTAAGGGTGGTCTCCAGCACCACCACTGGACTCTGGGGCGTTCTGCTGCCTCGTCAGACCGAGGGCCAAACCGAAGAAGCAGGAAGAATGACATAAAGGCGTGGTTCTGTTTTTGATGGTTTAGCCTAAGCTCTTAAGTTCCACTGAAGGCTACAACCACATTCTAGATAACTGCAGCTTCCTTCTGTGTGCAAATATTTGTGAAGGGTTCTTCCGAGATACTTAACAGCCTGGGCTGTAAAAAACATGGTGGGAACAGAGGAGTGTCATTTGGGAAATGTGCTGATAAGACCGAGGCTTTTAAAAGTGCTGAGTGAGAAAGAACGTGTTTATCATTCAGCTATGGTTTAGTTTGAGTCCACAAGTCGTCTAACGTTGTCCAACCACACTGATCAGCTCTCCTGCGACTCTGAAACAGCCATTACTTACGACCTTTACACAGTCGGTACAGCTACAAAGCAATAAGCAATAATAAAAATACTAAATATAATCCAATAACAAATCCAACAAACTAAATATTAAACATAATAAATAGGAAAAAGATAATCATAGTAAATGCAAAAATAATAATCATGAAAATAAAAATAAATACAACAATATTAAGAAAAATACTAAAAATAATTAAAAAAAGAATAATAATCATCAAAAACAAGCAAAAAAAAAGAAGAAAAATAAGAAAACATAACAACAATACTAATAATACCAATAGTTCTACTACTAATAATAATAATAAACACAATAAGTCAAATAATAATATAATAATAAGAAAAAAATAACCAACAGATATTAAAAATAATCATTAAAAATAACCATAATAAACAGGAAAATAAATAATAATAATAATCATAACAAATAATAAAATAATAATAATGAACATAATAAATATAATAATAATAAATAGTAAAAATAAATAATAAGAATAATAAACAATCATACAAAATATTTTAAAACAAAATAATTAATAATGTTAATAATTATAATAATGCATACCATTTAAATATTAAAAAATAATGAACATAAAAAAACAATACAAACATAAAATAGATAAAAATGATAACTATATAATACAATAGCATACAACAATGCTGCATGACTGAAGGCTTGTCATTTGGAATCCTGATAACGCTCTGGGAAACCAAATCGATTTAAAACTTGTGCTCTCATAAAGCTACAATGTTTTTCTTATTAAAAAGATATATAAAATTTGAGTTCATTTGAATTTCACAGGTAAATTATCAAAAAATATATTTTAATGTCATTTCTGAACCAAACTGATATCCATATACCAAAATCTAGTCAAAGTTCACATTAACATAAATTATAATAATTATTTAGTAAGCTGGTAACTAGCAATATCAGCTGGTGCAGCGGTCTGACATGCTAGCCCACCACTATCACATGTAAACACGACTGGCTTGGTGTGAGGGAGGGGTGGTAGCTTGACGGATCATCCCCCTAAGGCTGCAACAGTGACCTCTATCCAGCCCTGTGCTCTTTGCTGCTACCTGACCTGAGAAACGAGACTATACACACGTCTGAAAGAAGTTTCCTTCCATTTGAAGCTGCAAAACAAACTTTATTCAATCATTCACATTTTTCCGTTCCACTGTCACGGTGTAAAAGCAACCCAAAAATGAAGCGAGTGACCGTGGGCGACATTCCACGCATCACGGGGCCGAAACTCGGCTGCACCTCTGCTGGACCAAATCCGTCCACAGCTCCTTAAATAGCCTGAGCGTTCGGGATGGAGCAGTGCACCGCCATCGCAGCTGGAGAGGTTATTTTTACAAGATATGACGACCCTCGAATACTCCTCTCCGAACCCTGTGACCCCGGAGAGCGAGGGGCGCTAAAAATATTTCTAAATCCCTAAAAAAGAAAAGCAGTCCTGTTCGGACTGCGGCCTGGAGCTGGAACGGTTACACGTACTCCTACGCCAGAACGCCTACAATAAGAGACTGAGATTTGGAGTGTGTGTGTGTGTGTGTGTGTGTGTGTGTGTGTGTGTGTGTGTGTGTGTGTGTGTGTGTGTGTGTGAGTGTGTGTGTGTGTGAGTGTGAGAGAGAGAGTGAGTTTAAAAGAGGAATATGGCAGAGCAATGGGCTCTGGGCCTGCGTTTCCCCAAACATGGCTCATTGAAGAGGGGAATTCCCAGCAACTCGTACAAGGTGACTTCATTCTCTCTCACTCTCTCTCTCTCTCACACACACACACACACACACACACACACACAAAGAATGATTACAATCCAAACCTCCGCTGCTAAAAGCAATAAAGCCAAGGCAGATTCAGATTCAGAGCAAGACAAACTGCGCTGATATTAAACCGTCCTATCACAACACTCATCAGATACTCTGCTGTAACTTACGATATCGGACTAACCGATCTCTACACTGCGAATGCCACTGCATTTTCAATCTTCCCAGATCTGACACATCTTTAAATTTGTGTAAACTAAGCACTAAGCAACTCAAAACCATCTTCATGTTGCCTTCCAATAGGGGGTTAACTACAAGGTGACTGCAAACACCCAGTGCGTTTACATGAACTTAATGATCTAACCATAGTCCGACATCTGCAGTGATCTGAGGTCCATGTATTTCTAAAGACTTGACTTTATTCGGTCTTTTTTTCCATTGACTTTAGCTGGGATTTTTCCTTGCTGTAACTGGCAACCCGAGAATTATGTGCTGTGGAATTAATTTGTGGAGATTCTGAAACCCAGTATACGCTGCAGAAATGTAAGAATTTGACCATTTAATATTACATTTCTAAGTTTTTCTCACGTATTTCGGTGAGATTATTGGCTGGTTGCAAAGTAGAAATCCGAGGTTTAACGTTGTCCGATTACTCAAGTGCATGTAAACTCGTTGACCGGATTACTTAAAAGCTTGCAAAAGCTGATTTTCTGCAGTTATCGGATAAAGTGCATGCAAACACATTCGCTCTCAAAAAATGTAAAATTCGAATCATTTTACCTTATAAACAACAAGTTAACGAATATTAATTAGAATGAACGAGCTATTAATAGGGTTCCAAAATTACAGGAACAGGGTACTTGTTAAGAAAACAGAATTTCGATTCCACTTATCAGTTCCTACTAACTAGAGATGCACCAAATATTCCATGAAAGAAAACACTTAATATATAAGACACAATAATAAGACACTTAAAACAGCATCGCCTCGCTGAATATGTGGATTTTGACAAAGCTAACTCCGCTGAGAGTGCGGAGTAGGACACGAGCAACTTTGTTTTTAATGGTCGAAGTTTCCATTGAAAGAAAAGTTGAACAAAAATGATCGGTATGCTGTCATTTATAATTCTTACGTACGTCATCACGTAGTTTTGTTTTGATACGCTCTGCAAGAGCATCAGTGGAACACGGACGCTCAAAAGTTTGGCTCCACAGAAAAAACGAAAAGCCTAAATCTAATGAGTGGGACGTTGATCTGTTATAAAGGAGGTTTAATGTACTAAACAATGATCTAGGAAAACCAAACTTCTCTCAGTTATTACTGATCCTAAGTAATCTCTACTGCTGAAATGATGAAGATCCAAAAGGAAAGGAATCATTTGTTAAGCTTTTTCCTTCCCATTTAAACCTATAAGTAAAAAGCTTAATGTAAAAATGATTCCTTTCCTTTGGATCTTCACCATTTCAGCAGTAGAGATTACTTAGGACCAGTAATAACCGAGAGAAGTTTGGTTTTCCTAGCTCATTGTTCGTGTACAATAAACCACATTAAGCTTTTTACTTATAGCAGGTTTAAATTGGAAGAAAAAAGCATAAAGTAAAAATGAGCCCCCACCTAGTGCCCCTGCAAGGCTTATATTAAGTATGTCAGGAAAAGGAGTTAAATGTGTGCGAGCTGAACTGCCTTCGGTTGTGAGATTAATAATCGTAGTTGAGCGTGAGCCATTGTTCCCAAACATCCAGAGTGTATTAATAACACAGGACACGCGGACAGGCAATAACACAGCGGGTCAAGAGTGTGTGTGTGATCTATTGTTGGAGCGCTGAAAGATGGATGCATGTGAGCGAGGAAACAGTGGCGCCGCATCCACACCGTGACCTTCCTGATTGTTTCCTGCATTTGTGCAACCCCTTCCTGTTCCACGCTCATGAACGACCCCGAGGGACGACCAACGGACGAAGGGAGCGGAGGCGAGCGACGCTACGCGTTTATTATTAGGTACAGAGGACGGATCCTATGAGAAGATAAAGCACTTTCGGCGGTGGACTGGGGTTAGCATGGTGAGCACTACCACCGGTCTGGGACAAGGCAGCCACACGCTCAGCAGGGGGCGCCGTGCTGTGTGTTGAGAGACATTTTTGTTACCCTACACCCTGTCACAGGGTGCTGGTTTATCCCTCCTGGACCCCTTGTTGTTTAGGAGACCCAGTCGTCTGTCCCTACGATGTCCGAGTCCGAGATGGCGGGACGGATAACCCGATGTAAAAACCAAACCCTTCACTCATGCAGACAACTGGCTGTATCTAAGGGAGCGGCGGTGAGAAGGGGATCATCCTCCGGCACTGCAACAGCGACCCTTACCCAGACCAGGGTCCAGTAAAAAGCAGACTTAACTCGTAAAAATCACTGGTAACGTGAGCGACCAGGAACATTTATGATGTGTCATTCAAAAACACAAATAAAAACATCAGTTAAAAAGGTACTCAAAGCACTATTCATCTGATAAAAATACTTACATTTGAAGTACAGCTTATATATTTGACTCAAGTAGCAATAACAGTACATGCTACTAAATGTACTTAAAGTAAAAAAGGGAAACTATTTCTTTATAAAGCCTTTCTAACTCAGTTTGTGAAACCCTCTTTTATTGAGTGCAAGAGGTACAGATCCATGACACCCAGGCTACATCATGGTTACAACTACATCTGCAAAATGAATCCTGCAAATGACCTCATCTTTAGCTGAAATATACAAAATACTTTGGATTTTTTTCTTAAATGCTCCTAAATCTCTTATAGACATGGTAATATTCAGTAATGCAGCAAATCCTAATATTTAACCCAAACTATAGACAGCATCGACTCTGCACTTAGTAATCCGATAACTGAAAATCAGATTTTGTCATTAAACCCATCAACGAGTTTCCATGCACGATCAGAAGCATTTGCAATCAGCCAATAATCTCACAGAAATACGTGACAAACTTCAAACTTTAATATTAAATAATCAAATCATTCATTTTCTCATTTACATACCGCGTTTCAGAGTTTCGCTGCCTTTAATTCCATGGCGCGTTCAATTCCGGTTGCCAGAAACAGCAGGGGGAAAAAACCCACTAAGCCAATGGAACATAAGGCCAAATAAAGCCAAATCTTTAGATATATGCTGACCTGGCAACCATGGAGTGGACTAAAAACACAGATCATAAAGAGGTAACTGTATACGTGCTATGAGTAATCCTATTACTGGGAACAAAATCCAGCTCTCTTTATCAGATGTCTTAATCTGATTTCTAGATGGGAGTATGCTGTACACATGACCAGTTTATAATCAGATGGCACAAATCTGACTGTGATCAGATTCTTAAATGCATGTAAACACTCAGAGTCACTGCATTTCAGTCCAACAAACTGCAGCTTCAACAATTTTTTACACCAGTTCTACTTTTAAACACTCCTACTCTACTTAATTTTAAATATACTAATGCAAAACTTTAGACATTAAAATGAGTTTTTAATCTCTTATATTCATGACAGAAAAGGAATGTCTGATTCTGTGTCTGATTAATAAAAACAGTATAAAATCAGTCTGTAGTGAGTAAAAAGTACAGATTTTTCTTTTTCTAGTAAGTAAAAAAGTTGCAGAAATAATCAGGTTAAGTACAGATACATAAAACACACAAGTACCTCTAATAATAAATAATAATTATCCACTAATAATCCCAGCCTGACCTAACAGACCCAATCCTGAACCCCCTGAAGGCCGTGTCCTAATTGCAGTGTGCACTCTAAGCTCACTCGTACTCCAGTTTGGGCAGCGCCCCGCTAAAATAAGAGGTCAGCAGTGTGCGCTGTGATATACGGCTGTGTTTGGCTGTGGCACTCGAGCCGAGTTCTTAATAAGGACAGGACGGCCGCTCTCACACTCGGCCCGGCTAAAAGAGGAGCAGATGATCACACGCGAAAGGCGTATAAAGTCGCGCAGGTTCAGGACATCTTGCTATGTCCCACCATTCACCATGCGCTGCATTCTTCCTCCGGTTCTCCCAGTGGCCAAATTCAGCTTTATTTACGCAACGCTTTTCAATAACACGTGCTGTCTCTAAGGAGCCTCACAAAACAACAGGATCCGGGCGCCAACTGAGCAGCCAGAGGCGGCAGCGACAAGGAAAAGCTCCCACCCGAGGAATTCAAAAGTGGAACTCATCCAGGACTAATCTACTGACAGACTAATTATTTACATGATACAATATAACCTGAGCGCAAATGGTTTAATAAACTGTCACGTATAGGTTTGATGTCTATATATATCAAATGATTCTTCGCAGAAATATAACGTAGAAACATCTCTACATCTTTATCCTTCTTAAAAATCCCAGAGCATACACTGTTAGGCACAATTTTTAGCACCCTTGGTCAAATTATGTTCTGTTTATTTTAGTAAATGGGATTTTATTCCTAACTTGCATGCATTTTAAAAAATGACTTCAGGAAACAGAAATTAAATCCGGCATGTGTTGAAACCTGGGCACCTTTACACATGTTTTCCAGTTGTGATTTTAAAACGTTACGTTATCAGAACCTAACTGCCTTGTTAACGATTCATTAAAAATTGCGGAAATATTAAATATGTAAGAGTTGGACACAAGCCAGCCATAACAAATCAGAAATGATATATTTATTCAAGTAAAGGCTGCTGAAATGAATTACAACGAGTTTATAAAATCATGAGTTTGGATTTAAATGAGTTAGATGAAGCTCTTAGCCTGATCGTTCCAATGAGCCGAGGTTCATCAGCCTTAATTACAAAGCAGGATTTGGATTTAAACTGGAAAGGCTTAGAAACGAAAAAAAAAAAAATCAGTAAATCAAAGCTCCCAGGCTCTTAATGGAGTCACAGCTCAACTGAAGATCAGTTTGAGTCCCATCAGCAGAAATGCTGAAGCAGCTTCTAGCTGGGTTTGGTTTGATGGATCAGCAGAAATGTTCCGGGAGAGTTATACAGCATCAGCAGCTCCTTCTTTCTGATTTCCTTAATGTCGTTTGCTGGTGTTAAACTCGGCGTCTCTCATTAAACACCATCCCCGGCTGATCGGAGCTTCATTCATGGATCTGTTAAGCCCAGCTCTTATTAACTTGAACAAGCTGCTGATGATCTAGAACTCCGACATTTCTGAGTCATAACATTCACATTAAGTGCTTCATCTACCTAGACTTTGGTTCTAACATCGGGATCTCACTCTGATTTTCTTCTGGTGGTAGAATAGTGTATCTTAGTAACAGCCTGCCTTATAAATCAGACAAATTTAATTTGCTGAATGTAAATAAACTTTCTTTTTAATATATTTAAGTTATCAACATATATTTGTGTGTATTTTCTGTTTAATAAAGTTATTGGGAAATTCTGTTCCTCGCCTGTTATGAATGAAGCCCATAGTCTGATGATGATTTTACCTCGTTACATGTCGATAAACAAAGAACCAAATGTGTGGGCAGGTGAGCATATTTTGGTTTTTTAGCTGTAGTAATGCACGTTCAGAGAGGAGATCTCACAGATACAGTTCTACAAATCGTGTGTGTTTTATGCAAATACGCCTTTAAAAGCTCGCTCATTGATAACGAGGCCTCCAGATGCCTCAGGGCTTTCTGCTACACTAATGAATGGATCCTAGTGTAGCATCGCATCGCATCGCATCGCATCGCATCGCATCATGCGCGCGCACACACACACGCACACACACACGCGCACAATGCCATCCACACTCCAATCCGAATACCATTCAAAGCAGGTCAGATCTCTCTCTCTCTTTCCCTCGTTCTCTGTCTTTCATACACAACACACCCGTGACACATACGATGCGTGTGATCACACACACTCTGCCTCTCAATCTACCCACAATGCACTGCTGAGTACACACAGGTCACGTACATCAGGTTAACAAATCCAACTTAAGCCCACGTGATCCAACAGGAGCGGTTTAATTTGGTCGGTGTCACACAGCACCGCCCTCGAGGGCGCCCCGATCCTTCAGCAGTTCCTTTTCCGGAGCCGCTCACATCCTGTACAGACGCTTCAATCTGGCCGAAGCGGGAAAACACACTCATTAATGCGGACAAACACAAAACCACCCCGCACAGTTGTTTCCTCTTTCTAGTACACAACGCAGAACTCTGTGAACTGTACAGCGTGTGCTGATAACCCGTTAGCTAATGCACCACAACACATCAAAAACCACAGGCGGGACGTGTCTGCGCTCTGCGTTATTAGAGATGATCGTTGTCATGCGTGTTATTTCTATGAGTCATTGATCGTTAGCCGGCTCACACAACACACGGATTAGCATTTACATACAGATTCCCTAAACCGGCACGAGCTTGAGATTTTTAAGTCTGTTAATCTGTAATAATGAATAAAATCACGAGAAATCTTTGGATTATTCACCTCAGCATCAGGAAACAAAGCTTCTCCCACGATAATGATGCAACGGAATAGTTTCTCTAGCAATGCTCAAAGCGATTTCAGCACGTCAGGCTCAAATTAAATGATTAAATAAAAGCGTGACTTTCTTCATCCTGCCGCTCTCACGTTTAAACACCGAATGATTCTCACTGAGTCACGTTCAGGTTGGATTATAACTTAAATCCGGGTGAAACAGGAGTTTGTTTTGATCTCGAATTAATCATGTTGTTATACCAGTAAAACTGCAAGGTCCTGCAAAGGTCAAAGTGTGAGATCACTGGTGGAAATGCTTCTATTTTGCACTTATTTTGACCCAAAGCTAGGGGTGGATGACGTGTTAAAAACACTATATCACAACATTTAAAGACATTTTCACGATGCACGATATTTATCAGGATACATGTGATCTCAGACTTCTTTTCAAATGATATCTATTCTAAGTAAAGGGATCTATATTAAATTTATATTAAATTACACTAAATTAATTAATTACACTCTTTATAATAAAACATGCAGTCGGTCAGCGTTCTTGAAGCGCTGACGATATCCTCGACCTGCTCGGAAAACACATCGTCTAAGAATATACAGGTAAAAATGGAGGTACTACTTACAACAGGACAGGTGCATACACTTACAAACACCATTTACAGCTTGGTACAAATAATAAGAGGAAAATCATCCATACAGACACGAGTAAAAGCCTTTAAACACATCAACCGAGTTAGAACAGTCTAGTAGAAACGTCAGCAAACGGGCAATCTTCAAGACGTTAAAACGCCGATCGGACGGACTCGACTCCATCACACACTCTTGAGATGAACAGGAATGCCTACTGTGAGCCAAGACTTCCGACATCAGCGCCTGACCTCACAGTCACGTTCCTAAATCTGGTGGAAAAACCGCTGAGGAGAGTAATGCAAACGCAGGGAAATGTTATTATGATTATTATTATTTGGGCGTCCACAAATTTATGGCTATATACTGCACGCCTCTCCGAAGCTCATATGTAGGTAATATCCGAAGCGTCAGACCTTCAGAGGGACCTGAACGGCAAACCAGAGGAGACTCGGAGCTGCTCCGTACACGACCGAGCTGAGTGAGGAGTGTTTAAAGCAGATCTGATTACAGCGGGCAGATCTGGGTCAAAGCTCAAAACGAGCTGCTATGTAACATGTAGGGCAAGTGTAGGGCACAGGGAAAAGGTTCCCTAAAAGTCAGCCACTCCAGACACGGACCAAAGTGCCTTCAGATCTGGGTAACAGACGTCATCGGTGCCCACTTAGGCAGCCTCGCGTTCGAGGGCATGGCTTCATAAACCGCGCGGTGCACACTGAAGGACGCCGCCGGAACGATTAGAGCCGAGGGGAGTTACGTAAGCAGTGACAACAAATAACTACAACACCTGGAGCTCAGGAAGAGAACGTTTTGTACTTGCAGGCAAAAACAGAATGGAATTAATAAAAGTGATTCTCATAACAACAAAACAAGCGCTCCTCTGTTGAGGGAAAACCGAACGAGTGTCAACACGGAGAGAAAAGGCGCCCTCCGAATTCTTATCTGCACCACAAAGAGCCCTTTTTCTTAGAAGAGGGAGTCGGCCGGTTTCGTTACAGAGAAGGAAATAAACAGATACCCTCATACACAGGAATTTTACCATACATCAAGAAGGGGAGGCGAAAGAGGGGGCCGCTTATTTTTCACAAAGTGACATGTTGATATGTTTTAGTTTCTTCACACTTTCTGTATTTCTGCTTCAGTATGAAGTAGACCAAGAGAACCCGGTATAATAAATGAGGCAAAATATTATACTTATTCATTTATTTACTGAGGAAAATGATCTAATATTACATATCTGTGAGTGTAAAGTATTTGAACCCCAAAGATCAGGTGCGACCGGACCTGCTGTGCTTACAGAACAGGACTGCTGGAACAATGAACTCTGAATTACAGCAGCACATCCTACAAGGAAAATATCAGGACAATTGTGATTGATACGTTTTAGTTTCTTTATACTTTCTGCATGTCTGCATCAGTTAGGCATTTTTAGGGATTTTTTTTTGTTGAAACATGATTGGGTGATTTCTGTGTCCATGTGAACAAACCTGGCAACCTATCAGAACACGGGAAAGCAGCGGAGACAGACGTGTGAAGAAGCTCGTAGCATGGAAGCAACTGTTCCAAAAATAGTGAAGTCTGGATTCAAGGATTATGTTGTCCATTAAATTGGTAAAAAGAAAACGATGTGCAAAATTAGAGACAAGACCAAACGACATCCGACTTCAGACATCACTAAAAAACCCACAAAGAAAGGGATGTGAACAAATGAAATTACATAGACAAAACGGTAGGGGAAAATTAAAAAAAGAAAGAAAGAACTACATTTAGTAAGGGTTATTAAATAAATGAGGTAAAAAAAAAACTAACAAGGATACAACCAATTAAGAAATCAAAGACAATGAGAAAAGATTTTAAAAAAAGAGAAAAATACAATAAAATAAACAGATAAAAAAAAATATTTTTTTTCTTTTTTTACAAAAACACATTTTTGTTTCCTAATTTTTTTTCATACTGGTATTTACATTATGCTTTACAACTGCAATGGCTTTGTCTTTTCACCAATCAAAAAAAAAAACACTAAGCAAAAAGAATTAACCAAATAAAAAGAAATAGCCGGTCGGGTTTTCACTTAAATTGACAGGAACTTTAAAAAGATAAAGCAACAAAAAACAGGAAGCAAATGAAAATAAAGCAAAAAACTAAGGTAAACAAATCAAACAAACAAACAATAATGAATATAACAGTAAAAAAAGAAAAGAACATGCAATAAAGAAAAAGTGAGTAAGAAAACAGACAATTTAAAAGTTTTTATAAATGGTGTACAAAATTAAATGGACAGAAGGGTAGGGGAAAAACTTAAATAAATGGGTTCTTAAACAAATTAGGTAAAACACTAAAAAAAGGATACAAGCGATTAAGAAATCAAAGAAAACAAGAAAAGAAAAGGGAAACTGACGACCAAAACGAAGTCTGACTTTTTATAAGTTTAATCATTATAACCATCTCTCAGTATGGTTTCAATGAGGATCAGATGTGTAAATATGTTAAAAAAGCAAAGGTGTTCATTGGCTGTCCTCATTTCTGCACGACTATTCGACAAGACGAGTTTCAATCAGTTAAAAATACAAGAAGAAACGCAGCAGTATTTGTGCTGAAAATAAATTTATTTTGACTGCCTGAAAAGTGGAAGCTGGAGTTACAGAGCATCATCGTTTCATGACTCGACTTGAGATTTGCTTAAAACGTGCAAAATCATGGCAGGATCAGAGAGAAGCGGGAGAATAAATCACCATCGAATCCACCTGCAAAATAAACTGTGTGGCATCAATTACATTCATAATCACGTCCGGCCCAGCGGCGGGCTAAGGAATAATCGCTGGCCCCCTCCTCGCCCCCCTCATGTTTTCACCTCGCTCCCGCTCACAATCTGTCCTCTATTCGGCGCCTTATCACTGAGCAGCTGATTAGAGGCAGCAGACAGAGAAATGGACTTTCATTTGTGTCTCATTAAGGCAAGAGGACAAAAAACAAATCAGAGCCGCGTACAAAGTTCACCTTGTTTTCTCTCAATCACCGACAAACAACGGCTCTGCTCTTCTCCCAGCGCCGGGCCAACGGGGTGTGCAACAGGACCCACCTACACCCCTGCTCCAAGTGCTGGGCATCGCCCCTCATGCCCGGTCCTGATAAAATATATGTCCATGTGTACGGAGGTCATGTGACTCTGCACTGATTTAAAACATACAGCCCATTATCCTCAGATTTAAAATCTTTGAACCTGTTAAGATTAAACCTGTTTTTTTTGTTTTTGCCTCTATGAAACGGGCAGGGCCGGAAGACTGGCAACGAAAGCAGTCACCCATTTGGGGCGGGTAGCTTGGCTGGTGATACTGGTCAGTCAGGAGTAAACAATCAAAAAACAAACACTGAGCAAAAAGAATTAACCAAATAAAAAGTAAAACAATGTAAAGCATTTATGAAAGGCTGAAAAGGAACAAAGAACATAAGAAAAATCCACCACTAAAAAGTTGGAGTTCTCACTACAATTAAAAGGAACTTAAAGATAAAGCAACAAAGAACAGGAAGCAAAAGAAAACCAAGCATTTAAAAAGTAAAAGTGCAAATAGGGCAAACAAAACAGAAAAATAAAGACGAATGAAAAAAATCACAAAAGAATAAATGCAATAAAAAGTGAGCAAGGAAATATTTAAAAGCTTTATAAATGAATAAAGAATGGAATTAAATGAACAGAACGGTAGGGAAAAAATTTAAAAAGAGCAAAGAACTACAGTTAGTAAGGGTCCTTAAATGAACTAGATAAAATGCTAAACAAATCTAAAGTAATCTATGACTGCAAAAAGCAGAGTCAAAAACAAAGATAGAACTAACAAGGACGCCAGCAAGTAATAAAACAAAATGAAAAAACAAAAGTGCAAAAAATAAGGCAAACAAAAGGGAAACAAACAAAGCAGAATAAATATACAAACAGTTTAAAAAAGTAATAAAGGCAGCAAAATCATAAAATAATAAATGCAATAAAGAAAAAGTGAGCAAGACAATTAATAGCACTTAAAAGCTTTTGCGTATAAAGAAACACTGACCAAAAAGAATTAACAGAATAAAATGTTTATGAAAGGCTGAAAAAAAATAAAGGAAAAAAGATAAAAGAAAAAGCACCACTACAAAGTTAGAGTTCTCACTACAATTAAGGAACTTTAAAAAGATAAAGCAACAAAGAACAGGAAGCAAAAGATAAATAAAGAGTAAAGCAAGAGTAAAACACAAAATAAAATAAAAAACCAAGGTAAACAAAACAGAAACAAACAAACAAACAAACAAACAATGAATAATGAATATAAAAACAATTTAAAAAATAAATAAAGGCAACAAATCACAAAAGAACAAATGCAATACAGAAAGTGAGCGAGGTAACATTAGGAAAGTTTGTAAGCTTTTATAAATGGTTCATAAAGAATAAAACAAAATAACAAGAATGGAAAGGGAAAATTAAAAACAGAAACAAACAACTACAGGGTTCTTAAACAAATTAGATCAGCGAATAAGAAAAATGTTAAAAAAAGATCTAAAATAATCAATGACTACATAAAGCAGAGACAAAAACAAAAATGACAAGGATGCCAGCAATTAAAAAATAAAAAAGAAGAAAAGAAAAAAGAGAGAAAAATACTATAAAATAAACAAATAAAATAATAAAAATAAAAACCAGAATGTCTGGTTTTATCCATCTTTGTGACGTAAAAAAAAATCAAGAAAAATCAGAGGTTATTTTTTAAACAAAACTGTTGTTTCTTTTTGACAGACCAAACCAGACATTTTGGTATTTACATAATACTTTACAATTGTAACGGCTTTATCTCTGTTTCGCCAATCAAAAAGAATAAAAAGTACAAAAATATTAAAAACATTTATGAAAGGCTGAAAAGAAAAAGGAAAAAGGACAAAAGAAAAAAAAAACACTACAAAGTTAAGAGTTTTCACTAAAATTAAAAGGAACTTTAAAAGCAAGCAAGAGTAAAATACAAAATTAAAAATGTAAAGTACAAAACACTGAGATTAACAAAAAAGAAACAAACTGAGGAATGACAGTAAAAAAAAAGAAAAAGGCAACAAATTACAAAAGAGTAAAAGAAATAAAGGAAGTGTGACCAAGAAAGCTAAAAAAATGTAAAAGCTTTTAAAAGTGGTGTATAAAAAATTAAATGAAAATAAATGAGTTAAAATGCAAAACTTTTTGCAGAGATAAAACTAACAAGGATACAAGCAACTAAAAAGAAAAATCAAAGAAAGTAAGAAAAGAAAGAGAAAAATACTATAAAATAAACAAATGAAACTTTTTTTTTTTTTTTTTTTTTACAAAGACAACAGTTTTCTTTTCAAAAAACATTTTGAAAGATTTTTCTTTACTCGATGTCACAAAGACAGTTAATAATGCTTGGTATTTATGGAACGCTTTACAATGGCAGCGGCTTTATCTCGCGTTTCACCAAACAAAACCCAGAATAAACTCGGACGCAAACGCTTTGGCGTGGCGTTAAAAATAACGTCATTTATTCAGCAAACATGACGCAGCTCGATCACGTGGGCGTCGCTGCTGCCGAGTGGATTCTGGGTTCTGATTGGTCAGGAGCGCCGACGCCAACGACGACGGACAGCAGCTCTGGAAGTGTGTCACATGTCCCACAGGCTGAGGGGGAGTTGTGTAAAGACGCTTTCAACACTCAGCTCCCTCTGGAGAAACTCCACAGCTAGTGCCCTAGCTCAAGGACAGCGTGGCATTAGCCAACAGCTGGTATCAAACTCATGACGTCCTGAACCCCGTCCAAGTTCCTCAAACGCTGAGCTAACAGCGCTCATAACAGCCACGGACCCTACATGCCATACGTGGTCATGCCACACACAACCCGGCACCGCTGTGGCCTTGTTTAACTCGGGCAGCCTTCAAATAACACACACACGCGCACACACACACACACACACACACACACACACACACACACACACACACACACACACAAATCAACCACGAAAGATAGCAGAAAAGCTAACATGTTAGCATGGTGAAAAAAGAGCACCCAGGGGGTTTTATCTGTTCCACTCAGGGTCTGTTCCTTGGAAGTGGGAGTCGTGGAGGTAACTCTTACTAAGAACATGGCAAGACCTGAGTTAAGAGAAATGTTATTCCACATCTTAAACACGCAAACACACACACAAAAAAAAAAAAAAAAAAAACGCAAGAAATGTTGAAGCTCAGGTCTCAAATGCTGTTGCTGTAATTAACAAAAAACAAAAACGTAACTGTAAAGGTTTACATAAAAAGTCTAAAACAGAAAGGGCGAGCAAAGAAAAAAGAAGACATCAAGAGTAAAAAGTAAGAACTAGGCAGAGACTAAGAGAGTAACAGCTAAAATGAATAAAAAGTACATAAAGGAGAAGTAAAGAATGAAAAAGAAAGAAGAGTAAGCAAAAGACAGAAAACAGCATAAACACAAAGCAAAATAAAATGAACAAAAGCAAGAAAAGGAAACAAACAAGTAAAAGTATTAATGAAAGGTA
The DNA here is from genome assembly GCA_025084515.1 of Ancistrus triradiatus. Taxonomy (NCBI): domain Eukaryota; kingdom Metazoa; phylum Chordata; class Actinopteri; order Siluriformes; family Loricariidae; genus Ancistrus; species Ancistrus triradiatus. Next base: position 886,672 of record JAJAGP010000040.1, on the reverse strand, counting down.
GAAAAAAAAAAAACAGTGAAGAAAAGAGAAAAAAATACTGAGCAAAAAATTACAAAAGAAGGCAAGAAAAGGGAACAAACACAAAGCATTTATGAAAGATGAAAAAAGAAAGGTAGAGAAAAAGAAAGAAAGAACAAATTAACAAAATAAAAGCAAAAAAACTGAACAAACATAACACAAAAACGAATGCTAGAAAGAAAGAAAGAAAGAAAGAAAGAAAGAAAGAAAGAAAAAGAATCATATGAAAAATTAACAGAATAAAAGCAAGAAAAAGGAACAAACATACAATACAAAATATGAAAGGTAGAAAGAAAGAAAGGTAGGGAAAAAAAATACGAAAAAGGAAAGCACTACACAAAGTTGGGGTCTTAAGATAAAAATGAACGACTAAGAGAGAGCAAAAACAGGCATAAAAGAAAGTGAGCAAAAAGAATTAACAAAAATAAATAAGAAAACACAATGAAAAGCATTTATGAAAGTCGAAAAGGGAAAATAAACATGGGGGAGAAAGGACCAAAGAAAAGAAAGCACCTTAAATTTAGGGTTCTCACTAAAATTAAAAGGAACTTTAAAAAGAAGAAGCAAAAAGAAAGATAAAGCAAGAAATACTTAAAAAAAAAAAAACAAAAAAAACAATAATAATGAAAGTGCAAATATTAGGCTAACAAAACAGAAACAAACACAAAGAATAAATATAAAAACAGAAAACCAATAAATAAAACAAAAAACAACAACAAAGGAAAAAGTGAGCAAGGAAACGCTAAAAAAAGGCAAATGCTTTAAATGATATATAAAAAAATGAAATGATTTGAAATGTAAAGAATGGTGGGGGGAAAAATAAAAGAATATAAGAAAGAACCACAGAAAGTGAGTTAAGATTCTTAATTAAACAAATGATGTAAAATGCAAAAAAAAAACAAAAAAACAAAATGGACTATAAATCTAACAAGGATGCAAGCAATTAAGAAATCAAAGAAACCAAAAAAAGAAAAAGCAGAGAAAAATACTATAAAATAAACAATGGAATGTCAGAATAAGTTACAAAAGAACAGAAGCACGTAAGAGCAACGCAAGAAAAACATCGTAAAGTGTGTAAAGAAGAGAGAGCAGCAAAAACAAAAACAGATGTGTCAATACTTTAGGGTAAAGGTTTTACTATAATTCTCACATTTTCTTTTATTATGAAAGTGAGGAAGATATTTTATTAATCAAATGAATCCTTGCTGGTTTGTTTGAACGTGGATTAAAAGCAGGGAGCGTTTTTTTTTTTTTTTTAAACACACGCACATTTAGGAAAACAGTTGAATAAACACTTTTTATTGCTGTTTTTCAGTTTACTGGGACGGAAACGGATCCAAAGTCCAGCGTGAAGAATGCGCTAACATCACGGGGTGAGCGGTTACGACAACAAAAGTGCACCAGTGAACCTTGACCTCAAAAAAGCAGGCGGTTGTGTAAGAGGTTGCAACAAAAACGAAGCGTGCCAGGAATAAAGATGGCCCTCACCTCACCACCGCCAGAACCACCACGTTCTCCGTCATAAAACACCTTCTGCTGCTCAGACACCTTCATCTTCTCCACAACCAACTGTGCCACCTACAAAACTTCCCCAGCTCCCCCGCCTCCACCCTCTATTATAAAATAAGCTTGGTGTTAATGATCTGTAGCTGAAGTGTTTTAAACATTAACTTACTTATCGTTATTTATCATGAGGCTCCGCTGTGATTCAGAGCAGATCGCTCCATCAAACACTCATTAAACTCCTCCGTTCAGGATGCCTTTATCGGAACACGTCGCCTTATACAGGGGGATCGTCGGGATCCATTCAATTCACATCATTTACTTTACAATACATTATTTGTAGTATAAAAGACATGAATATAAAAACAAAGCAAATGCAAGAAAAAGTGAGCAAGGAAACAAAATAACTAAGAAACTTTTAAAGAAAGTACAAATGAAGTTTAAAAATAATGAAATGAAAAGGAAAGAATGGTAGGGGGACAAATAAAAGAAATGCTAACTACAGGTAGTAATTTATGATTCTTAATTAAGCAAATGGGGTAAAACGCAAAAAAGAACTAAAATACTCAAAAAGCGATACAATGAAAAAAAAAAAAAAAAAAAAAGTACATAAAGGAGGAGTAAAGAAAAGGAAACAAACATACAAATAAAAGTTTTTCTGAGAGGTAGAAAAAGAACAGACTTCCTAGATGTGATTCTAAAACGGTTACTATGAGTCCAAATGAGTGTTAGATACACACTTTGTATGTTCATAAATCTGGCCATTAGCATAATGAATACTGTAGCTTATTAACACTACACCTAAGCATACACCTAACCTCAGGAACCAAACTTTTGGCATTTTTTGGCTACTCATAAAACAAAAAGAAAGAAAGAAAGAAGCAAAGGAAAAATGAACAGAATAAAAAAAAGAAAATGGAACAAACATACAATAAAAAAATATGAAAGCCAGAAAGAAAGAAAGAAAAATATACAAAAATGGAAAGCACTACACAAAGTCAGGGTTCTTACCTTAAAAGGAACCTTAACCTTTAAAACCTTAAAAGCAACTTAAAATAAATATGATAAATGAATGACAGAAAAAGAGCAAAAACAGGCAAAGAAACGGTGAGAAAGAAAGAAAGAAAGACAGAAGCAAAGAAAGATGAACAAAATAAAAGCAAGAACAAACATACAATTAAAAAATACAAAATGTAGAAAAAAAAAGGAAAGGAAAAGGAAAGCACCACACAGTCAGGGTTCTTATAAACCTTAAAAGCAAGTTAACATAAAAATGATAAACGAATAACGGAAAGAGTCAAAAACAGGCAAAAAAGAAACAATGTACAAAAAGAATTAACAAAAATAAATAAAAAAACAGAAAGAAAAACATTTAAAGGCTGAAAATAAAGTACTACAGAGTTAGGGTTCTCACTAAAATTAAATAAACTTTTAATTTTAACAAAAATAAATTACTAAACACAATGAAAAGCATTTTTGAACGGATTTATAAAAACAACCATGGGGAAAAGGGACAAAAGAAAAAGAAAGCACTACAAATTTAGGGTTTCTACTCAAATTAAAAAGAATTGTAAAAAAACAAAACAACAAAACAGTGAGCAAAATAAAAAGAAGTAGTTGCAAAAAGTTGCAGTTTTTGTAAACAAGCAGAATTCAAGTCAAGTGACTTATTTCTATAACACTTTTTACAATGCAGCATCGTCTCAAAGCAGCTTCACAACTTTAGATTATCTTCTAATATCTAAGGCCAATCCCAAATTGAGCAAGCTAGGACGACAGTGGCAAGGAAAACCCCTAAACATTATAAGGAAGAAACCTTGGGAGGACCGAGCCTCAAAAAGGGACCCGACCTGCTTGGGCGGCTTAGATGAGAAATGTAAACCAAGTCATCTAGTCAAATGTCCCCACAAGGTCAGAAATATAGGACATATAGTCCCCAACAGTAGAGCCAATACCTGTTTTCTCTTTCACACACACACACACACACACACACACACACACACACACAGACACACACACAGACACACACACACACACACACACACACACACACACACACACACACACACACACACACACACACACACAGCGCTCTGGCATTGCGTCACACTCCTGAAATGGAGATCGACTTTTGTCAACACTTGTATAAACTGCTTCACATGATCACATGACACTGTGGGAAGAGGCAACATGATATAAAGCAAACATCTAAAATCCCCTTCACCCCCAAACCGGGCTCACTGTCGGATTACACGGGAAGGACCTGTTACTTTCGGCGTGCAGGGCCGACACGATTAGGACATTTTAGATGGTTCTGTCTTGTTGCCACTCAAACAGTCTTATGCAAATCCTTGGGCAGGTTTCCAAACCGTGTTTTGTAAGGCCTCAGAACTTCATCGTCTCCTTAATGGAGCGTTAACACTCGAGTACACGACGTTTTAAAGGTCACTTTACGTGTTTTTGCTTTGACCGTCACCCATACTTAACGTAAACAATACGCTAATCTGTACATCAATAGAACTTTGTTCTGCAACTTAAAGGCCTGCATTTTCCTTCCTCAAACAAAGAAGTAAAGCTAAGCTAAACCGATAGGAGATAAGAGGCACCATAAAGCTGCAGCTATAAGCTATATAGATTCAAAATGATATAAACACCACAAAAGCACAGGGGTGTCCATATAACGTTAACTACAGATGCACTGAAATTTCAGCCACTGATCCAAGAGAAAAAGAGCTGAAATGTTTAACCAAAAAAAAAATTGTTTAATCCTTTCAAATGGTAATAAAAAAATATGAAAATGACTTCAAACGCTGTTGGCTTCCTTCGCTCTCCCGATCTGGTCAGTACAGGTATTTTGTATGTTCCGTTTGTTTGTAAAAACAAAAGTTTGTCATTAAAATGACACAATAAAAAACAGACCTTTAAACTGAAACAGAATGCCTTAAACTTACAAATTAACAAAATAAAAGCAGGAAAACAAAACAAACATATAATAAAAAAATATGAATGGTAAACAAAGAAAAAGAAAGATAAAAAGGAAGAAAGAACCAAAGAAAAATGAACAAAAAAGCAAGGAAAGGGAACAAACATACAATAAAAAAAACAAAATGTAGAACGAAAGAAAGAAAGGTAGAAGGTAGAAAGAATCAACAAGAAAGGAAAGCACGACACAAAGTAGGGGTTAACCTTAAAAGCAACTTCAGATAAAAAAAATGATAAATGAATGACCGAAAGACAGCAAAAACAGGCAAAAAAGAAACGAGGAGCAAAAAGAATTAACAAAAATAAATTCAAAAAACCCATAATGAAAAGCATTTATGAAAGTCTGAAAGAAAAATAAAGTACTACAAAGTTAGGGTTGTCACTAAAAGATTAAAAGAAACTTTTTAACAACATTAACAAAAATAAATAAACCTATGTCATTAACACGGCTCAATAAAAAAAGTTTCAATACAAACTTTGAAACTAAGGAGGCACTGAAATGAACATTTTGGGATAAACCAAAACCGAAAAAAAAGTAAAAGAAAATAAGAAAGAAGCAAAGGAAAAATGAACAGAATAAAAACAAGAAAATTGAACAAACATACATTAAAAAAAATATGAAAGCCAGAAAGAAAGAAAGAAAAATATACAAAAGAGGAAAGCACTACAAAAAGTCAGGCTTCTTACCTTAAAAGGAACCTTAACCTTTAAAACCTTAAAAGCAACTTAAAATAAATATGATAAATGAATGACAGAAAAAGAGCAAAAACAGGCAAAGAAATGGTGAGAAAGAAAGAAAGAAAGAAAGAAAGAAAGTAAGAAAGAAGCAAAAAAAAATGAACAAAATAAAAGCAAGAAGAAACATACAATTAAAAAATACGAAATGTAGAAAGAAAAAAGGAAAGGAAAAGGAAAAATGACATTCGGCCGAATACTGAACACATTTTCTCACAGGTTTCCCAGTTTAATCAAGCAGAAACGTCACTTTTTTTTGTTTGTTTAATTTCTGTTTGTACTATATTCCTCCAAATTAGGCCGGAATGGGACTAGAAGAATTGAATATTCCTTTTGTCAAGGCAGAGTGAGGAAATTATTTAACACGTCACGAGTAACTTCAACGTAAAACAAAGGCAGACTGAGGCAACTTACTAAAACAAACTTAAAATATAACGACTGCTTTAACATAAAACAATGTACATTATAAAAGCTAATCTGTAATAATTGAAACGTTGTACCTGCATATGTATAAAATTATGTGGAAGACTTAAAAACACTGCTGTTATGTGTCCCAGGTGTTAAATAAGTATGTAAATGTACTTTTTATAAACTTCACATATTAATACTTAACACTTTGACTATCGCTAGTTTTAATCAGTTATTTTTTTTGTCCAGTTCCCAGTTAAAGTTCCCTCACGTACATTTCCCTCACGTTAGTCCTCATGTTAGCGTCTGTCTACAGTTTATCTAGAAAGAGTAAAACGGCAAACACTAGAATCCAGACCCAATTTTCTGTTTTTCTGCAGAGGGGACAGGACGACTGATCCGTGTTAAGGGAAGAATGAACGGGGCCATGTATCGTGAGATTTGAAGCCAAAACCTCCTTCCATCTGTGAGAACAGTGAGGAAGTACGTGTTTCCCCAAAACATCACTGCTCTAGAGGAGATCTGCATGGAGGAATGGGCCAAAATACCAGCTACAGTGTGTGCCAACCTGGTGAAGACTTACAGGAAACGTTTGACCTCTGTCATTGCCAACAAAGGTTATGTTACAAAGAATTAAGTTCAACTTTTGTTATTGACCAAATACTTATTTTCCACCATAATTTACAATTAAATTCTTAAAAAATCCTACAATGTGATTTCCTGGATTTTTTTTCCTCATATTGTCTCTCATAGTTGAAGTGTAGCTATGATGAAAATTACAGACATCTCTCATCTTCTCAAGTAGGAGAACTTGTACAATCAGTGGCTGGCTAAATACTTTTTTGCCCCACTGTAGGAACCATCCAAAACAACATTGTTTGGCATAAATTATTCTGTCTTTTCGCTTATTTACTTATTACTAAGACTTTTGGTGCATCCCTACTTAAAAACAAAAATAAACTTGCAATAAATAATGTTTAAATGACACAATAAATACTTTAACAAGAATTTGATAACGTTTCGCCAACGACATAGCAGGCGCCGCTCCTAGGCAGGTAATTGGCCACTTAGGTACATTTTCAGCACCTTCCTAGAACAAGTTCTGAAATCTAAGAACTACTACACGGTTCCTTTGCAAGTTCTTCTCTGAACGAACAAAGTGTCAGGCAGTGCTCATATGAATACTGTACATGTTGTTCCTTTCTGCAGCGCGTCTTCTCTGAAGGATGGAGTTTGCATTGCAAATCAGTGTTTACCCACCAGGGGATCAGGATATTACTTAAACAACCTCTAAAACGTCACAAAACACACACATGCCGTGACTAATTAGCGCAATTCCATTTCTCAAACGGCTTGTAGCACTGGATCGCCCGCAGGTGATTTGAGACGTAGTAAACAGAAAAGCAGGTATTCCTAATCTGTACACCCATGGGATTTGGCCTCGAGCGATATTCCTGTCAGGTGAGCTCACATGATAGTTTATTAGAACTCAATTTTCTAAACATTGCTTAGAAATCTTGTTAGCTCGTTCGCTTAAGTTAGATTATGAAACTTTACCAATACAATTTAAAAGCACCCAACAAAAGTCCCGTCAGGTCAAAAGTCACATCAACCGTCAACAGTATCGACAGTAAATATTGTAAAAAGTTAGAAAGCCATTGAGAAATCCAGTCACGTTAGCTCATGTTAGCGTTAGCACAGTCTGAACAGTGACTAAACTGACAACGTGCTCTTAGAATTAAGAGCGTCAGTGGTGAAGGTTATAAAAATTGACTTCATTATTAATAAATATGGCTTGAAAGTCCACTCGCATATCCAGACAGATTAGCTCATGTTAGCTGTCTAGTTAGCATTAGCACTTACGAATCTCAACAGTGAATAAACTGACTGAGCCCTCTTAGAATCAGAAAGGAAAACATTAGCCATCTAACTCACAACAACAGGGATTATTATGAAAGTTTATGAAAATAATTTCAAAGTTCACTCAGAAATCCTGTCAGGTTAGCTTATATTATCTAATATCAACTTAGCCATCAAGCTAAAAGTAACAGTGAATGCTGCAAAAATGGTTAAACATGGCATAGATGTACACTAGCCAGGCTAACTCACTTTAGCCGTCTAGCTAACTAACAGTGATATTGTGAAAAGGTAATTCCTCAAAAATCCTGTCAGGTTTGCTTATGTTAGCCATTTATCTAGCATTAGCAGTAGATTATGAAACTTTAAAATGTCAAACAACTTTACAGTTTAAAAGTGCAAACAAAAGTCCTGTTAGGTTAGCTCAAACTGACTGAGCCCTCTTAGAATCAGGAAGGAAAGCCTTGTAGCCATCCAAGTCAAAACAACAGGGATTATGATGAATATTATGAATATAATTTCAAAATCCACTCAGAAATCCTGTCAGGTTAGCTCATATTAATTAATATTAACAGTGAATACCGCAAACATGTATAAACATGGATTAGATGTACACCTGGAAATCCGACGTGTTAGCTCACATTTGCCATCTAGCTAACATTAACAGTGATGCTGTGAAAATGTTTAAATCCAGCTCCTCAAAAAATCCTGTCAGGTTTGCTTGTGTTAGCCATTTATTTAGCACTAGTTTTGAATATTATGAAACTTTACAGAGAGCTCACAAGTTCAAACAAAAGTCCTGTCAGGTTAGCTCATGTTAGCCGTCTAACTAGCACTGACACAGTTAATATCATAAAGAGTATTCAGAAATCCACTTAGGTTAGTGCATATTAGCCATCTAGTTAGCATTAGCACAGTCTCAATCCTCTTAGAATCAGAAAGGAAAGCCTTGTAGCCAGCTAACTCACAACATCTTATGAGGATAGTTTGAAAATCCATTCAGAAATGAGCTAACCTGACAGGATTAGCTCATCTAGCTAACATTAACTATGATACTGTGAAAATGTATAAATCCGGCCTCACAAAAATCCTGTCAGGTTTGCTTATGTTAGCCATTTAACTAGCATTAGCGGTGAAGATTATGACAATTTGCAAATCCAGTTCAAATAAAAATCCTGTCAGGTTAGCTCATGTTCGCTATTTAACTAGCATCCAGGTTTAAAAAAAAAGGAAATTCTATAAAATGGATTAGAAAACCTAAGAAGCTATCAGGTTAGCTCATATTAGCCGTCTGACAATACGAAAATTTGGCTTCAAGTTCCCTCATGTTATCCATCTAACCAGCATTACTAGTAAATATTATGGAAACCTATACAGCTTGAAATGTTGTTAATGTTAGTTTGGCTCACATCTAGGCATCGTCAGTTCTGAATACAATGAACATTTAAAAATAATAAAACCTTATAGTTTCAGAAATCTTGTCGGGTTCTCAGGCTTAGCCAGCTATCGAAGAAAATCTGTGAGAATGCATCATATGGCTTGGAAACAATGAATATATTATGTATTCACTTCTTAGATAACCAAGATAAGCAGAATTTTAGCTATTCTAGGCCTTAAACGATTGCACCTCTTCTTTATTTGCGCGCTAACCTATGATTTGTTGAAGGGGACACACACTGCAGCGCTAATAAAACGAAAGGTAAGCACTCACTCCTTTGGCAGTGAAACTGGTTCCAGCAGCGCTCTCCGAAATGCTCGTTGATTGCGGTCTGGTTGCAGGTCGGACGACTTTCCGAGATGATTCCGGGGCAGATGTCGCCACACTCTCGCTCGTTTTTATTTGCCACGATGTAGTTGTCCTCCACGGAGTCGAGGATTTTGGACCAGTCGAGGGTGGAGAGGTAGCAGAGGTCCGGGTTCTTCTCCATGCGTACGGCGCCGCGCATGATGTTCATCAGGCTGTGCAGCCCCACCTCCTTCAGCTGCAGCATCTCGAACACCACCAGCGCGTAGTTGAAGAACAGGTTGTTGCCGCGGATCACGGCCAGGTTGGGGAACAGAGAACTCAGGCTCTCCAGGCCGTAGACGCGGAACAGCAGAAGGTAGTCGGTGATCATGACCAGCTTGGGGAAGCTGAGGCCCCGGAAATCCTCGGCCCGCATATTGAACATGAGAAGGATCTTCAGGTGGCCCTCGATCACCGTGCAGTTCTCCAGGGAGCGCAGGTTACTCACGTCATTCCGGATGTCTTTACTGGAGCAGACTGAAAAAAAGAGAGAATGGTTAGGACTCAAAGATGCATCTTAAATACTAGAGATGCACCGATCCGACTTTTTCAGTTCCGATACCGATACATAAACTTTGCATATCGATCTGATACCATTGCTGAATTAATAAACCATATATCTTACCATGTGGGAGAGACTTAAGATATCAGGATTTACTTAAACATTACATTGCTAACTTTGTAAAAAGAATAACAAATCAACACGGATAAAATGTACTAAACTGCAATTTATTTGTCACTACAATAATAAAAAAATATGCAGAACTTTGGCACGGCATTCAAATTCAAAATAAAAAGGGAATCAAGCACCACCTTTATATTAGTAATTTATTGATCTATTATTAATCAGTAATATTACATGTCATACATCTTGCTGTGCCACCACCCATCATATATGTGTTTTGCCATCAAACTTCGCAAAAGTAAAGTGAACGGATCAGTCCCGTGGATTGGCTTAATTTTTTCGATACCCGATCCAGCTCATTTTGTGAATATATCAGGACCAATATCCGAACCTAATATCGGATCGGTGCATCCCTATCTTTATATCGCTGAGTAGCCAAAAAAATCTCATCACGATGTTGGTTTTTGAAAACAATTTGTAAACTGAAGACAACAGCAAGACTAATTCTTAACTAATAACTACTAAAACCAAAACTCTAGCTTCATAAAAGAGAGATATTAGAACACTCTTTACAACAACATACAAATATCACCACCACGTTCTAGGTACCTCCAAATAATATTGACGTTGTCCGAACACTAGCTGTGGGGTTTAAACGTTGCTCAATTGGTATTAAGGAGTCCAAAGTGTGCCAAGAAAATACCCCCAACACCACCAGGAGCCTGAACCGTTGCTACAAGGCAGGATGTATCGGTGTTTTCACGTTGTTTACGCCAAATTCTGCAGACATTTTTCCAATCTTTTATCATCCCTTTTTTGACTCAGTGCCAATTTTACCCTCAGATGCCCATTCTTAGCTGACAGGAGTGGCGCGCGGTGTGGTTTTCTGCTCCTGTAGCCCACCTGCTTCAAGGTAGGATGTGCTGTTTGTTCACAGATGCTCTTCGGCATACTTCGGCTTTTACCTTTCTATCAGCTCGAACCATTTTCACCCAGAGAACTGCCCTCACTGGATATTTTCTCTTTTTCTGATCATTCTACGTAAATCCTAGAGATGGCGCTGTGTGTGAAAATCCCAGTAGGTCAGCACTTTCTGAAATACTCAGACCATAGCTATGTCACGTTAAAAGTCGCTTAAATCACCTTTCTTCCCCATTCTGATGTACTGGCACAACATTTACCAAACCTAGACTGTGAGACGGATTTATCACCAAAACTTAAGTCTTGTACGCTCCGATATTGTTGCAGTCATGCACCTTCTGCAAACAGACACAACCATTTACAGTCGTATGAAAAAGTTTGGGCACCCCTGATAATTTTCATGATTTTTCTTTAGAAATCATTGGTTGTCCAGCTCAGCAATTTCAGGTAAATATATCATATAGCAGATGAACACCGTGATATTTGAGAAGTGACATTAAGTTTATAGGTTTTTACAGAAAGTGTGCAGTAATTATTCAAACAAAATTAGGCAGGTGCATAAATTTGGGCACCCTTGTCATTTGAATACCTTTAGCACTAATTATTGGAACACAAAATATGTTTTGTAAGCTCACTGACCCTTGATCTACATACACAAGTGAGTCCAACTATGATAAAGGGTTAAGGTGGCCAATTGGAAGTTTTTCTCCTCTTTGCATCTTCTCTGAAGAGTGGCAATATGGGAGCCTCAAAACAACTCTCAAATGGCCTGAAAACAAAGGTTGTTCACATCATGGTTCAGGGAAAGGGAAAATTCTCTCTCAGAGATTTCAGCTGTCAGTTTCCACTGTGAGGAACATAGTGAGGCAATGGAAGACCACAGGCCCAGTTCTAGTTAAGGAACTCCCGAAGTGGCAGACCAAGAAAAAATCTCAGATAGGCAGAGGCGAAGGATGGTGAGAACAGTCATAGTCAAGCCACAGACCACCTCCAAAGACCTACAACCTCATCTTGCTTGCAGATGGTGTCACTGTTCATCGTTCAACTATACAGCGCACTTTGCACAAGGAGAGGCTGTATGGGAGAGTAATGCAGAAGAAGCCTTTTCTGCAGACATGCACAAAACAGAGTCACTTGAGGTGTGTGCTACAGCACATTTGGACAATCCAGCTTCATTTTGGAATAAAGTGCTGTGTACTGATGAAACTAAAATTGAGTTATTTGGACATAACAAGGAGCGGAAAAGGAACACAGCATCCCAAGACAAACACTTGCTACCCACAGTAAAATTTGGTGGCGGTTCCATAATGCCCGCGGGACTGTGTGGCCAGTGCAGGTACTAGGAATCTTGTTAAAATTGAGGGTCGCATGGATTCCAGTTAATATCTCCAGATTCTTAAGAACAATGTTCAAGAATCAGTGACAAAGTTGCACCGAGGCCAACGACCCCAAACCCTGCTCATAATCTACTAAGGCATTCATGCAGAGGAACCAGTACAACGTTCTGGAATGGCCATCTCAGTCCCCAGACATGAATATTACTGAAAATGTGGGCTGTCCATGCTTGGAAACCATCAAAGATGACTGAACTGGAGATGTTTCTAAAGAAGAATGGTCCAAAGCACCTTCAACCAGAATCCAGACTGGAAGCTGTAGGAAGCGTTTAGCGGCTGTTATTTCTACAAAATGAGGATCTACTAAATATTGATGTAATTTTTTGTTGGGGTGCCCAAATTTATGCACCTGCCTAATTTTGTTTGAATAATTACTGCACACTTTCTGTAAATCCTATAAACTTCATTTCACTTCTCAAATATCACGGTGTTCATCTGCTATATGATATATATAACTCAAGTTGCTGATCTGAACAACCAATGATTTATAAACTAAAATCATGAAAATTATCAGGGGTGCCCAAACTTTTTCATACCACTGTAAACACTTCAAAGTTATCGGTGACGATGCTGTGCGAGTGCGACATTTGTCGTTGCAACAAAAAGGACAGAAAGAATGAGAGAGAGAGAGAGAGAGAGAGAGACGGCGTCTGCTAATGAAGAACATTATGCACAGCTCCTTCCCAGAACGCTCCGCTGCCTATTCATTAAGCATCGCACGCTCCTGAGAGCTTTTTACTCTGATACATGGGGATTGTTTTAGAAAATAAAATGGCCCGCCGGTCATTTCTTAAATGATTTATTAATTTGTTTACTTGTTTGCGTCTTTATCAGCCTGAGTAATCCCAGAGCGGTATGCGCTCGGTGTTATTCTGCTTTAGCTGCAGTCACGTCAGATGACCTCACGGACTGCGTCGTCCATTTTCATCGTTTAACCGTTCAGCAGGTGACTTACAACTCACAGAATCCTACACTGTCTAGTTAAGGATGTGCTGGGGCTTGAACCCTGGACCTTCTTGTCATCACTGCACTACCTGTACTGCTGCACCATCACAATATTATGACAAGGTCCTTGAAGTCAGTTTCTTTTTATTTTCATCTATTTCAACAACAGACATCGTCATGACTATGGTGGCAATGTAAGCGGTTAAGGTACTGGACTGTGGACCAGGAGGTCCAGGGTTTAAAATGCCCCTCTGCCAAGCTGCTGCTGTAGGGTCCCTGAGCCTTTAACTCAAAAACTGCTTGAATTGTAAGACTATCCACTGTAAGTAGCTCTGAATAAGGGCGTCTGCTAAATGACTAAATGTAAATGACTTCATTTGTATTTTGTTGATATTTTCATTACAAAACTGTATACTTGTCATCGTTTTAGTTAATTGTATTACAAAAATAAACACAGTCTTCCATACACAGTGTTCAGTAAACAGTACCAGATTGGTCTACGGATGGGCGATAGGATAAAAATATTACATCACATTAATTAAAGACATTTTCACGATATACAATATTTATCACGATACATGTGATCGCACACAAAATGCACCAGTAGCAACTTAGTGATTTATATTCTAAATGTGCTGCGCTTCATCCAATTAAACAGGATTAATTAGACTGTTTATAACGAACCATGCAGTCTGTCAGTGTTCTTTAAGCACTGATGATATCCTCGATACGCTCAGAAAAGCATTTTTTCACGATATGGTAAAATATGGTAATATTGCCCAGCCCTAGGCTCGCCCTTCTGAAGAATCTGATTTTGTAAATGCAGCTAATAGAGACTAGAGAGCAAACACAACGGCACACACACACACACACACACACACACAGGAAACAAGAGGTTAACACCTGTGTGAATGTGTGTTGTACGTTTACAGCTTCGACCCCATTACGCTACCAAATATTGTATTGTCAGTGCATTTTTTCTGCACATGTAAGGTTTTTAAATAGTAATTAAGGTAGATTTGGTGAATTTTAGACACGAAGTTTTCAGAAAAGAAAACAAAGAACAACAAAAAAAAAAAGGTAACATCAAGCTGGGTCCAGGAACAGACTAATAAAGACAGCTAACAAAAGAAGCTTAAGGAATAAAGGTGTAAACTCCACTTCAGACAAGGCGTTGATGGGATCTGGGATGGAATCTGAGAAGATGGAAGCAGAGGCGTCACAGGTAAGCTAACATCAAACCAAGTTTCCAAATTAGAGATGCACTGACTGCAAATTTCTTGGCCGATTCCGATTTCCAATTTTTTAAACACATGTCCGGCCTATTTCGATTTTTTTCTGTCCAAGAATTAAAAATGACAGCACAGATCATTTTGTTCAACTTTCCTTGTAATGGAAACATAAAGATAAAGAACAGCAGCAGCTCAAAACTGGCCGATTCCGGCCACCATCCGATCGATCGGTGCATCTCTACTCAAAATGAAAGACCTTAGAAATCATTTTAATGGGAATAAAAGTTTTGTTTGCTTGGATCTCCTGAGCCGGTCAGTGCAGACGCGTTCAGACAATGTGGGTGAACGGAAACGGTGTTTTATGTGACCGCACGATGCATTTGCGCGCTGTATTTATGATACAATCTCAAAAGCACGTTTAATTCTGGTGCACTGTGTTGCAAACATGCAGGTTCTGTTTCTCTGCTGGTTATCGCCCCTTGTTTCTCTGGTTTGCTTTCCACCATAAACAGAAACTAATACTCAAATAGAAACTAATCTGAAACTGGCCTGCAATCCTTGCACGACAATCATGCTGCAGAGCGCAGATTAAGTGCTCATCAAATAAACGTGAGCAGATGTTACCTATATATAAATAAAACACACACACACACTTTATGTAATTTATATTTCTGCCACATTTAAATAATAAATCTACAACCCTAAACCAGAAAAAGTTGGTATGGTATGGAAAATGCCTTCCTTACATTTCCTTTCACTTTTATTTCATTGCAGACAGTATGAAACCAAAATATTTCATGTTTTTTTCTGGTAAACTTCATTTAATTTGTTAATAAACATCCATTCCTGCATTTCAGGCCTGCAACACATTCCACAATACATCTTTTCCAGGGACGGCCGTGCATTTTTTTTGTGCAAGACAATGCAAAACGAGCCAAATCAGAAAAAGTTAGGACTGAAATATGTAAATCCCTTCCAGTCTTTCTTTGAGGAACATTGTTTTTAAACATTTCAATATTTGTCTTACAGATTTGTTGATAAACTGGAGATCCTCTGCCCATCTTTCCTCTCAAACACTCAACCATTTGTGGATCCTGCTTTTGTACCAAATCATGATTAGAATCGCCCGTTTCACATCATTAGTTTAGTTTTTTTTTTTTTTTACCTCATTACTAGCCCTAAATTGTCCCTGTATCAACGTTTTTTGGAATGTGTTGCAGGACTGAAATGCAGGAATGGAGGTTTATTAACAAATTAAATAAAGATGAAATATTTCTGAGTTCATATGGTCTGCAATGAAATAAAAGTAAAGTAATGTAAGGAAGCCTGCACATATTTATCTTTTTTACTTATTAATACATTTAGATTTATTTATTCATATTTTTTTATTTGCATTTTCCATACCATCCCAACTTTTTCTTTGGGGATTTGGGGTTGTAATAATAAAATAAAGTTGGGGAAATGTTTCGTAAATGTTTTGTAAAATTACAAAATCTATTGATACATTTAAATTAAAATTGTATTGTTTTTTTTTTGTAAATTAAGTAAAACTTTATTGAAATTCAATGATATTATTTATTTAATTAATATTACATGTTTTTCATTTTTTAGATACCACATTTTAATGTATAGTTCCTACTTTAATGATTTTTTTTCCCCATTCCCACCACATTAGTCATGTTACTGCTTTCACTAATTTATCAGCTGCCCTTCTTCAGGGCAAAGTCCAAACTGAGGGTTAAGAGCCCTTCTCAAGCGTGGCGGCTTGGCAGGACTGGGACTTGGACCCTTAGCCTACCGGTTAACACCTTAGGTGCTGCGGTTTACATGATCATTTACTGTCCTGGTCAAACTTCCCAGCTGGAAAGTCCGAAGTTTCTTAAATCTATACACACTACAAATCAAACTCGACGCACAATCCAGCTGCTGCCGCTGGTTAATAAAGTAATAATTCATTCCTGGTAACGTGGATTTATTGGGAAAACACAAATACGAGTGAAACCCCGGGATCACACGCCGTGTTTTCACTAATTAGAGGATCAAAACAAGCGAGGAGGGAACAAGCGAACGAGAGCTCAAAGGGGCAAAGGAGGGCATGCTGGCATCTGCCCTCTTTCTCACACACACACACACACACACACACACACACACACACACACACACACACACACACAAAGAGCAGATCTTATTTTTAGCCATGCAGTCCCGGTAAAAAAAATGAACCCACTCCATAAACTCGACTACTAGAAAGTTGTGTGTGTTCTTTACTTAAGAAAGTTGAAAGAGCACGAAGAGGAAAAGTTGAACACACCCGCGCGCACACACACACACACACACACCCACGCACACACACACCCACTGCAATAACTGAGTCACCTTTGTAGTGTTCACTACAGCATCAGTCATGCTCTATTGACAGAACAGTACACACACGCCGGGAAAAACAGGAAACAACGCAGCGAGTGAGACACGGTCGATTAAAGCCCGACTCGCACTCCGTTTCCTCTGCGTATGCTCTGCTGCTAAACAACACAACGAGGTGTCAAGGCGTGATTGTGCTACACAACACAAACATGATGTAAACGAACATCTACGCGGCTTCGGCACTAATCCACGTGAACTCGTACTAAAAACACGCAGCCGTTTCGGCAGGTTCACCCAGCATTTGTACCCGGGATGTGCCCCTTTCATGGGATGGGAACACAACGGGGTTTAGGGCCACTACACAAACACTGGTCAGGAGCAAAGACAGAGGCTTAAATGCGATCAGAGATCCAAGCAAGACCAGAAACACAACGCAATACAGACCGGATAGCCAAAAGTTTGCGAGTGACATCCAGAATCATGGATATCAGTCTGCAGTTTGTCCTGATTTGCGGAAAATATTTTAAGAGCCAAATACCGAGAGTGAGATTGCAGTCTTTAATGTGAGTGTGCAAAACTTTAAACTGAGCAAATACAGTGTGGAGAATCAGGAAAGCAAGCAATAATGAAACAAATATGGCACTGTTCTGACACACCAGAGTAAAGCGTGCACGCTTCCGAGCTCCCTGCTCGCCTCTGAAATGTAAATACTACCGGAAATAAGTAGCGCTGTCACATAAAAGACAGTAATCCCACTCTCTAAAGGTGTTTCTGTGTGCATGGGATCTCAGATAAGCCCTGAGTTTAAGCGGAGAGCACTCCTTCAAACACAAGAAGTCACTTAAGAGGTGCCCAAACACATCTCCGTAATGTCGCTGCTGCGCTGTACGCGGAAAAGTCACGCCTTCCTTCTTCTCCGGAGTCTGTTATTTTACAGAAGCATCTGCTCAAAACAAAGTCTCTTCCCACCAGGTTGCCATGGCGAAGTTTACACGTTTACCACGGCAGTTATTACCCGCATTCCCACACGCTATGACGTGTCTTAGCCGTACCATGTGAACGCGGCATTAAGGTGGCAGACAGGAAACGCAAACGAGCAACACGAATCCTACAGTCGATGGCTAAGCCCTTATGTGTGACATTTCTATTAATTTAGACCCAAGAACAGTAATTAAAGTCTGCAGGGGGCCGTGAGTCGCTAAGCCGCATGATTTGCGCCCTGTTTGTTGTGACTCACCGCGGCGGCTCCGGCAGGTTTAAAAAGTGAACTCTGACTTTAAACGCGGATTATGGCTCGGCGCAAAGTTAAATAAAAGTTAAGCAAACATCACCCCCCGCAGAACGCAACGCTCGCCTTCCGGGAAACCCGAACGCGCGCGGGTTTTGAACGCAGCATTAGGGCAAACGGGATCAAATCATTCGGCCATAAAGCAGAGCCCATGCAGCGTTCGCTCGGCTCTCTAATAACATCAGAGCCTCGAGCAGGCACACAATCAGGTGTGGAAGGAAAGCAAAACGCTAAAACGTGTGCGCAGACCCTAACATTACATATAACGAGCTCCCAAAGACCAACAAGGTCCGGTCATTAAGGAGATTCCAGGTAACGCCATGCACGAACGGGAAATGGGATAAAGCGATAAAATCCGTTCACAGCCCCGAGCAAACCTCAAGTATGCAGAGGGAAGAAGGAAACTCCCCAACAGCGTTTACCAGAACGAAGCACTCGAGCGGATTCCCAGATCACCATTAAATACCAGGGTTTTTTTTACATACAATTTATTAGAGACACCCATCTAGTAGCCGTTGGCCTTCACAGCCCCAGCGATTCATCATGGCACAGATTCCACCAGGAGTTGAAATCATTCTGCGTGGACAGAATGGCTTCCATGCTCGTCCCAGAGATGCGCTACAGGATTAAGACCTAGGCTTAAGGCCAGGGAAGCAACAAAAACTCAAGGTCATGTTCCTGGGATCCTGGGACCGATCCACAATTATGCAAGCCTTAGTGTCCTTCTGCCATAATGTAAACATCTGCCACGAATGAGCAAACTCGGTCGGCCACTATGCTTAGGTAAGCCCTGGTGTCCAAACGTCCATCTACAGGTATCAAAGGACCCAGGGTGTCCCAAGAATGCATTCACCACACCATTACCCCACCTGCACCAACCTCAGACGTTCAAACCTCATCGTGTTGCTTGGACCGAACAGAAATCTGGATTCATCTGACCAGGCCATGTTTTTCCACAGTTCAGGGATCCAAGCTTTGTGCTCTCTCGGTTTCCCTTAGACATCAACGGAACTCAAATCGGTCGCCTGCTGTTGTAGCCCATCCGTGCTAAGGAACAGCGAGTTGTGAGTCGACACACTACCTGGAGTTGTATTCGGCTGGAATTTGCTTGACTGTGCACCGTCTGTTCAGAAGATTCTTCACATCGTCCTCTGATCCCTTTTGTCAACGAGTCGTTACATACATAAAATGTATTATTTACAGTAAATACACAAGTTTTTAGTTAGACTTTAAAATCCAATCGATTCACTTATTTCTAAGAGGATATTAGTAATAATTTGATTCTATATTTCTGAAGGCCAAAATGTTTTACAAATACAGTCCTTTTAATTACAGGAGGAAGGGATAGGATGACACTGATCAGCCGTCTCCACTGTAACAGTCAGTAAATGGCAGAAAATTGTGGACTAGTCTGGACTGAAGATCCACACTGCCATATTTTTATCCGGCGTTTGCTAAAACCCAGCAGCTGAAGCCCCGAGGCGAGACGGCAGAGGCCAACGCTACCTGTTGCGTGCCTCTAATAGACCAGATGGGAAATGGCATCTCGACTATTCTGTGAATTTCAGTTCCCACCCAAGCCAGGTGGAGGACGAGCTGAGCGTTTATGTTTCAGAGAGGTAAAGAAAGCAAGATGTGAAACAGCACGGAGCTCTGCAAACTCAACATATTTCCGAAGCCCAGTACGATGCATTCGATTGAAGCTCGGACCTCGGACGAGGGAATAAATGAAAGAAAACCCAGTCACCTGGTCATTTCTCGACCCTCAGCACACGACGTCATAATGTGCTATTCACAAATAATGGGAATGAAGTGGAATTCCTCCGCTTTTTAATAAGGTCTCTGAAACACGTGAGCTGGTAATCTGATTGGTGCTCAGGCAAACAAGGTTTTTGTGGAAGCGTCCACGTTTATCCACTTTGTAGCTCAAATGCTCTGAGGCGTGAATAAATAAGGTCGTGGGTCATGCATTCCACTGTAAATTAAACCTTGAAGATGCACGTTTCTTCATTTTAGATGTCCAAGTTATGGACAAAATCTGGTGATTTCGAAATTTTAACCACACTTGCCTTGGACCCCTTAAACTAAATCCATGCCAAAATCGCCCAAATCAGAGCTCTAATTATTTTCTAGATGCAATTTAAAAGTTTTTGCTTTGTTGTGTTACCATGGGTATGACTGTAAACTACAAAAAAACAAAAAATGCATTTTATTTCATGTTGAGACATGAGGACCGACGAGAAGTTCACAAAACAGCTTCAGACAGCATCAGTAAATCCACTAGAAAATATACCGATAACAAAAAGAGTAACTGATCCGTAACTAAAGCACCCGAGAGTTCAGATTCTGACCTCTCCCTCTCAGTGCAAGTTTTTTTTTTTTTAGAGTTGCGTTACTCTAAAGCGCTCCGTTTCCATTGCCATAAATCACTTTTACGCATCCTGAGATGAAATCATCACTTCATCGCACCGAGCCCAGGAGCTTACGCAATATTTTCACTGTGTGTTTTCCCCGACGTGGCCCCTCCAGACATCCGCAGGACAGGGAGCAGTGTTAGTTTTTCCATTTCGGATGTTCTTATCTTAAGCAAGGCCAAAGAACTCAGAGGAAGGACGTTCACAAACAACACATCCATCAAAACACACCAACACCGCGACACTATCGGCTTCTTGAACGAGGAGTCTCGATAACAGAGGCAAACGGGGCACGAAAATAGAAAGCGATTCACAGAATTTAAAACAGCGGCCACTGTTGTTGGTCACATTTGTCTGCTTTTAATTTTGCAAAACCTTCCAGTCCTGTTGATGCCAAATGGAGCTACAAGTTTAGGTCTGACATCAAATACATGATAAAAGCGTCCTTATTCTAGTCACCTTGTTCAGTTGAGAGTTATTCACACAGCACGTAACAGTGGCCCAAATCCCATTTATTTGCTTCATTAATCATAATCGAGGTGAAACGTTCAATTATTCGATATCCACTGATGTAGGCAAGAGTTCTGTACAATAACCCTTCCTTCTTGTTCAGGTTTGCACATTAAAGAGCTACCGAATTGCCACTGAACACCATGATGGTCGATTTTGTGCAGAACGCTTCAAACCTCAGCACAGCCTCTATTGGGCCCTTGAGCAAGGCCCTTATCCCTGAACTGCTTGGACTGTACCGCCTACCACTGGATAAGGGTGCGTGCCAAACGTTAAACGCAAATTATACGAGCGAAAATATCATTATTGCGGTTTCTTGAAAAGCCCTTTCATCTCCCTTCAGTTCATTCAGTAGCAGTCTGCGCAGGAAGACGCGGAACAGACGGCTCTGACTTTCCCTGAGCGTGAGCCATAAGAGCGAGTGTGTTATTGTTTGGTGTTGTTAAGGTGGTGTTTGTGTAGCACGCCCGAGTTCCTCTCTAGTAAAGCATTGTTCTGTTCGGCCCGTATTAAAGCTGTTGTATTTTTCCTGGCGCGTTTCCCGGAGCGGCGCGAGCTGCGGCTCCAGCAGTTGGCATTCTGTGGTATTTTGACTCGTTTCTGACAATTGCTTCTGATCACAAGCCACGCAGCTGCAACGTCTGCTGCGAGACACACAACACACCAGCTAGCGCACTCGCACACGCTTAGAAACACTGCAAACAAAGAGAGAGAGCGGAAGACTCCAAAACACAAACACACACACGGTCTGATGGCTAGAAATCATGTGTAAAGTTGTGATAGAGATATGTCAGGGCTCACGACAACCACCAATAATAATGCATAGGCAAATATCAAATACAGCTAGTCTTGCTCCTGTACACAAATCACACACAGGGTCAAGGCAAGCACCAGAATGGGGAAGAAAGGCGATTTAAGTGACTTTGAACGTGGATTTTCACACACAGTGCCACCTCTAGGGTTTACAGAGAATGGTAAAAAAGAGAACATATCCAGTGAGGGCATAAGAGCATCTCTGAACTACAACGCGTCCAACCTTGAAGCAGGTGGGCTACAGGAGCAGAAGACCACACCGGGTGCCGCTCCTGTCAGCTTACGGGCAACTTGGGTGAAAATTCCCACCAAAACTGGATGACAGAAGGTTGGAAAAAACGCCTGATCTGGCGAGTCTCGATTTCTGCTGATTCGGATCAGAATTTGGTGTGGGGGATTTTCTTGGCACACTTTGGACCCCTTCATGCCAACTGAGCACCGCCGAAACCCCACAGCCTAGTGGAGCATCATCGCTGACCCTGTGCACCCCTCTATGAGCACAGTGCACCCTCTTCTGATTTCTATTACCTGCAGGATAAACCTCCATCTCCCATAGCTCAAATCATCTCAAACTGGTTCCTCAAACTTGTAGAGCACCTTTGGGATGCCAATACGGAATCTCTGAGAAAAGCCGTTCCATTTTTAGCAAAGCAGTTTTATAATAGTTAGACAGTTAGCGCTCATTTTTAAAACGAGTTTGTGCTCGGGTCTGCTCGGGAATCCTTCTCTTGACTCGCTAGATCACCTTTCGCTTACAAGCTCAGCTTTCGCTGGCTAGATTGTTTTCCCGCAGTAGCTAAGCATGCCCGGTTGCTATGTTCCCAAACGATGACAGAGTTTTAGGAGCGGTTTCGGCGTTCGCGGGCTGTTATCCAGTTCCAACAACAACAGAACGATAACTGGATCAGTAAAGCTTTAATATTCCAGGGTATCAGCTTCTTCTCCTGAGGGGGAAAAATAATAATCTCATTTCATTCTCCCACAAAAGTAAAAGCGATTACTGACAGGACCGTAACGCCGCTGAAAGCTTTACAGAGCTCAAACATCAGCAGCATTTATAGTCCAGCACTTCAGGGGACAGGCGTGTGTATTCAACTACCTGTTTCTCACACTCTCAGATACACAAACACACGCAGTAAGCTCCTGTGTCGGCCTCATAAAACGCTACATAATACCTCACCTGTGAAAATCAACACTCAGGTGATCTGCCAGAATTTCGAATCCACTTATCAGTTCCTACTAACGCAGTTTATGCTTCAAGTACACGGCCACAATTAGTGCAAAGACACTTCTGTAATCAGGAGGCACCTATGTGCCAAGAGGGTGCGTCATGTGATCACGTACATCGTCACGTAGTTTGTTTTGGCGGAAGACGGACGCTCCAAAGTTTGTGAGAGAAAACGAAAAGCCTAACTGTAGTATGTGTATAAAGTTGAGCTGTTATAAAGGATGTTAAACCAACACGAAAAACATCTAAAGCATGTGAACCTGGCCCGGGTTCAACCGACTGCTCTCTCTCTCCTAGCTCAAATGCTGCATAAGAGAGAGGGAGAGTCTAAAACACTTAACGTGAACAAAGCACTGCCATGAGGATTCATAAAACACCAGATTAGATCGGTGCATGACATGCTTTCTGCTTGCGGATTTGCTTTTCCAGTGAACTGTGCAATGGTTCCTCTTATCAGTCAGATTTCATCCTGGACTTGTTTGACTATTAACTGTCACAACCATCAAAATTAATCCTACGATCTGCTGGGTGACATCCTGCATGATCTCCGTCTGTGGATGGTAAAAAGCATTCTTCTAACCTTCCACAGTTGTTATTCTAACAACATGCATTAGGAAAGATATCATCTGATTACATAACAGTTCAGCTCTCAAACCTGGCCATTCCTAAAAAGGCCTGCTGGCAGGGTGTCAGTGTAAACGGGTACCGAAGACCCTCCTTGTGCATGATATGTTAAAGTTTCCACAATAACATCACATGATGCATTGCAACGGATTGCGAAATCGATTGTTAGCACACGCCTGGGTCTGAACCGTGATGGAAAATCAGCGGGGATGTGATTTAAAACAAAAAAAAAAAAAACCGCGCTGGAGCGTCAGGTGAGCGACCGGCCCTCCTGCCGAACTCGGTGATATGGCAGGTACTTCAAATACATTTAACCCGTCTGGTACCATAAGCAGAAACACAAGCGGTGCTCGGGGGGGGGGAAGCTGGCGCATGAGATCATCACCAGTTAAAGCTCCAAACAGCAACAGATCAGATTATCAGAGCAGATTGTTGTGGCATGATTTCAGCCCTGGCACAGGGAGGAGCTACGCTCAGACCGACACCAACACCAACACAGCGGGAGCTGTAACAAAAGGTTCGAAGTCTAGCGTTCAGAAAGCAAACACTGATCTGTTGAACAGTTTCTGGTACGCAGTGAGTCAGCCTGCTAAAAGAAATCACAGTTCAGCCTGGGGAAAGTATGTGAACCCGTCAGCCAATGGCTTCTCCAAATGTCAGGCTTGCCAACGAACTGGAGGTGTCGGTCACAAGTTTAATCCGATTCGGCACTTCTGAGGAAGATACGGACCACGTGACCCACACGTCAAGCAGAACATTTCAGAGGGCATGTCTAAAGACGTCCTGTTCATTAATCTATGGATAACAGAAAGCCAGTACTCCCAGTACCAAAGAGAGGAGGCTATGCAGCAATCACCCCGAGGAGCTGACATAAAGCCAAAGTTCCTATTCACATGTCCACTGTTCAAAATAGATTAATGAGGTAATGGTATTAATGAAAAGGACACCATGGACGAAATCACTCCTTCAGAAAAAACAGAGCAACAAACAAAACCAGAGATGAACGTTTTGACAGAAATGCTCTGCTTGGAGGCCAGAAACAGATCCTTAAGCCAACTGTGAAGCATGGTGAAGGAGCATCATGGTTTGTGACTGTAAAGCTTAATGAATTACGTTTAGTCATTTAGTAGATGCTATTATCCAGAGCGACTTGGCAAAAGCTGTGTAATGCTTAGCTCCTATCGTCTTGGTAATGATACACCGAACCCCCATATCCACAGAATGTTTGCTGAATCTATGGCAATCCCTGCTCCGAAAAAGAGTAGCCCCTGATAGCCCCTGATTATTCGGAAAAGGTGAGGGAATGTCCTCGGACTAAGGTACAAATCCCACTTTTTACATCCTGAAAGTACAAGTGTCATGACCCGGCTGAAGATCAGGCCCCAACCTATGAATAACAAATGCCAAAAAAAACAAAAGAAGCTCCACCCATATATATAGCTATAATCGACGGCAACATTTATTCCAAGTAAAATAATATTTTCGAGAAGTCAAAGGTAAGTGAGGCAGAGCGTGACGAGGATCAGGAGGGCACGGAGTGCACTTTATACGAGCGCTGCAACAAACAAGCTCATAAAACGAGTGAATGGAGCAGGAAAGAAAACACAGCACGCTAGTAGTTTAGGACGGGGGAATAAACTCATCACGTGCCCCAACGCGTACGACAGGACGCTTAAGCTTTGACCTCGCTGCACGTTATGTATGCTCCGAATTAGAATGAACCTCATGTACGAAGCATAAAGGGCTTCTGTTCTGTATTCACACTCGTGTACGTACACGTCCAGGATCCTGTCCGACGACGACACGCCGCACTGAGGCTCCTCGCTGAAGGTGTTTTGCTCTGAAAATCTATTTTTGTTGGCTCGGGGTCAACGGGAGCATTTCTCACCAACGCTGAACTCTAATATCAGATGCCTTTAAGATAATTGCATTCAGTTTTTGTTTTGTTTGATCGTGGGCTTACTTACTACTAAATGATAATCGTAATGATAATGATGGTTTGGGAGACTTTGAGGAACACAGATGATCAGAGGATCTCCAGCTTATCAACAAATGTGTGAGAAAGTGATTGAAATGTTTAACATCAATGTTCCTCAAAGAAAGACTGGAAAGGATTTATATATTTCAGTCCTAACCTTTTCTGATTTGTCTTGTTGAAAAATGCTGGACGTCCTTTGAAGGCAGCTTATGTTGCTCTAAAATCTCAGGGTACTTTTCTGCATTAATGCTGCATCATAGAAGTGGAAATGAGCTTTACCAAGGGCCCTGACCCGACCCCATAGCATGACAGAACCTGGCTTTTGGTCCTTTTTGTCTTTGGTCTAAAAA
This sequence comes from Ancistrus triradiatus, assembly GCA_025084515.1. Classification (NCBI taxonomy): domain Eukaryota; kingdom Metazoa; phylum Chordata; class Actinopteri; order Siluriformes; family Loricariidae; genus Ancistrus; species Ancistrus triradiatus. The sequence continues at coordinate 860,697 of JAJAGP010000040.1, read as the reverse complement.
AGGTCTGTGATACTGATGGGTCTGAGCACAATCCCCGTTCCCACTGTGTGATGGTCCATCCCAGATGCCTCCAAGCCCAGAGAAGTCGACGCCCCTTCTGGACATGGTTATAACATAAGGCTTCTTTTTAGCACAGTAACGTTTTAAGTGGTATCTGTGAATGTAACTCTGTATTGTAGAGCTTGATAAGGGTTTGATAAAGGAATCCCTCGCCCATGTGGTTCCATCAGCTATTGATAGATGACGGTTCTTACTTTCGGCTTGTGCCCTTCCCCTTAATACACTGAAATTCCTACAGATTCCACAAAACATTTAATGATATTACGCACTGTAGAGTGAAAAATATGGAAATCTTGTCCAATCCAATCTTGTTTTTAAACATTTCAATCATGTTCTTACACATTTGGTGATAAACTGGAGATCCTCTGACCATCTTTCGCTCCTCAAAAACTCAGTTTTTCATGGATGCTGCTTTTGTACCAAATCATGATTATAATCGCCTGTTTGAAATCACATCATTAATTAGGTTTTTTGACATCATTACTAGCCCTAAATTGCCTCCGTCTCAACCTCCTTTGGAATGTGTTGCAGGCCTGAGATGTTTATTAACAAATCAAATTAATGTGACCAGAAAAATACCTGAAATATCTCAGGTTCACCGTCTGCAATGAAATAAAAGTCAGAGTAAATATTTTTAATTTGCATTATAATATTTGAGGTTGTTTCCTACAGATTTCGTAACTGCTTTTATTTATAAGATCAACTAATCTGATTGTGCACACAAACTCGACATAAGACACAAGGAAAGCAACCAACGTAAGACTTTAAGCTGATGTTTACAAAGTTCTGTTCAAATCCAAGCCTACGGCAAGAGTAATTGCTTTATCCCTCACGTACACACACACACATACACACACACACACACACGTGCGCATGCGCAGCCCGTGCACCTTTCCCACACGCCGAACAGCAAATGGCAACCTGGAAGTGGAAAAAAGGTCAGAAGAAAGAAGCAGCGCTGGCAGACAGGAGCTCGCCTTCCAGCCCCCTCCGGCTGAGAGGGGAACCTACAGGGTGGGCCACTTCAAAGACATTCCACACGCAAAGCACTCTGGGAGAAATACCTTTCCAAAGAGCAAAGCACCAGAAGAGCCTGAACATGACGAGAGAGCAACGGCTCAACTCAAACACCAGCAGGGCTGCTGCAAGAGACATGGCGGCACCACGGCCCACAAAATCCTCACCCAAATCCTCCTCACTTTTCTCTGCTCTCTCTTTTTACTTATTCGTAACGGTACACCTTTTATAAAAGCATCACAGTACAACTGGTTACACTTAAGGAGGCAGAAACATAATCCTGATCATCAGCATTAAGAGTAATAATAATAAAAAAGTACTGATAATATATCATTACCCATTTGTGTAATGCTTATTTGAGATATTAAATAAATGAATCACAGGGAAACACTGCAGAAGTTTGGCTAATTAGTACACTACAGTTTAGCATACGTAGGGCTGGGCAACTGATCAAAAATGAATCAAAACTGACCTTCAGAACCATTAATAGACCTAATCTTGCCAATATTGATTCTTTCAACTGTCCTTTTCTATTCTATTAAAACTTTTTTTAAAACACTCTCTTAATGCAAACGCTACACAACATGAAAAATATACAAGAAAAGGGAAAGAAATAACCGATGCCACATCCGACCAAATCATGTAGGATTTCAATCGGTTGAAATATTCATTAGAAAAGATATCCTAGTTGTAATAGTTGAGCATATTTAGAGAACAAACCTCATCAGTGAAATATGAGTGCAAACAACAACAAGTGCAAAAAACAAAAAACCCCCAAAAAAACAAAATCGTAATCAAGGAAACAAGTCCAATAAATCACGATATTGATTTGAGGCACTAACATACAGCATTGCTTAACACAATGTGGTGTTCAGACAACATCCAGATCTCATAACGTACAGCTTTTCAGGAGTGACTCTGCTTATAAGATCTGGGAAATATTCAGAGTATTTCCGAATCGGATCGTAAATGAAAAAATGTGGATCAGTGGCCCATCACTAAACAACATCCACTGATATTGCACCAGAGAGCGGGTCAAGTGCGGATAAGAAACTATTTACAAAATAGCAAACGGCCCAAATATATAGCAAAAAAGTGATCGGTTTGTGCTTTCTGACAGAGCTAGCTCCAAAATAGCACCTCAGAGCCTAATCACTGCACACTGGGGATGTTCTGCGATGTTTTGGTTTTATTTAAGCCCTCACTAGTGCCAAACCCTAAACATGGTCTCAACGGCAAATAACTGGCCAGGAAATGATAGAATTAAACAAACAGACAAAGTAATGTAATATGGGATAACCTTTTCCTTTGATTTCCATAAATTAAAGTTGAACTTGTGGACAGATGGTCTTCAATGGTAGGAAGCCTTTCTGTAATATATACCTCTATTCTAAAGCATTCGTTGTTTTCTGAGCTCTGCTTTTAGTTTTCAAATGTTGATTATTTGAGAACTGTATTTCTTTTCTTGAAGAGTCTTTAGGCCTTCAGATCCTTTTTGTTTGGTAACATCAGCTGTTGTTTCAAAGTGTTGACCTATTCTCTTAATAGCGGATAGTGAAATACAGATTTGCTGTACCTTTAGGGTCTTGTAAATTTCAGAACAGCTGCCTGATAAAGACCAGCTTTGTGGTTCCTGACAGAAGGATATTTTGCTTTTTTTGGACTCACAAGACTGCATATTGTCTTTCCCTCCTAACTCTATTTAAGAGCTTGCTTTCAGGCTAGTTATGCCGTGCATTAGGTATGGCAGATCACCAAGTAACGACTAATTTTAGGAACTCATATGAGGCAGAAGAGAGTTTGGAAGATTTAACACCCAGGCGTTTGTTTTACATCAAGCATTTAAATATGCTCACGGTTTTATCTTTGTGTATAAGAAGACCAGAGGCCGGATTCACAAAAGCTTTTCCAAGGTTTTTTCCCTGTTGACTATTTCTTCCACCATCACCTCTATTTATTGTTCGGTTTGATCGTTCTCCTCTAGGAGGATTAAACTAAATAACGAAGAATAAAAATTCCAAATGCAACATAACCCTACGTCAGGAAAACAAAGGATTTTCTTTTAAAAACTTAAGGAAATAATTAAGATGTATTATAAGAAGCAAGATAATATTACAGAACCTTTTTCAACACTGCATTTAAGAACACTTATGAAATTCTTAGTGTTTGTCTTGAGAACATTTGCTATTTTTGTCTTAAGAAAGCTTTTGTGAATCCGGCCCCTGTTATTCTTAAATATTATCTTAAGAATATCTTCCTTATTGGCTTTGCTCATTATCCATCTCACGATATATGCCGTGAGACACATTTTGAAATTGTATTTACCATTATTTTTGTTATTTAGTTTAATACACTCAGAGGAAAAACATCAAACCAAGCGTTCAAATAAATTAGCAAACAAAAAATAGAGGGGATGGTGGAAGAAAATTCCAAAAACTAAACTGTTTAAAGTTTTAAATTTAGCCACTTACTCTTACAGTCCACTATTACAGACACGTGTGAGGTTAAGAAAACATTTAAGACCATAAAGTTTGAGAATACCACTTGTTCTTAAGAAGAGAGTAAGAAAAGATCATTATTAAGAAGTTATTTGAAGAATAACACTTTCTTCTGAATCAACAATTCACCGCAGCAACCGGCAAATGGTGGCACGTGTCTCAGGGGGCATTTCCTTCCTATTTCATGTCCTTACTCATTCCCTGACTAACGATTTGTTAGTAGGACCTTTAAGAGCTTAATATCTGCACGTTTCATCTTCAGAGTGCCGTGCATAGGGTGCAGTTTTGTGCTACTTTGGCACTATCCGTTAGCGCTGGATGTGGTTTGGGACGCGGCCCAGCCTTACTGGCTGGCAGTGATTCAATATTAAACAAATAACGTTCATCCCTATGGATTCAGACTTTGTTGTGGCGTCTGGAATTCGAGGCGGAAGTGGCCTGCCACTGCTTCCGGTTCCCACTAGGGGACTCCAGTTTGAGAAAGCGAGAGAGCTAGTGTGGCCTCCAGGCTGCAGGATGATCCAGGCCTTAGGGACGCGCCCCAGATCCCAAACAAACCCACATTCAGCCCAAACAGCCGCTGCCCCGCGCCACGAAGCCCTTTATCCAACGGTTATGAGAGTAGATTGGATAGAAAACGAGGCGCAGCGCACAAACCCGAGCACAATGCGGCTGCGCAAAGCGCCGTCAATTCAGCACCAATAAACCCCCGACGTCGGCTAAATCAAAGGCGCTGCGCAGGAAACAAAGCTTCCATACTCACTCTCAGCATCCAGAGATCCGCAGAGGCACAGACCCCAGAGGAAGGCGAGCAAAACAGCCGGACACGGACCCGCGCGCATGGTGGCTCTCGGTGGCTCGCTTTCAGGAAAAATAAATCCGCTTGTGGCGCGCTGGAGGTTTCACAGTCAAACAAAAAAACACAGAAAAGATCCAAGCGAAAGCAAAAACAAAAAGCAGTAAATCACAAAAACGAGCGACTCAGTCCAGTGGATAAGTTGTGGGGGAAAGTTGAGACGCAGAAGCCCAGCGTGGAGCTTCCCTCTTTATTCGTGGAGCTTATTCCGAGTTTTTCACGCAGCAGATCGTCACCAGAAAACCAAACTCTGGAAGCTGGTTCTTTAAAAATCTCGAATTCGCACACCTCTTCATGCTGGCGGTCAGACTGACATCGTGTCTGGGCAAACGACGAAGGAGAAGGCGGCGTGCGGCTCGAGCACTGACATGTGTTTATCAGGCCTGCAGGTTCCTCCGAAAGCAGTTCAGAGAAAATTCCAGCTCTGTTATTGCGTAAAAAACCCAACACACGCGCAAAGCAAGCAGCTCCTTCCAGAGGCGGACGGAGGGCTGATCAGGAAACACTCCCAGTACAGCTGGCGAAAAAAACTTGGATCTTCCAGGTCAGGGAAATAAATTAATAATTAATCCACAACTCGGTCCAGTTCTGATGCGTTTTTGTCCTCCACGAGTCCGGATCAGACGAACGGACACGTTGCCCCCGTTGAAACGCGCTCACACGCGCACTTTCACGCGATGCCTCGTTCCAGACCAAACCGCCCCGCGCTCAATGCGTGCGTCTTGTGTTTTCGCTGCTGTTTGCTGGGATTCTCTCAGCGCCAGCTCGCCTTTAAATCCACTCGCGAAGCCGTGCAAACCACCCGAATCCGGACGCGCGCGGCTTCCTGCGCTACATACACCCAAAACGAGACCGAAAACAAAATCGTGCGAGGATTATAAAAGTGTGGAAAACGCGTCGTTGTCCCTGGTCGGGGTTGCCGTCTCACTCTCTCTCCGTGTCCCTCCAGCAGTAAACAAGTCAGCTCGGGTCGGTCTGCGGCGCGCAGCAAAACCCGGAGCACGGACTCACCCGGATCAGGAGCGCAGGAGCTGGATCATTAACATAACGGCTAATATTAACCCGTCTTATCCCGGACAGACCACCCAGGCTATGGAGTCCGTCCGGAGAAGCAGCAATTGTGTCTATAATCATGAGAAATGCGTTTGGGTTGGTGTTTACTATGTACTTTAAATAGGGACACATTTAGTGAGGCGTATTTAAACGTTTATGTTCTTAATCACAAGTTTTAGCAACACTTTATGAACGCTTTAACATTTTATGACATTATATACCCTGTTCCCAAGCAAAAAGTAACATAGTCCATTTTAAAATCATAAATAGACCTGCTTTCTAATTTTCCCATGATACTGTAGGATATATCCTGAAATTCCTCCAGATTCCTCGAATGGTTTAATGGTTGATGCTCTGTAGAGGGAGAAATACGGAAATCCTTTCCCATCTTTCTTTGAGGGACATTGTTTTTAAACATTTCAATCATTTTCTTACACATGTGTTGATAAACTGGAGATCCTCTGATCAACTTTGCTCCTCAAAGTCCCATCCTTAAATTTCATGGATACTGCTTTTGAAGCAAAGCATGATTATAATCACCTGTTTGAATTCACATCATTATTTGTTTTAGCATTATTAGCCCTAAAATGCCCCAACTTTGTTTGGAATGTGTTTCAGGCATGAATGCAGGAATGGATGTTGGACCAGAAAAAAACCATGAAATATCTCAGGATATCCCTAGTGTCTGCAATGAAATAAGTCATTTTCCATACAGTCCCAACTTTTTCTGATTTAGGGTTGTATCTGTAACCGTGGCTTATCTTGCGAGGTGGAGGTCGGGTGATGCGGTCACCTGTGCCCTTTCCAGGATGTGCCTGCGTCCAGTAGATTTCAGGATACACTCGGGACCCGCCCATGACCCTCAGGATAAGCAGGGGTAAAATGAGGTGCTTTGTTTTTTATATGAACTCTCTTGTGTACTGCATGTTGTGCGCTCGTCCTAATCTGGGATCCACACGTGTTTATTGCATTATGTGCACTTTGTGTTGTCCTGTCCTGTCCCTGCTCCCGGGGAACCATCCGGGGTGCCAATGAAAAGCTGACTTAATTACTGATAGCCCTAATCTTTCATTTCCTTTCCTTACATAACCAGCAGGTGTCATATTTCCAGATGAAAGAGCCGAGGTTACAGGTGACTAATGACCACGGTTAATACGTCCTGGTACTCTGCTCAGAATAAACACACTGGCACTAAACGCAAACAAACAGACAAAAGGTCAGTGGGACCACAGAGCTGTTAAAGCACACACACCGTCATCCTGAGGAATGTAGCACCTCGCTCACACACCTTGAGCTCAGTCCAACACACCTGAGTCTGACGAGTGCTTGTACGGTGCAGAGACTTGGCCTCGGCCCATATCTTACCGGTTATTTCCTCATCAGAGAGGGAGTGAGCTACAGGATGGCCGGATTATATCAGTGAAGGCAGGAGGTGGACAGGAGTGAGATCCTGAGACGAGGTGGATCTCTAATCCCGGATTTGAAAAGAGTCAAGGGCAGGTCACAATCTGGAGAGGACCTGTGCGTATGAAAGTTTGGGAACATGAGCTTTTACAACTCCAAATCAGAAAAATTTGGGATGGTATGGAAGATGCAAATACAAAAACGCATTGTTTCTTATGTTTACTTTGACTTTTATTTAATTGCAGACACTAACTCGGGGAGTTTTTCCTTGCCACTGTCGCCCTAGGCTTGCTCAATTTGGGATTGGACGTAGTTATTAGGAGATAATCTAAACTTGTAAAGTTGCTTTGAGACAATGCTCCATTGTGAAAAGCACTATATAAATAGATATGACTTGACTTAACTAATTTCATTTGTTAATAAATATTCTTCATCAATAGCATAACTGCACTCAATACTGCACTGTAGTGTAAGTCAAGTCAAGTCAAGTCAAGTCAGATTTATTTATATAACGCTTTTTACAATGGAGCATTGTCTCAAAGCGACTTTACAAGTTTAGATTATCTCCTAATAACTACGTCCAATCCCAAATTAAGCAAGCCTAGGGCGACAGTGGCAAGGAAATATCCATTCCGGCATTGAAAGGGATTTATATAGTTCTCCCTCTACAGAGCATAACATCATGAAACGGTTCAAGGAATCTGGAGGAATTTCAGCGTAAAGGGTAAGGGCACAAGCCTAAACTGAAGAGGGGTGATCTCCGCTCCCTCAGACGGCACTGCATCAAGAACCGTCATTCATCAGTAGCTGATAGAACCACATGGATGAGGGATTCCTTTATCAAACCTTTATCATTCACAGATACCACTTAAAACGTTACTGTGCTAAAAAAGAAGCCTTATGTTATAACCATGTCCAGAAGGGGCGTCAGCTTCTTTTTGCTTCATCTGGGATGGACCATCACACAGTGGGAACGGGGATTGTGCTCAGACCCATCAGTATCACAGATCTTTTTTGTAACCAAAGACGAAACAAATCCAAAAGCCAGGCTGGGTCATGCTATGGGGTCGGGTCAGGGCCCTTGGTAAAGGTCATTTACATTTCTGTGATGCAGCATTAGTGCAGAAAAGTACCCTGAGATTTTAGAGCAACATAAGCTGCCTTCAGGACGACATCTTTTCCAGGGACGTCCATGCATTTTAGAAGAAGACAATACAAAACCACATGCTGCACACATTGCAAAGAAATTGCTGTGGAAGAAGTGGATTCAGGTACTGGACTGCTGGTGGTGTAATGGTGTGGGGGGTGTCTTCTTGGCACACTGTGTGCCCCTTAATACCAACTGAGCATCATTTAAACCCCACAGCCTACCTGAGTCTTGTTACTGACCCTGTGCACCCCTTTAGGAGCACAGTGTACCATCTTCTGATTTCTATTTCCATCAGGATAACGCTCCATTTCCCAAAGCTCAAATCATCTCAGACTGGTTTCAGACCTCCATTCAATAGGGAACCTTTGGGATGTGGTGGAATGGGAGATTCGCAATATGGATGTGCAGCCGACAAATCTGCAGCGACTGCGTGATGCTGTCATGTCCATAGGGATCAAAACTTCTGAGAAATGTTTCCAGACCCTTGTTGAATCTGTGCCATGAAGAATTAAGGCAGTTCCAAACCTGTTACTAGCAAGGCGTACCTAATAAAGGCCACAACGGCCACTTCGCTTTTATTCGTACTGGGAACGCCGCACAGAGCTCGACCTTGGATTGTCTAAACGCATTCATGTCTGTGACCTTTTATATAACCAAGACAGAAAAGTCGGACTTCAATTTGAAAGAACGCAGTGCCTGCAGATGCCACGTTTCCAGAGCGGCTCTGTGTCCTTCGGCGCGGCAAATCATCTGCTAGACAAACGTCCAGAAAATACGATGTTTACTACGCGTGCAACAGAAAAACACAGCCGCCAGCGCTGGAAATGTTTCAAACGTGTCAGAAGGTCAGAATCGGTTTGTTTTCCACTCCAAACTCTGATATCCATATCTATGTTTCCTTGTATGTCTGGAAAATATAAACGAGGAAAAATGGTATCAGTGCATTCCTTATATAAATAGAATTCCAGTCTCCTCCTCTTTTTCCTGTGGGTAGCATGTTCCCTCAGACTCTGGCCTCCTACCAGGGCCTGCTGGGAGTTTGAGGGTGAGGCTGTTCCTAAGATTGTGCTCTTCTAGACTCATTCCTGGAAATCCGCTACAGTCGATCTTCTAGTGTAAGGGTCACGGACCAAGTGCTCAGTCGCCACCGGGACAGCCCTGTTGTTATTCTTCCGTTCTGCTTATTTCCTGTGTTAGGAATCCTCCAACGGATGTTTATGTCCGTTGTTAATGAAGCGTCCTTTAGGAACGATCTGGCGAAAAGTCAAATTAAAGAGTCATGATGTCATTCTTTTGCCAGACGCAGCAGCCCAAATAAGAGGAAATGAAAATATGAATGTAAAAACGAAGCTGGTTCTTTTCTCCTACGTGATTTGTCTGAGTTTATTATTTCATTTATTTATTTTGAAACAATTACTACATGGATGAAGTTACGTCTACATTTACTGTAGACAGTGGAAGGGTTGTGCTGGAGCTGAGGCCTATCCGGCAACACAACACAACAGTGTAAGGCGGGAACAATCCTCGCCAGGCCTCCAGTACATCTCAAGGCATGCACACACACATTTGTCGATACACCATTTGACCTAACACTGGATGTACTTTTCTGCATTAATGCTGCATCACAGAAGTGTAGACGACCTTTATACCATGACAGAGCCTGGCTTTTGGACGTGTTCCTCATAGCAGTCTGGATGGTCCTTTTTGTCCATTTATTTAAAAAAAAAAAAAAAAAAAAAAAAAAAAGCTCTGTGATACTGATGGGTCTGAGCACAATCCCCGTTCCCACTGTGTGATGGTCCATCCCAGATCCTCCGAGCCCAGAGAAGCCGACGCCCCTTCAGGACATGGTTATAACATAAGGCTTCTTTTTAGCACAGTAACGTTTTAAGTGGCATTTATGAATGTAACTCTGTATTGTAGAGCTTGATAAAGGTTTGATAAAGGAATCCCTCGTCCATGTGGTTCTATCAGCTATTGATGATTGACGGTTCTTGCAGTGCCGTCTGAGGGAGCGGAGATCACCCCTCTTCAGGTTAGGCTTGTGCCCTTACCCTTTATGCTGAAATTCCTCCAGCTGTCTCGAATCGTTTAACGATATTATGCTCTGTAGAGGGAGAAATGTGGAAATCCATTGCAAGCTTTGTTTGAGGAACATTTCATTTTCAGCCTTTAATGGATACTGCCTTTGTACCAAATCATGATTATAATCAGCTGTCCTCACTTTTTTTGGAATGCGAGTTCATACTGTATGCAATGAAAGCGCATTTTTTAGTTTGCTTTTTCCATACAGTCCTAACGTTTAGACATTATTCTTCAGCAGTTGTCAGACCTTGGCATTCCACTTGTAGGAATCTCAAGGATGGAGACGAGCGTCACATTAAAGCCGACCTTGCAGGCCGTGAAGGCCGCGTCCTCCTCCAGGCTGCGTTATCATTTTATATCAGTTTGAAAGAAAGACAAAAACACAGCTCTCTCTTTACGAAGCGGCGTCGGAGAACCTTATCTCAGGGTCTGACGCAGAGCCGAAGAAAGCCGGTGCCTCTGACGTGGCCGGTGTTGTTCGGCCTTGCGTTTTTTAATCAGCGTGTTCCCGAGCCCTTTCCTGGAACAGAGCTGCACCTGCTGCCGTTTCGGTCTCGGACGCCTCGCTGAGAGCTTTGAGAGGCGAGCGAGTCAGTGTGGGAGAAATTAAAACCCCGACCTGACCCAGAGCACCAAAGAGCCGATCAGCAGCACAATAACACCGAGTCGCGGGGGGTCCAGAAACACTCGTGTCACTGCATTGATTAATGCTGCTACTGGTGGAGCTGTGTTGAGGTATAAACAGCACACTCGCACACCAACACAGCAGAGGACCTGGAGAATTAAACAACCAGAACATTTTACAGTGGAAAACAATCAAAAGGTTCCAGTATTAAAGCCAAGCCCAGGACTAATCCAGTTCCAGCCCCACTGCAATAGGTTCCAGTTCCTACATAGCTGTTTCATCACCAAAGCTTCCAGTTCCAACACCAAACCAACAGCAGTCCGAGATCATATTAAAAGAAGAAAATGGACAGAGTTACTTTGTAATTCACTTTAAATTCATTATCATTCTTTATATAAATGATATATATTAATAAATACTATTACATTTCATCATATACCTTGTAACATATAACATTAAATAATATATCGGCTAACATGATGATTAATTATTATTATATTCTAGTCTTAGTCAAACTTTGAAAGTAAACAATCTCTGAGCCCACCTTACCCCGAGACCGAGTCCAAATGAGTTCAAGATCGAGAACGCACTTGAGTAACACAACACTACCACTTACAGTACCAGCTACCAGTTTCGGTAGCAGTGGTGCCAGTTGTAGTACCAACTTCACTGTCAAAGCTTTCATTTCATGTACCAGAGACATCAGTCCCTGAACCAAAGTTATTTTTTCTTTTTGGTTTCAGTACCATGGCTGCCAGTTCCAGCGACAAAGCTTCTAGTACCAATTCCTGTTCAGAGTCCAGATCCATTACCAAGGACAGTTTCTAAGGTACCTGTTTTAGGACCAAAGAATCCAGTTACAATATCACAGCTGCCACTTCCTCCGAAAAGCTCCTCATCCTATTACCTACCATAGGTTCCAGTTCCAGTACCATATTGTCCAGTTATAGTACCAAATGTACCTGCTTCAGAGATAAAAGCACTCATTTCTAGTAATAAAACATACCATTGCCAGTACCACAGAGTTAATACCTGTACCAAAAAAACTAGTCCCAACTCTTTAGGTACTAGTTCCAGTACCGAGTGACTGTTCTAGTACCAAAGACACCAGTCCCTGAATCAAAGGTATTTGGTTTCAGTACCATGGGTGCCAAAGGTGCCAGGTTCAATTTCAATTTTAGTACCAATTTCAGTGTTTTATGAACTTTTATTTCCTCTAAAAATCTTCTTGTGGTATTACCTACCATAGGTTCCAGTTCCAGTACCATGTCCAGTTATAGTACCAAATGTACCTTCTTCAGTGATAAAAGCTCTCAGTTCTAGTGTTAAATATAGCAGTCGCAGTTCCATAGAATATATACCAGTACCAAAAATCCTAGTTCTAACTTCCTAGGTACCAGTTACAGTGCCAAGTTCCTCTAACAAACATTCTGGTTCCTCCATCAGTACCAGTTTGGTTACAAAGCTTCTGGTTTCAGTATCATGGATAGACGTTTCTGAAGCAAATGTTAGGGGTACTGGTTCCTGTAGCAAAGTACCAAACTAAAGTTTATAGTACCAAAAACTGTGGTAGCCTAGCGGGTAAGGTACTGGACTATGGACCAGAAGGTCCAGGGTTCAAATCCCACCTCTGCCAAGCTGCCACTGGTGGGTCCTTGAGCAAGGCCCTTAACCCACAATTGCTTGGATTGTAAGGTTGTACCAATTGTAAGTTGCTCTGGATAAGGCCGTCTGCTAAATGCTGTAGATGTAAATGTAAAAGACGCCAAACACAGCTCCAACGGCTAACCTGGGACCAAATATTACAGATACCTGCTTACCAAACGTAAACATACCCACCTGTACCCATTTTAGTGTACCAAAGTTTGGTGCCTAAGGTACCAGGACTTAGAGGAATCCTGCCGTGTCCCTCAGGAGCCTAGATTTGATAGATTATCGAGTCCTGAACCACGTCAGCGAGTGTGAGGTGATGTCAGGACTGGATGGGGTTTGAGGTGTGTGTGCCGGTGTATCAGAGAGAGTGTGATTTATTGGGGGATCAGGACTGGTCCCCGCTGAGGCTCAGATTGCCGCCCTCCAGCTCAGGCAGGTTCAAACAAGCCCTCTGGACCAGCTGTGAGCGGACCTTCAGAGGACCAAAGGCAGTCCAGTAAATCAGGACTTTGAAGCTCATTTCTGACTGATGTTATGCAAACTAAGCATGACTTATTTTATATTATACCGCAGTCAGTTTCAGCCCCGCAATCTGATTGGCTGAGAGATGTTCTGGGAGAGCAACACTAAGTATTACTAACGCAACATGAACACGTAACCTAGCAACGACGCCAGCTCTGAAAAAGCAGCCAAGTTATAATTACAAGAGTAAAATACTGATAGAATTCAAACCCTATACTTAAACATTTGTTTCGATTTAAATTTGGAGGATGAAGCTATTAATGACCAGCCTGACCCTGAAGTTTGTCACCTAAAGGATTTGGAAGCGCTGGAAAAGCGAAACAAAGTCAGTCCTTTAAATCAAAGGTCTCGGCCTCACAGCTCGACTGAAGATCAGTTTGAGTCCCATCAGCAGAAATGCTGGAGCAGCTTCTACCTGGGTTTGGTTTGATGGATCAGTCAGAAATGTTACAGGAGAGTTATACAGCATCAGCAGCTCCACCGGTTCCAGCAGCTCCTTCTTTCTGATTTCCTTTTCAGTACCATGGGTGCCAGGGACAAAGCTTCCACTTCTGGTACCAAAGGTGCCAGGTCCAATTCCAGTTCTAGTACCAACGTCAAAGTTCCAGTTAAAATATCACAGCTGCCATTTCTTCTAAAAAGCCTCTCCTTCTATTGCCTACCACAGGTTCCGGTTCCAGTACCACGCCGTCCGGTACTGGTACCAAATGTACCCACTTTAGGGATAAAAATGTTCTCAGGTCTAGTAGTAAAATATACCAGTACCAAAAATACTACAAAACAATTCCAGTTCCAGTACTGAGACCTGAATATCTGAATAACCTGCCCTTTAATCGAACCCGGCTCACATTTGGATGCTTGTGATGGAATAAGACTGTGATGATGAGGCTTAATGAACATGAACAGTCAGTTTGTTTGTTTCTTTATTTATTTATTTAACGTCGCATCAGCATCAACGCCTGTTCACGACAGGACCGAGGCTACATCGATTGGCCAATTTAGAGCCACCAATTAACCGAACACGTCTTTGGAATGTGGGGGGGAAACCACCCGGAGTAACCTCACATGGATACTGGGAGAACATGCAAACTCCACACAGGCGGAGTCTGAGGTCAGGATCGGATGATGTCACGGCGCTGCCCCCACACCAAGAGGTGAATAAGAACTGAGCCGGATTAGTGTTAGTGTTACACTGGCGATTTCATAAAGTCTGTTCTGCTAAAGCGGAGCGTCATCTGAGTCGGGGGAACAGGCGGATGAAGAGGATCATACTGATGAAGGTGAAGGACACCAAGATGAGCATCAGCCACAGGAACCAGTTGACGGATTTCTTGGCGTGCTGCTCCAGCCGCTCTGACTCGGTCTTCAGCTTCTCAAAGTTCATATCCGCCTGGCGCATGGACTGATTCAGGGTCTGGAACGCAATGGAACAGAGAGAACGGGTCCCAACAGGTCCCAGCTCCAACCTTTTTTCAATTTATACCTATAGCGCTCTTCACAATAAAGCATTTTCTATTATTCCTGATCATCTAAAGCCACAATCCTGAACTGTGGGCACGCAAGAAATCCCTAAACATGATAAGGAACAAACCCTGGGAGGGAAAATTTCTTATATGTAAGAAATAATAAATGAAAATGATCTAATTAATAAGCTCATAGCACAACCCCAGATGTAACAGTTGAAATAACAGAAGCTAAATAAATATTAACATATAACATGATTAGAAAACCGTTAGAATAAAACATAACGTAGTCTAATAAACAGTCAAATTAATAACGTAAAACAGCGACACCCTGTGTCAGAGACCCCATGACCCCATGGCCAGAAGAAAGCAAGGCCGAAACGTCGAAGAGAACTCGACAGAACGTTGATTAAAAAAGCGCAAGTACAAACAGAGGCTCCTATGGCTTATTGGAATCACACGTCTTCCACCTAGTGGTCAAAACCAGGCACTGCAGCTCAGCACAGCGCTCATCTTTCCGTAAACACCATTAATCCTCCTCCAGTCTGTACTTACAGGACCGTTGCTGTCTATTCTAGGCCCAGCAGTTAAATCTGCATGGGCGACAAAGTTTGTGAACCCTTTACAGTTTTATACGGAACGTGAAACATCATAAAAGTCAAAGGAGAAGGAAGGAACACTTTTGTAATATGCATAATACTGCATTGTAATATTGAATCACCTTCCTCAATACATAGATAAATGTGTGTGTGTGTGTGACCTGGTTGTCCTGTTTGATGATGTTCTGAGCAGCGAGCGTGTTGTTCTTCAGGTTCCGAGCCAGATTCAGCATGTCCTCTGCCAGCTTCTCCTGCACGCTGTGATGATGCTGCAGCACGGCATCCAGCTCCGCCGCGCTCTCACTCCCGCCCGTCTGCGCACCGCTGCGGCTGGGACACACACACACACAGACACACACACACAGACACAGGGGGTGATGAGGTGAAGATTCGCTGGTAGAGTGTGTAAGAAAGCCTGGTGTGTTACCTTCTGTGTCTCAGGTCAGTCTCAGAGACGCCTGGTAAAGGAAATACAGGAAATTCTTACAGCAAAACCATCTCCCAAATCAGATTTATTCATCGGTAGTGATGAGATCCGTCCAGAATGAGACGTACCTGCACCTGAAGAAGCCTGTTAGAAAAAGAAATGGGCAGTCAGCCACCTTATAATATTGTAAATAAATATTACTGTGTAAAAACAGCCAGACAGAAGTTCTTTAATGCTAAGTTTCCCTTGATCCTCAATCATTCCGGTCAATTTTCTCATAAATTATGAATTTTACATTCAATAGAAGACAATCTTTTTTATTTCTGAAGTGTAAACAATGCAAGACAAATAAAAAAGCCCCTGCAACTAGAAATATAAAGGACCAAGTGCTATCTTAAATTGAAAATATGGCAACAAACCGGCTCCCTGTAGGGCAGCTTCCACTGAAGACCGGTATAACTGTGCCCTCTGGTGCTCAAAAAATGCCATTGCATCAAAGAAAACAGAACGTTCAAGTGAGGCAGGAGCCTTTGGTGTCCAAGTCGAGTCTCTAACATAACAGTCAAGTCTCAAGTCTTTATTGGCTGAGTCCAGCATTTCTGACCTTCTGCCTGAAGCTTATTACTGGTAACACGTAACTAAAGCTGAATAAACCCTGAAAGATCCTTTAACTGGTTCTGATTTCAGGCTGTATGATTAAACGTCGCAGACGATGCTTACAGTGCCGAACAGCTCGGAGCGCATCTCGCCCGTGCACCGCGCTTTACTCTGCATGTGCACCGTCTTGCTGGCCGGCATCCTCTCGCTGGAGATGGTGGGCGTCCGACCTGGAGCCAGCATCTGATTGGCTAAGGCTTTCTCTGTCGAGGACGGCTGCAGGAACGAGAGGAGTCACGCTCAGGATCAGGAGTTCCACGTGTAAGGGACCGTGATGAGAAATAACCTCACACTCACCAGCTTCTCCGCTTCTATAAGGCCTTTCAGGAAGTCCACTTTCCGCGTGTATTCGGTCAGGAGCTCGGCTGTGGGTTTGCTAACAGGACGAACGAATCAAACACCAATCAGTACAGGACTAGGGGGCGAAAATATAAGGGTGACATAAATCGACCTACCTCGGAGTCTTCCTCAGAGACACCAGCATCTCCTCCAGGGCCCCAACGTACTAAAAAATACAGCATCTCAAATCATCTACCAAACACACAATAAATCTAACGACCACACAAACCCGGTTAATTTATTTAGACGAGATGTTCATTTAATCTAATTATGCCTCTAACTGTGCCCACAGTTACTTTATTTTACCTTGTTTTAGTTGTAATGCGCTCAGTCCAGACAACCCACTCAACTTTTATCATAAGTTCTCAAAACTTAATTAATGGTTCGTTAAAAAGCTAAGCCCTATTACCACCGAGTCCTGCCACCCTGAGCCCTATTACACCCCGAGTCCTGCCACCCTGAGCCCTATTTCCACTGAGTCCTGCCATCCTGAGCCCTATTTCCACTGAGTCCTGCCATCCTGAGCCCTATTACCACCGAGTCCTGCCATCCTGAGCCCTATTACCACCGAGTCCTGCCATCCTGAGCCCTATTACCACTGAGTCCTGCCATCCTGAGCCCTATTACCACTGAGTCCTGCCACCCTGAGCCCATTACCACTGAGTCCTGCCACCCTGAGCCCCATTACCACCAAGTCCTGCCACCCTGAGCCCCATTAACACCGAGTCCTGCCACCCTGAGCCCCATTACCACCAAGTCCTGCCACCCTGAGCCCCATTAACACCGAGTCCTGCCACCCTGAGCCCCATTACCACCGAGTCCTACCACCCTGAGCCCCATTACCACCGAGTACTGCCACCCTGAGTCCCATTAACACCGAGTACTGCCACCGAGTCCCAATTAACACAACCGAGTAACTGCCACCCCTGAGTCCATTAAACACCGAGTACTGCCACCCTGAGTCCCATTAACACCGAGTACTGCCACCCTGAGTCCCATTAACACCGAGTACTGCCACCCTGAGCCCCATTACCACTGAGTCCTGCCACCCCTGAGCCCCATTACCACGGAGTCCTGCCACCCTGACCCCATTACCACCGAGTCCTGCCCACCCTGAAGCCCTATTACCACTTGAGTCCTGCCACCCTGAGCCCCATTACCACCGAGTCCTGCCATCCTGAGCCCATTATCATCGAGTTCTGCCACCCTGAGCCCCATTAACACCGAGTCCTGCCACCCCGACCCTATTACCACCGAGTCCTGCCCAGTTTGTTCCATTAAAGCTTAATTCTGTTGTTGTTGTTGTTGTTGTTTATCTCTCAGTGCTACATGGCTCTAACCAGCCCTTACTCTTTAATATCAGATTCACAACATTAATAATCCTCTCAGTTCCACCACAAACCTCTTTCTTTCCACCCTTACCTTCTCCAGTCTCCATTCCGTCTCGGTTCGTTTCTCAGAAGCGATCGCTTCACAGCGAGATAACAGCCGAATAAAATTAATCTGCAGCCTGGACGCAGCCATATTGCTCGAACTGAACAGGAAGTCGCTGGAGTTTGACGCCACGTCACAGCGGAAATGCTAGTTTGGTCCCTATGTGTCGGACATTTTGGGTGAGGATTTTCACTGTGAACGTTACTTTACCTCACTTTGGTGTATCTCACCTTAAATTATTTGAGGTGTTACTTTACTTTACTCTGCCTTATTTAGTTCACACTGCTTTATCTTGCCTCAGGTGAATACTCAAAGTCGGTACACTTGTTTGTCATCCATGTCATTCCCCTGAACGGGTGGCATTTACTTGTTGCACATCAACAGTTAAAACTTAATTATGTATATATTTTTCCCACACTGAATCTAACAACATACATATTTAACTATTTATAATGAGTACTGGTCAATTTCAGGCTACTTCATTTATTTTTACAAGAGTTCTCCTGTTCTTATTACTCTTTAGATGAATAACAGGACTCAACAGATACATAAAACATAACAAAATGGCGTCCGTACTAATCGCATCAGGACACGGAGCACACTCTAATGATTTACGAAATGTGTGTATTTTTTTTTACAATGAATAACTAAATATCTAAACATAAGTTAGGTGACAGGATAGTAAGCTGAGATTGAGCTTCTCGGTCATAGTTACAATATCATCCATTACACAGCGAAAATAAGCGAGAACTTACTTTTTCCTCTCATGGTTTTCAGAAGTTCCAGATGATAAAACGTCCTGTTGAACATTTAATTTGTGTTTTTTCCCCCTTAATTTTCAGAAGTGGGAATATTTTAGGGTAAGAGGTCCAAGTGAAAACCTGGGGACATGACTAAAATACTACGGATTTCTTATGAAAAAATAAAAAGGAAAATAGAGTGACACAACAATGCAAAACAAGCGTTCTGAAGCATTTTAATCATGTCAGAGACCAGAGACAGCAAATAAATGCAAATTTTGTGTTCTATGTATTTTTTATTACTGGTTTTAAATTATATACCTTAAAGTTGCAGTTTCATCACTGTGCTCGACTCATTGCTTAATAAACATTTTATTGAATTATCTGTACATGTAATGTATTGGGGACAGAAATTCGTGGAGTGACGACCTCAATTTTTGCTGTTTTAAACACTGCTTTGAGATTCTGTTCCATGTTGACATCACACAGTTCTTGCGGATTTGTCAGCTGCACCTTCATGCTGTGAATCTCCTGTCCTACCACATCCCAAAGATCTTCTACTAGATTCAGATCTGGTAGCTGAGAGGAACATCGAAGGACACTGAACACACTGTCATGTTCATGAAACCAGTCTGAGACCTTTATACTTTCTGACATGGTGCATTATCATGCTGAAGGCAGCCATTTGAAGGGGTGCACATGGTCAGCACAATAACAAGAGTCACTGGAGTGGATCGCCCTCTGTTGGCCATCTTATTCGTAATTACCTCAGTAATTCCTTTACAGATTTTATTCGCCCTTTCCCTCCATTCCTAAATGACATATCTCGATTGAATTTCAAGGCACAGCGCCAACTTTTTCCACCCAAATTACCTGCTCAGTCTGGACTTCTCAGAAACATACTCAGTCTAAAACTGCATACTACTTCAGCAAGTACCTTTTCAAAATTTATTACAGCACAATTGATGAGGCTACTAAATTAATATATATTTAATATAGCTTTTCTGTTACTGCAGGCAAAGCAGCAGTGGTTCGTGCTGTCACCTCACAGCTCCAGAAATCCCCGGTTCGGTTCCTGGCCTGAAATCTCCCGTCAGGTCAATAGGTGTGTCTCAAGTGTCCCAGCATGATTGTTTGAACCGAGTTTACTTAAATTCTGAACTGGATTAAGTAGTTTGAAAATGAATAATTTTTTAAAACTTATTTAATATAGTACACGTATGAGTAGATGCTCTTTAAGAAGCAGTTCATCCAAATTTGCAGAAGCAGAAATTGATTTGTTGGAGGTAAAAGAGGTTCTGAATGTTGATACCAGATCAAGCAGATGTACTGCAGACATTAAGAAGTAACACTTATTAATTAAATGTAGTTGTTTGAATTTTTGTTCGAGTCAGGATACAAAATCTGTTCTATGATTTCAGTATTTTTGCATTAAATAAATGATAAAATCATACTAAATATTACCCTTAAATGTTCTTGACTGCTGAAAATTTTAGATTTTAATTCGGTGCACTTCCTTAAACAGCGTGACTCGTTTCAGCCTAACGATTCACGATTCAGTACACAGCGATTCACTCACAATAACTCTCGCTCAGTGCAGATCTGCGCTGTGTTTATCGTATTTTATTTATACATCCACAGTACTGTATTCTTAGTGCAAATAAATCTCTGAGTCCTAAAAAGGTTACGGACAGCCACCCGAAAGGAAAAGGGGAACCGAATCCTCCAGAACACAGGCTGCAGTTCACCAATAGACTAAGTGTTTTGCTTTTACTTTTCACTTTCAATCCACTATTCACTAAATGACATGAGATTTTCCAACCCTTTATTATAACATAAGCTTTAATGATTTTGGGTAACTGTAGGTTAATGTAAGTGAATGTGTAATCGGCTCCTCTATGATACAGTACAGACTATATTAAACTCGACTTATGATGGATTTGTTGAACATATCCCCATCGTAAATCAGGGAGGACGATCCGGAGTGAATGAACGGAAACCCACCCCACTCGCACTAAATAAATGAAAAAGCATCAGCCGGCTGTGCTGCAGCAAGTACAAACTGTATTGTAAGAAAATAATTAGTTCAGTCCGTCCGTTAAACACAGAACAGAATCATTCGCGTCTCGAGAATACAGATACAGCACGAAGCAAAGCACGGTCCTACTCCTGCAAAAATGCAATAATCACTCATTCATTCGTACATTCGTTCGTTATCCAGACCGACATTCGAACTCCACGACGACACACCAGCAGGTTTAACACGGGACATCATTAGTAAACATCGTACGCCAGTCGTTACACAGTTCCTCCCGGACCCAGAGCGCAGCGTCCTGCTGTTACTACCAGAGCGAAATATGATAAGAGACGCAGTGAAGGGGATGAGCGCATAACCGTCTGTGCTTTAAAGGGTAAAGGAAAGGTTCGTGGAAAACATCCGAAAGGTACACCCCTCCTGGGGTTAGAAGGCAAGAGCCAGCTGATAAAAACAACAGTTTCTGAGGGCCTGGGTTCGAATCCGGTTACAGAACCAGGGAGAATACCAGCGGACCAGGATGATTACTGGACATGAGGCATGACTGGAGAGTTGGTGATCATCCTTTTCGGAGCAGACTTGCATCCTTCGTGACCCCGACCAGGATGAGCACGAGTAAAACTGGATTGGCTGGTCTGAGGGAGGAGAGGTCCATGAGGGGGATCATCCCTCGGTGCTGCAATCGACTCGTCTGGGGAACACTTACGCCTGCGCTTTGTGCTCTCTGGAACCAATCTGTGACCTGACTTGGATATTCGGGGATAAAAAAAAAAAAGGGGATGCATATAAGCACTCCGCTGGAGCCTGGCACTCCTGTACGGGCACCCTCAGGGGTCAAACGTGAAGGCGGATCAGGGAAATCAGCGACTGTTGCCATAACGACGGCTATTTACATGACTGCCATTAAAACGTTAACAATGCAAAGTCTTTAAAAAAAGAAGCGCAAATTTAATATTGCAACTGTGAATCTGTTACTGCGACTTATTGCTAGAGGAAGCTTCCGGCGGGGAGTTACACATTCAGTATAAATAGCGAAAGCACTCAACAGCTCGTGCAAACCTGGGCCAGCTCTTAAAAAAAGGTTTCGGTGGTTCCCTGAACCAGCAGCGGGTTTTAAGCCGGGAAGCGTCACGTTCTCAGCGTCAAGTGTTGGAAGCGAAAGCGTCGGCGCCCCCTGCTGCGCTCCGTATACTGCAGAAAGGAAAAGTCCTGGGTTATAAACAAAACCGAAGGCACAACACCAGTTTATCTGTGCTCCACGTAGAGAAGGTGCAACATCGTGCTAAAACAAACGAAACGTAAAACAGGTTCATGATAGCACCCACGAGGCTGCACCACCGATCCGACTCGAAAGAGTCCGAATAAAAATCCCATGTTAATCGTCATTAAAAAATAAAAGTGCTTGGTGAGATCGTTCTGAACCGTGACGACGAGAGGCGTCAATCGTCTTCAATGTGAGCGATATCCGGGTCCGAGAAGCGCCTGGAGGCGCCCAGGAGGTCCCGCGGGAGAGAGGACGAGGACGCAGCGCAGGCCAGCGAGGCTAGCTCCGCCCCCGAGCCGACGAACAGGGACTGGATGCTGTCCTTGCGGCGCCCGGGCCGAGGTCGCCTCTGCACCAGCGTGAAGACGCCTGGGGCCAGGCGCGGCGCGCAGGGGATGATGGGGTAGCGGCGCTGCAGCTGGGTCCGGGACGCGGACACCGAGGGAGAGCAGGGAGCGGAGGAGCTGATGAATCCAGACGGAGTCCACAGGGGTAAGGACAGAGAGCGGGGGCTAGCGGGTTTAGGCGGGTCACAGGGAGCTTGGACTCTCAGTACTGCGGCCATTCTGCCTGAACAAAAGGAAACGAGGTGGCACAGGTGAGAGAAGCACAACAATAGGCCATAAAATGACTAGGGATGGGCACGGGGTGTTGAATATCCGTTTCGATTATAGTACTGATACGCTCTGCTCACGATCCGATTCACGATGACTGATTTTATATTTGACAAGACGTTCCTTTTATATTTCTGTAGAAAACAATGAGAGCAAGGCACATTTTCTCGTACGTTTCTTTTTTTTTTTTTTTAACTTTAGTCCCTTGCAATGAAAAGAAATTACAAGTAACATTAGGTTTAAAATTGTAAACAAAATGCCCCATTCTATCAGTGCAATACCTCTATGATATTTCTTATATTCAATAATACTCAATATTTCTTTTTATTCTATCAGTGCAATACTAATCTTGAAGTGCAAAGTCTGGGTTTGACTGATTTATTCTGTTTTTGTGCAGATTTGCGCTGTACCCTGACAATAAGAGCTTTATCTTAACTTACTGTAGCTTCACCAGATCTTATATATAAATAACCCGATTAAAACATTCCTTTTCATTTCGGAAGACTAACAATTCAAAAGCGTGTACTGTTCTTGTATGTAAACAAAAAGAAACTTCGCCATCTAGTGTTCAAAACTATGAATTAGTGTTTGAATAATGAACCAAAAAACAGGTGCGAACGTAACTATCGAACAAACTAAAGAAACTTGGGTTAGTATTTCAGGACAGACACTGATAAGATAAAAGGCATATAAAGTAAACAAAAATTGTATTTCAGCTATAAGGATATACAGGTTTGCATCGTTTAACGTCCGTTTGCTTAAAAATTATGATAGGAAATAAAACAGTCTTTCAACTCCAGACGTTGTGGCTTTAAACAGTGTTTCCTAAGTGTATGTACCTGTCCTATTGCAAGTAGTACCTCCGTTGTTACCTGTATATTCTCTCTAATCTATAACTGTATTAACTATAAGGAACGCTATTCCTTTAACAATGTGGATATTCAAACAGGTTAAGTTGCCCATCCCTACAGGATCATGCAGCTAATCATGCAGCTACCGTCAGTCCCACAGGAGAGCCCATGCACCGGGAACATGGCATCTATCCACTCACACAGAGCACTCAGCTAAAGAAAGCTGGAGAGAACCAGCCAATGAGAGGAATCGTGTTAAAGTGACGGTGTCAATCTCTAGCCGAGGTGCATCACCCTCACAAAGTCACTTTAAATCAAAGGTCCCGGGCTCTTAATGGAGTCACAGCTCGACTGAAGATCAGTCTGAGTCCCATCAGCAGAAATGCTGGAGCAGCTTCTAGCTGGGTTTGGTTTGATGGATCAGCAGAAATGTTCCAGGAGAGTTATACAGCATCAGCAGCTCCGCCGGTTCCAGCAGCTCCTTCTGTCTGATTTCCTTCACGGCGTTTGCTGGTGTTAAACTCGGCGTCTCTCATTAAACACCATCCCTGGCTGATCGGAGCTTCATTCATGGATCTGTTAAGCCCAGCTCTGATTAACCCGACCGAGCTGCTGATGATCTAGAACTCCGACTCTAACATTTCTGACTCAGAACATTCACATTAAGAGCTTCAGATTAAAAAAAAAAAAAAAAAAAAAAAAAAATATTGTACAGTCAGGCAGATCTGGACGTCTTTCTTTACATTTTTCTTTCTTTGGCCTTCTTTCTAAATTTCTTTCTTTCTTTCTCAGTATTCTCTTTAGCCTTTCATATTACTTTCTTTCTCTAGCTTCATATAACCAATTTAGAACCACAGTTACTGGGAAATTCTGTTCCTCGACTGTTACGAATGTTTTAGCGGCGGGGTAACTAGAATGGAACCATTTTACCTTTGTTAAACAAACAGCTTTTTCTTTACTCTATCTTAAAATCTAACAAAGTGATAACTGAACACTTGAGGTTCCTAACGCATGTTTTTGATCTATTAAATCTGTAATCAGTGCTCAGGTGAGAGAATAAAAACACAGGGCTTGAGTTTGACACCTGTTTGCTAAAACACACACACACACACACACACACACGCGCTACACTTTGTTCCTTCCCACACAGGATCCAGCACCACGCCCAGTTTCATGCCATCACCACCCCTAACATGCACACAAACCAAACCAAACCACACGAAAGGGCCGGTCAGTAAGATCATAACCTGCTAGAGAGCAGCGGGCACTGCCACTCTCTTTAACGGCACCAGCAGCAGCCGGTCCACACCTGCACCATAAATGACACACGGTGACTCCTCACGGTACGAGAAATGCAAGCCAATAAGAAGGTGGAGTTTCTGTACCTTAATACTGACCTTCGGTGTCCGAACTGAGAGCCCGATCGTCTAACAGACTCTCAGAACTGGCTGAGGCTTCAGAGTCCAGATTCTCCTGGTCTGAACCCGGCTGCTCCATATCAGGCAACCTGCAGGCCAGGTCCTCCCTACAACACACACACACACACACAGGCGAACAAACAGTTAGTTCTGATTCTGAGATGTACACCATCAGCACACACATTATATGCCACTAACTTTAGGCATCTCCCCTTCAAACTGCATTTTGTCTAAATAAAGCCCCTCCCACAGCGCCTCTGCAGGAAGCAAAGGGAAATATGATGACTTTACCACAGCACGGGTGGAGCCGCACTCAGATACACCAGCCCACTCCCACCGACACCCGGTTTGAGTCTCAAGGCCTTTTCACACGAGTACGAGTTTTATGCATGGAAAAAAACAGATGCTATTTTTAAGGTAGTGGGACCTGTACCTCTACGAGTGCACGTTTTTTGTCTAAACTCTCTGAAAACTCGCCCGCTTTTGCTTTCTTTAATTTCCCTTCTCTTAATGTGTCACGGAGATTTCGAAAGGCACGAGTGAAGAAGTGCAGGAAGCTTTATTATACAGTTTGTGTTTCTGTGAGCATGAACAGATCAGAATGCACTTAGATAAATAATCAGACGCTTCCATCCGGTCCCTGTGAGCTTTATCATCATTATTCTCCAGCCTTTCAGTTCTATTCCACCAGATCTTTTCTTTAATATCCATGTTTTTAGAGGCAGCCTGTTGCCTGTCCTATAAGCTCGTGATGAGCTGTTCTGCCCGGCGGCCGAGCTCTGATTGGCCAGCCTGATTTTAATGCAGATATTAGAACAGGCTCCGATTAGTTATATAATATCATTAATTATTAACATTTCACGCAGCGCCGCTGCCCGTCAGTATTGGACTCGGTGTGAAGGACGGCGTTAATGTACGTGTTCTTTTTCAAAACTTGAATTGTGTTTTTGGTACAATCAGGTGAAATATGGGCTTACTGATTTTAAATAAATAAATGCATCACTGAACTGGTCAGCAGGATGGATTTAGTCTTACTTCTCCTGTTTGATGGACTTGATTCGCTCCACCAGGTTCCTCTCAGCCTCCGTGTCCGAGTCGAGCGGCTCGTTCTCAGGAACAGCACACAGATCAGAAGGCTTCTCCCTCACCTGGAGCCCGCCAGACACACCCAGACACACAGTCATTACTAAACCAGTTCCATATGACGTCAAACATGTCCAAGTTCTAATAAAACCAGTTCATTCCAGTTAGTACAGGAGATCGTATTAAACCCATGCAATGGAGCTACAGGAGTTAGGAAAAATCAAACAACACCATGACTGTGGGCTGAGGGAGAAAGTAATGAAAATATTCATGACGCTCAGGATATTTATAGTCAGCTCCAGAGTTACGGACACACGAGTGTATGGACCATCTATCTATAAATGTAAGATAGTGTATATTATAAATAAAATAATAAAGATAAAATAGAGAATATAAAACTATAGAATCAAAGACAATAGTATATAGAATATAATAAATAAGATAATTATAATAACAAAATACAGGTGAGTATTAGCATTATTTAGTTAGTAAACAGTCCGGTAAACTGTAGGTTTAAAAAATATTTTTTCTATAAATAAATAAATAAACAAATAAATAAATAAAAATACAAATAAAGTTAAACAAACATGTGTGTGGTTTTCTATTAAATATAGGTAAAAAAAAAATACAAATCACTGCCTTCTGAGTTTGCTAACATTTTACATACAGGATCAACTTAAAAAAATTGGTTTTGTATCTTGATTTAGTCTAAGAAAATATTTTGGCACCACTAGTAATTCGAACAAACCAAATTCATTTGAATTAATGTCCCTGCACGGGTGTCTTAATGTGTATTTTAATGAAAGGTTCATGTATTCCATAATGTCAGTGAGATAAAGGACGGTAATAATTCTGGAGCTGACTCTGCAATGCGTTTATTTCCTCTGAGATGAACGACACAGAATACAAACTGGAGATGTGGAGAAAAACCAAGACCATGATGCAAACCAATAAAAATAAAGCATGTGCTGAAGGTGAGAGACTGAGAAACCATGCAGTTCCATATGGACACACCAGAACCACACGCCACACTCCACACACACACACGATGTCTAGTAGGTCTTAGTAACAGTCTTCACCACATGCACATGAGCAGGGACTGAGCTGAACATACATACATACCGCTACTCCTTTGTAAGGAGAAGTAAACCTGAGAGGTAAAGGCCAGCTCTACGGAGACCAACAAAACACACAAGGAGCAGAGAAATCACATCAGACACTGAGGGAGCAAAACCTGAGTGTATTTACAGAGAGGGAGAGGGAGGGAGAGAGGGAGGGAGAGAGGGAGAGTGGGAGAGTGGGAGAGT